>JARFIW010001357.1:0-600000 GCA_036346225.1 Platerodrilus igneus
CGTGTTTTAAAAACATCTAGAGAGATTTGGACATACAAGTCGAACACTCCCATCAGCATACACCGGAAGGAATCGCTCAATTATACAATAGCCCATTGGACTTCGGTCCTAATAAATAAATGTCAACAATGCTCACATCACAAACAAAACTAACACCAACAACCCAATTAACCAACCTTATTCCATCCCTTAGCCAATCCTTCCGAAGTGCCGAAGAAATCAACTTGGCACCCTCTACTCTTGCCCCCGCCCAAGAAAATAGCCAAACAACAACAAATAATAAAAAACTAAGAGAAGGTCGAACTGGACAAGACATTCCCGACTTTCTAGAAAAAATTGAGAGCCTATATCACGACCTGTTAAAATACTGTTACGAGCTACTATTAGGCAACCCGTCAAACACACAAGCGCCGTAAGCACTGTATATTCTTCAGGGACCGAGAATTTTATTGCAATGACTGGAGGATGAATCGTCCTTTTAATTCAGGGTATAAATAAGAACGATGATGAAGTACAAATTTAGTCTATATTAGAATGTCGAATATAAATTATATCGTGTGAAGTTAAATAGTTGAGCTTTTGGAAGTCCAAAAGTAAACATAAATGTTATATTATGGGAACGTGTCTAATATACATGCAGCTTGTAGAATACATAAATAGACAAAAGTGTAATAAATAAATAGTTGTGTTAGTGTTGTTAATAGACCTATGGTTAAGAATTTAGTTTAAGAAGATATTAGTGCTTGTAAATTCATTAGTGCTTTATTGTTAATTGGACTGAAAACATCTATAAATAAGGCATATACTGTTAATTAGACTTGTGAACAGTAAGTAATAAAGACCCTTGTTATTACTTGTTTTAAATTAGTGAAACGCGATAGTAGTAGCCCGCTACAATACATAGACGAAGAACCGGATCCATTCAACCGACTACGTAAGTTATGTATCCCCCAATTGAGATATGTATTATAAAATAGAATAATTAGGAAATTATTAGAAAGTGTTAAGAATACGCCAAGTGACGTGCAACGTTGTAATACAAGGACAATTTATAAAGTTTATTAACAGTTCATGAGAACGGATGCGCTACTTTGTATCGCAGATGATAGTGACACTGCAGATGTCAGATCACAGACGGTCATTACACCGTGATTACTTAGAAATTAAGATTATAACATTGTATTTATGAACAGTATTAAGAAATAAGCAGACTTTAGATCTGCAAGTTCCCACAGCCATGTGGAGGTTTTGTAAAATTTTGTTCGTCTAAACATATTAAAGTCGTGTTTACACCACCATATAATCCAAAGTCTAACAGACTGGCAGAACGCTCAATTCAAACGTTTAAAATATTATTAATAAAAATGTTATTGTCAAGTGATTAGCCTATTTCAAATATGGTTACACAATGTTTATATTCGTACCGTTCAACTCCTTCGTCCGACAAGGGCATCTCCTGTCATTAATGTTAAATTTTAAATATACAACATCACTGTCTATTTTAAATCCAAAGCGATTTCAAAATAAAAATCCAAAAATTGAAAAACACTTCAAGTTTCAACTAAATAATAATAATCCAAAAAATGCATCAATATGAGTATTACCGAGACTTTCAACGATGCCTTTTCAACAAATGTTCCAGTTTCCAGTATTAGTTTATTAGCGCAAAAACTCAGCACGTACTAAATGAATACCCGGTCGCTTATGTAAAAAATTAGGGAAATGCGTGTACTTAGTAAAAGTTAGTACAAATGATTGGTGGTAGGGAAGGATAAAAACCCTAAGTTAGGAAATAATAATGATAATCGACGAGAAAAGTCCGGGTTCATAGTCTATTCCGAAAGGATCTTTTACCAGATCAGGTCGGAGGTAAAATGCCCCACTCGTTTTAGCCACAGCCAGTACGATTGAGCAATGGTCTAGTTGTATGATGTTTCGATTTAGTTGCAGCACTAGCTAGGTGTTTATTTTTTTTTTTTAAATTGTATTGCTTAGGCCTCTAAAGGTAAGGGGGAAAAAGTGTTGTGAATCTATGTTATTAAGTCTAATTAACATAAGATGTCAATGTCACGATAGTGGAGAACCGAACCACTGGCAGTCAGTCTGGCCACGGTATATACGTAGTATAGACGTGTTTTGTTATGTATTTCCTATTTATGCGAGTTAAGGTTCGTGGCTTCGAGCGGTCCTTTTTAAAAAGACTTCTTTGAACTTTAACAAATTTATTTGGTTTTATACAGAAGTTAATTATTGAATTTTAACAAACTTGAATAATAAGTCTAAGTCGAAATACATTAATTAATTGTACAGTGAGTTACCAGTGAACTGCAAGGTAAAAACTGAACGTCTGATGAACTGACTAGGAGTGGAGCTCCCAGTCCTTATATAACTTTCTCCCCCTCACAATTTTGTGGGAACCTGCGGACGTAATGTCCGCTTACACTTCATAATACATAGTTGCTATCTTAAAAGCTATTCATAAATACAATGTTGCAGGCTTATTCTGCGTAATCTCGGTACGTGACATCCTACGACCGTCTGTGACCTGACTTTTGCAGTGTCACTTATCCTTGTGCTACTTTGTAGCGTTTCCACTCGTGGGAACTAAAATCATCATAATATAATGTAATAAAATGTTGCAACGACATTGTTGCACTGTCCTAACATTTCCTAATGTTTCCTAATATTTCCTAATACAGATATTAGTTTTATATATCTAATAGATGAGGGTTCCTATAACTTGCGTACTAATAAAGGGTCATGGTCTTGAATGCTTTCTTACACCATAGGAGTACTTAACACGATAGAGTGTAGTTTTGCTTGAGCGCTAATTGACTGGGAAGACGCAACAATTCGAAGTGATTCTTTTCCTGTGGGCAGCGATTTCATTGCCAGCAGTTTCTCGAGCAGAATATAAAAAACATTTCTGGAATATCACTGTCTGTGAGTACCATATCCAGCATCTAGTTTGTAAAGGCGTTGTCAGCCTTCAAAACAATTACACGAACTCTTCTTGGTTCACCGCGTGCTCCGTCAACATCTGGTATAGAAATGCGTTAACTATTTCCTACTCAGCTACCGGAAATATTTCACTTAAATTTTTGAGCATATTCGCATCTTGAGCTTGCAAACTAATATGAGCTGCTTATTTGTCGCTTTCTGATTTCTTATTTAGTATTGCATAGTTTGCAAGTAACTTTCACTTCATAGCCTTCATCTATTTCGTTATCATTTTCACAAATTGCATGGAACTTTTGCCGCCGGAAACGAAAAGTGCGCTATCTATCGTACAATTTTGAACCAGCACATTTTGGTCAGAGATGTTACGTCACTTTACGAACTAGTCGGTCAAATACGTCGGACCTTGGCCACATCTCTCAGCCAAAATACAAAATGATAGATCAGTTTGTAAAATGGTCGAAGTTCAGGCTCTGATTGTAAGATATACACTGGTTATCGGTGGGCTCTTACAATTGACGTACCGTGTAATGTTATATACATTCAGATAAGTACTAACGTTAATCAGACATAATATATATTTTACAATTTAATAAATAATTTGATATATAAAGTTCCATTCGTTTGCAAAGTAATTTTTTATACCGATGATCCTCTGATAATCGACAATGGCGTGATAATTAGAAACATACCTCCACATATTCAATATACTTGATGAAAGATTTTACTTGAACGTGTTTTTATGTGTATTATTCTAGTTTTTACGGCGTAGTAGATTAGTCTCGAGTTTGGAGGCTGTTCAATATTTAAAACCAATTGGTTGCTTTTTACCAAGTTCCAGGTCCTACACCGAAAAAATTTTACAATTTAGATCTATTGATTTTTCCAATGTATACAAAAGTTTTGATAAGGGTTTACCCATCTCATCCTTTTGAATTTATGGTACGTAATTTATTCAATACTTTTGCACCTCATTGAAGGAACTACCATTACTAACGTCTGGTGCATGTAAAATTCTGACCGTGTTGAAAATTTAATATTTAATCATTTATAAAACTTCCTCAATTTCTATAAAAGCCTAAATTGTGCGCTCTCGAAGACGCACCTACGTTAAACTATGTATTTCTCGGGTAGACGCTTTTTGTCGGCAGATAATAGATTTACAGCAGCCACCCCTACTATTATATTTATAAAATACTTCCTCTTGTTGCCATCTCTT
This sequence comes from Platerodrilus igneus, assembly GCA_036346225.1. Lineage (NCBI taxonomy): Eukaryota > Metazoa > Arthropoda > Insecta > Coleoptera > Lycidae > Platerodrilus > Platerodrilus igneus. The sequence goes on from JARFIW010001357.1 coordinate 4,178, forward strand.
ACCTGAATAAAATTTACATTACATAACTTTCTTGTATCGCGATCAAAATTTTGTCAATACTCATATTTTATCTGAGGAAATTACAGCTAATGTAGGTCATTTATCACAAAATAAATTAATAGTTTGGAGTGTTGTTTAAACAGAGATATTAGGGATTGCGTGACAGTTTGTAAATTAGTGTTTGTTGTGGTAGAGTTCGTAATTCTAGTGCCTCATGCTTTCCAGTGAATTTCATCAGGAATGCGTTATCGGAGATGTGCTTGAATTTCTCAAGCATTTACAAGGATTTCAGATTATAATATAATACCGGATAGCGGTTAAATTTGGTTGAAACCTGTGCGGTTTGTTAACTAAATACTTTAATCGAAATTTAATGCTAAAAGCAAAACAATATATATGTACCCGGAAGCTAATAGAGATAGCATCTAACGATTAAAAAGCAAACACAATTTGTACATATGATTCGTGCAATGAGTATTTATATTACGTAATAATTAACATAAAGAGAGTAACTAATTCCAGTGCACAAATTTATGCAATTTTTTGATACATGAGTATTAGAGAGTAATCATTGCCGAAGTGAATGACTCAAGTGCCCTTTTCCTTAAGAAAGTTTGACAACAACAAAAGATTCATTATAAAACTGAAGTTGGGTGTGTTGTATATGTACATAGAGCGATCCACAACTTTATAGAAATATTTTAACTGATGCTTAAGAAAGGGACAGATGATGTATTTGCGTAGCCTACTTTATTTTTTCTAATCAGCAAGACACTGTACTCGATGAAGTTGAGAACCACGCATAGGATTTTCAACTTTGTAGAAGTGCCTACTTTAACTGACGTTTAAAAGCAGAGTAGAGTAATATTCATGTAAAAAATATGATTTCTCAACAATTAAAAACTTTCAACAGATTTATATACAAATGTGTCTACTTACAAACTTATAAATTAAAGTAGCTAATATACTAATTCTGACCACTTGCAAAAGTTGTTTCAAATGCCCTTCATTTGGTTAAATTTTCGAATATGCTATTGGCGTCAATTTTGTAGAAATACTTAATAAATATCTACGTCATAGTTTCCTTTAATTACAGTCAAAAACAATTCAGTATTCACTACTGTAAATGTTCAAATGCAAAAAATAATGTTAAGCCGGTTCTGTAACAATTGATAAACAATCATAGAATATGGCGTTTTAGTTTTAGCTGCACTATAATATTTTATGCTGATACAAAGAAATGCATTAAGAATTGTTAAATTACATTAATCACCTACCTCGTGTATTTATTAACATGTCACTAGGCTAATTTCATAATATTTTAGCGGCAACCTTTGCAGTAATATTATGTTATTTTAGGTCAACAAGCGGCGTGCATAATTTGTTACGTTCAGTTTATACTGTTATGACTTTTATGTATTCCCAAATAAAACATCACATTACCGCTACTTTTCTCGCTTATCCTAACTTCAGAATACATTGTAATTAGGTAACCCATGTTACTCTGTAAATGCATAAACACTAAATTTGTTATATCTAGTTAGCGGTGCTGAATATTCGAGAATTGTCATAAGAAAATAATTTTGATACCGTTGTTAGGTTTTACTTTATATTTCGTCTTGTGTTTGAAATTTACGCGAGCAATTACCAATTCCTATTCGAATTTCTTCCTTTTGGTTAAGTGGTAAGTAACCGCCATTTAGTTGTATAGTTTCAAAAGTTAGTGCCTGATTTTTCGCTCGCTTATGGATGGATTTCCGTTGTATGATGCAGAAAGTGGATAATTCACTTTATACTCGTACTGTTTCTACCTACCGGAGGTATACCTTCTGGTTTCTACTCTCCCGCTTTACTGGAGTACTGGTTACTGTTTGTGCGGATTTGTTACCGTACTAACGGCTGATGATTGGTCACAATTCGACTGTGCGCAGAGCAATTCGAATTGGTGGTGCTGCATCTGTTCTACATCACTTTTGGTGAGATCCTTCTAGAATATCTCTTTTTATTACGTTTATATGTACCATGTACTACTCAAATCGTTAAATATACTACTGTATATTGCTGCTAGGAGCCCGAACTCCGTTACTGATACTTTTAGAGTTTGTTCGTGTTAACATAGTTCAATTCTTCCGCTATACGCCCATGAATTTAAGATTATAATATATGTTAGATCTTAACAACTACAGAAAACAGAGTTTACTATAAATATTTCTTTTCTACATTATTACTTTAAATTTCAATTAGAGATTGTAAAGCTGGTGCGTATCTGGAAACGTTTCTAAATGTGTATAAAGCTCTTGCCGTAAATTGTAAATTACGAATTATTAGTGAGAGGGTTACATAATTATGGTAACCTATTTCTTTGAGTTACGCATTAACTGTACTTTAAAATTGTAAAGAAAACGGTCATAAGTACTGTACGTATAAATAATTGTTATTAACAAACCCCACTCAACCTTCCATGAATAAACTATCTAGTCAGGCTATTTTTACTTTTATTATTATAAATACCGATATCAGACCGATTAAGGTGTGGTCATTGTTTACATTTCTACATAACCTAACCTTTTTTTATTTCAGCTATTCGATATATTCGTTCTTGTTTAATCCTACACCCACTCCCAATCTATGACTACGTTAGTCCGCCATCCTTTTCGTTTATGCTACGGTGGTACCGTAACAAAGTGCAGTGCTTTGATATTTCAGATCCTCATTTGGAAAGAACATTCGACAATGTAATATGGGAGAAAATGTTCGCAATACTCAAAAAGATTGGAATAAGTTATAAGGATATTCGAATAGGACATAGCTTATACAAAGAGCAAACAGCGGTAATAGAATTAGAGCAGGGACGTAGAGAAGTATATATTGGTAAATGGGAGGAAGCAGAGATGTGCCTTATCTCTATTAATTTGTAATTTGTATATCGAAGAAGCAATGAATACTGTCAAATGCAGAAAGACATTTGGAATTATTATGTAGGGACAAACGATTGATATGCTTAGATTTGCAGAAGATATAGTGGTATTAGCATGTAGCAAGGAAGAGTTAGAAGCAGCTGTTAATGAAATGGGAACAATTTTAACAGAGAGATACCCTATAAAAGTTAGCAAAAATAAAGTTAAAGTACTAGTATCTGAAAGAGGGATAAATAAATCAAAAAACAGAATTCAAATAAGAATTGAGAACTTGCAAGAGGTTAAAGATTTGCGCTACCTATGAAGTCAAATAACGCAAGATGGAATAGTACAAAAGATATAAAACAAAAATTAGCACACGGCTGTGCTGCACGTAACAAGAAAAAGCAACTTCTTTGTTCAAAGACAACAAACATAGAAACAAGTAAAAGATTGCTGAAAACATATATGTGGAGCACAGCACTGGGTGGCTGTGAAACGTTGACAGTGAGAGAAGCGAACAGGAACAAGGTAGAAGCCTTTGAAATGTTGTGATATAGATGTATGATGAAGATGTTATGGACCAACAGAGTTACGAATAAAGAGGTTCCAGAAATGGTAAGAGAAGAAGGAAATATGTGGAAAACCGTAAAAATGGGGGAGTATGATAGGACAGATACTAAGGCACGAAGGAATAGTGCATAATATATTAGAAGCAGAGAAAGAGAAAGGTAGTGAATGATGTACTCTGGGAATATCAGGGAAGTGTGTAGGTTAGCTCAGAATATAATACACTGAAGGTACGCAACCAACCAGATCTAGAACTATTGAAGATGATGATGATGATTTGAAGAAGTTTCTACGAAATGCTGAGTAATCTATTCTCTTATGGCTATTTAAAATTAGTGTTATTAATAGGCTAACGGTTAAGGTAGTTTGTTTTGTAGGTCGTCTTATAAGATAACATTTATGACGTTAATGCGGACATTGATAATGTAGGTTAGTTACGTCAACGTACTGGTATTTTACAAAACTGGCACGGAAGTGCGCATTTGTGTATTGAACAAAATGGAAAACGAAAACATTTTGTAAGCGAATTGATGAGTAGCTACATTAGTATAAATACATAGTATCCACTTTTATAAACTTTTGTTTATCACGTTTAATTTTAGAGAAATTGTGTTTTTGGATGAACATTAGTCTACTACCCTTTCTAATGTAGGTGATTCAAAACTTCATTGAATAAAATGACTTGCTGTTTAGAAAAAATAAAGTCAGTTCCTGGCAAATACACTTGCTTTGGTGTTTCGCGTTTTTACTTTACACATACACGTACAGACATTCTTTAAAGTATCAGTTTAAATTTAATCTTTTATACGTAAATATAAATCTAAGTCCTCATTCTAAGCATCAGTTGAGATATTTCAATAATGTTGTGAATCACTTCATATATATATATATATATATATATATATATATATATATATATATTGCTATGTTCCCTAAATTAATCGCACCCCATCGTTTGGGCGACCATATTATTTATTGCTATGAACTACCGGAATTATCGTGCCCCTGCGTTGGGCTGTTATATTAATATTGCTATCAATTCCCTCCAGAAACTTAACTGGATTTTATCTTGAACCAACCTTGTCTACCAATAACAAAATTTGATACGTTACCGCCTTCCTCGTTATCAATTTACTATTCAACTTATAGCTCCTCCTTGAACTGTTTAAATTATCAAATCACTCCCATTCACTTTATCTTATGACCTCGACTAGCATTTATTTGGAATTGTAAAATTCAGTTAATTCGATTCTTATATAATGAAACCAATATTATGTACAGCTTTTGTAAATTATTTAAAATACACTTTTCAATTAATTAATGTTTGCAAATCTCATTTATCAAAATCATATACTTTTTACTCAAAACCCAGTCACCAAAAAAACCTATTATCTTTATAAAAGAAATGCTTGAAACGTTCAAAACTTCTTATCATATCACGCACTTTATGCGTAATTTAAATCTTTTGTTTTGGTGAACTTCGTCACATTAATTTATATTAAGCAAATTCAAAATAAAAAAATATAGAAAAATAATCTTACAACTAAAAATCTAACCTGGTCTATTTTCTTCTTGCAATTGACGCATCCACTAATGTTTCCCATGCATTAAGCCATCGATTTGAATAAAAATTATCTTCCCCAATTCAGGATTATTACATGCCCATTCAAAATATTGTCTATCCACACGCTTGAACCATTTCATTTAAATTATTGCCATCATCCTCTGGACTACCATTAACTTATACTTATGCACCCCAATTTATTGTCATCTCATTCAGACTTATTACTTCTTATTCTCATCAATTTCCTCAAACTTAGAATTGGATTATCATCATTTATTTTCCCTTGACTTAAAAATCGAATTTTTCACCCCGTACTCGAAGTTACATTTATTCTCCACGAACTTGAAGTTACATTTATTCTTAACGGATTCAGAAATCGTAGTTTAATTTTTCCCCTTACTCGAAGTTACATTTATTCTCCACGGACTCGAAAATTGAATTTTTCTCCCCGTACTCGAAGCCCTAATATTAATATGTTTTAGTTTAAAATAAAATTCCCCAAAATCTACTTACGTTTAATCGGCAATTATAATTTTCATCTTGGCACTTATACTATCTTTCACTTTAAAATTATTACGTATCACTTTATTTCATAGCAGCGCACTTCGGCCTTTGTTGAGTTGCAAACTGACTTCGTTTTCACTGTACCTGTTAATATATCTTTTCTCTCCTACTCCGTCAGTGGGTATGGTCTACAAACTCGTCGCTCATTTTTAACAAATCAAATCTTTGCATTTAAATTAGTTTCTGATGTAATTTTCTATGCTTTCCAATAATTGTGACCTGGTCGCAGGTGCTTGTTATCAAACATGCGGTGTTTTGACGAATCTAATTGCTTTTCCATAAACAACTGATGCAATTCGACTTTTAATTTTCATATCTGCCTGTTATTTACACAATTTTTAATCACCTCTCCTTATCACAGTTATTAACTACTTGTACGCTTTCACATAATGCTTCCTGAAGCTCTATTTTTATCTTCGTATTAACCTAATTGTTTGGAACTCTTGTGAATGCTTATTTAATTACACTTTATTATGTTTACATATAAAAATACGCGTGTTTCCTCTGAAAGATATCATTATTTGCATTGCCTAAATTAACTAAAACTCTATCTACAGGGTATTAAATATTTACTATTTACTTAATGCATGTGTTCCTGGTTTCTACGCTAACTATGCGTCTTCCTGTGTGTATTTGCGTCGCTTAAAACTATTTATACTTTATATACAGGGTGTTGACTGCTTACTATTTACAAACTATCTCCATTTCTCAATTCTTTACTAAATAAATGCAGTTTTCTGCTGCCTATGGTAATTTCTCATTTCTAAACGACCTTTACTATAAAGTACACCCTTAAACAACCACCTATCACAGCAATATATATTGCTGTTTTAGAAGCATCGTTTGTTGGAAGCCAAATACTGTGAAGTTATGTAGCGCGCTTCGTTTTACTGTAATTCCTAACTGAATTTCAAAAAATATCGCTTCTCACACAACAAACGCAGAATCTCAAACATAAATTCAAGAATCCGCTTTCTAGACTATCTTATTCAGTAGAACATTAAAAACACTCTCCAGCTCTAATATATAAGTGAATTAAACATTAACTAAGATTGTAAAAACAGTTATGCTCAAGTAATATAGTAAAATATAGAAAAAAGAACATTTTTAGTGTTAGATCAAACAGAAACTGTAAAAAGGTCAAAGTTTCAACTTATACTAAAAATAATTTCACGTGCTCTTACAGCGTCTGAGTATACTCCCATAACCATCTTTACTTTTTTAAAAATATCTTTTTTCTCCCAAATTCGTATACAAATAATAAAAGAAAACAGTGAAATTGATGTTTAAATTAATAAAATATAACGGTTACTACCTTTCACAATAAAAATTGTCACATTTCCAAACACAATATAAGTTGCAGATTAAATAATTTCATAAAGTCATTTATAACAAATCCAAAGGCTATACAAGTTATTCTAACCTATATTCGTTAGTGCCTTGAAATAAATCCATATTCACCAGCCCTTCAATGCCTTAAACTCCAAACAATACAAATATTAATATTCCGTAGATAAACTTTGTCTCGTGATTGTTTAACTTGAATTAAATTACACAAAACTTTGACTAAAATTAAGCCAAGAAAGCTAACCAAGGAATAAAATAGAATGGAATAAAATTCAATAGGTTCGAATTGTATCGAATTGGATGGAATTGAATTAAATTTAACTGCATTGATTTGAATTGAAACCAATTCTCCAGCATTAACAAAAATTAACAGAAAGCACTGTATAAAAACCGTATACTTTGACTTAGTGCTGAGTTTTATTAATCACTCTATTACTTTCAATAACTTCGTGTGACAGCAGAGCAACAGGAAATAATCCCTTACAACTACACCGTCCTATTTATAACTTAACATTCAGATTAAAAACCATAACATGATTCAGAAAATTTTCTATTCTTAAGAAGTATTAGTCCTGCTAAAAACCATGTAACTCTACCACAAAAATGGTAGTTTTTTGTTTACAACAACATACCTAATTGGTTTAGCGAACTCAACAATGCGAAAAACTACTTTATTGGTCATACTTAAAATTCAACTATTTCAAATTACTATCTGTCACATAAACGACTTTATTAATAGCATATTTACTTCGACATATCTGCTTATCACTGCAAATGTTAATTTTATAAAATGGAATAATAGACTCTATAGTAAGATTACCTGCCTTCATACATGTATCGATTTAGGATCATAATAAATGCAGCTTTTAGTAAGATTGACGATTCTTTCCTTTTCAAAAAGTTTCACTTTATGCTAAACCAATAATACCAAAAAAATATTCATTCATTCAAATAATATAAAACCTAGTTCTATATATCGAATGTTTTCAAGAAAGTTCACGCTTTCATTATGAACCATTGTAAATTAAAATTATGCCCTAATTAACCAAAATGTAGATTATATCTCTCAGCGATATATATATATATATATATATATATATATATATATATATAGATATTGTTGTGTAGTTATCCTGGAACCATGCCCCATAAATTGGGTGCCAAAAAATGCCGTGTAATTACGCTCAAATCTTGCCTCGGCTGCTCCTGAATTGTCCTCTTAATTCGATTCTTCCTATAAATTATATACACTTACCTGTCACATCTAAAAAAATTTCCTCTCATTGTCACCATAGAAACCTAAATAGAAATCCACACCAATCATGCACTCAAAAATAACTCAACTAACCAAAATATTACACTCTATTTATCTGAAATCCAAATTACATTTTTTTTTCAAATTTAAAATACCTTCGCTTTATATACATTCATGTGTTCACTAATTGTTATAACAATCATTATGCATATTGATAACTTTTCAACACATTAAATTTTGATTAAAGTAAGAGGACATTCCTCATACCTTACGTTACTCTTGGTCTTAGCATGAGCTCATCTTAAAACTTTATAGATGTACATATATATTCTCTGCACGACCAAATATGATTATCTGCAAAATAATAAATAATGCTCAAAAATCAATTTCGTTTTAACAGTACCATAACTGTCTGTTCAAATAAAAATCAAATCAAATAATAATAAAACACATCAAAACATCACAAACACTATGAAAATATTCACCATGAAATGTCTTGTTCTATCTCTTACCTTGTAGTTGTCTTCGTACTGCGGTCCACCAACTAACCCCTTTTAGATGTTGCCGTCTGGTAGGTTCCTCCGTCTATCCATTAATTATATGGTCGAATCCCCATGTGCACCATACATGCCTCCAAGAACTCTTCTTTTATAAATTCCAATCAAAATATCCAATCTCCAAATTTCGTTCTCTTTATTGCACATAAATTCTACTACCTAAACATCGCGTTTATTCTCATCCAAACAATTTTCAAATTCCGCTACTTCTCGTGCATCCAAACCAAAATCTTTGTACTTACATCTCAACTTCACTATTTAATAATAACGCTTTACATAAATTTTATTTAATTAGACTGCACTAATTCACTTGGAAGCAAATTAACTGTATCACAAATGGAATAAAAGAGAGAGAGAGAGAGGTCCCTCTCTGTTACTGATTATATAATGCAAACTGCCCCCTGTTTACAAAATAGCACGTATACTTGTTTAACCGATACTTTATTTTCACCGAAAATCAACAACGACCGTCGATTTCCCGTAATTTTTAATAACACAACGCCACAGTACGTCGTAATCCATTTAAAACCATCAAGTGTCGTTTCAAATTCTCCGGATTAGCCTCTACTCCTCGCTTGATAGACGTCTTTCTCGTTTTAATTTTCACCAATCATCTCGCTTGACTCCATTTCCACCTTTTTGAGCGACGCGTGCTTGCTTACAACTATCTTTGAAATTATTTTTGATTCGCTTCTTCTGGATATACTTTATGTTTCTCTCTTGTACTCATAGCTTTTTATTCAATCCTGGTATTTTCATTGCTCCTTCCGACTCTATATCTAAGATTAAAAATCAATATTTTAACTAACGTATACTGTGTTTACACCAATTCTGTGTGGTTTTGTTTACGTCTTTGGCTGCTTTAATTCCAACGGCTGTTCTTTCCAATAAGCTCTTAAGTTTGTTTGCAGCAACTCTACTAAAAAATATATCTCTCCCCGTGTTATTTGAAACGTGTTGGTTTTTACGTTTGAAACCTAGAATTCGTTATTTTTAACATGCTCAACGCTTTTAAAACTGTTCCATAGTACTTCATTATCAATCCAATATGTTATAATTTTACCCCAAATTATTAATTCTTATTCTCTTTATTTACATACATACTATAATACATAGTCCTTAACTAAATCTAATTAAGATAAATTATTCCTACATTAATCATGCGTTAAACTAAATCGATATTCCCCTATTATCCACTATTTAAGAAATAATTGTTGAAAATCTTTTAACTAAATAAATTTATTTTACTGCATCCAATCGCTCTCAACCCTATAAGTTCCCTTATGTCTTTATGTATTCTATTGACTCTTTTAATTACACGTTAATATACAGGGTGAGTTTTTAGTGTGGCAACGGTCGATAACTCCGTTATTATAAAAGCTACGTAAACCAAATTTGGAGGCATATTAGGCATGCCTAAAGTGCACATTTTAAAAATATTTGGAAGCATACAGGGTGTTTCATAACTCCAGGGCATAGTAAACTTATATTTTTGTAAATGGAACACCCTATATATTATTACATTTTTGAAAAGCCCATCAAAAGTGCTTTAATTTGATATCAAATTGTATCTGTCTATTCCTTTTAGTTTTTGAGATATTCAACTGTTTTTAGAAAAAATGACCCCAATTGGATACATTGCCACTGCACTAATACACAACTTACGTTAATTTTCAAGATGCAGAAAATTTTACCATATACCATAGTATATTTGTAAATAACACTTTTTTGAAATTTCTTCCCAGTATACAGGGTGTGTCAGGTTTCGCAAAATGCAATTTTTAACATTTTTTTTAAATGGCACCCTACCAATTTTATTGCTACAATGGATAGATCATTAAGTGTCCTTTAATTTTTGTTAAGCATTCACTATACCTAAATCCATTAGTTTCTGAAATATTTTTGATTTTCTTCAAATTTTATGAATGTTTTTAATTTACATAACTAAAAATAACTTACTATTGGAGAATATTATAAAACAATTAATACATTTTGATTACCAATCAACTACAGTTATCCAATAACAATTTTGACTAAAGATATAACAACCTACAATAATACGCTATCAACAGAATTCTGCCAGATCAACAATATACATTTTATAGAAAATGTTCAAACAGGAAATCAGGCAGGCTTTGAAAAAAATAACAATTACAATCAAAATATCATTTAGGTTTATTAATTGTAGTGTGTTGTCATTTAACACATTATCAGTTCTGTTTTAAATGTAATTTTTGAAGGAGTTTTCAAAATGAATTTTACAGTGGAAGAACAAATAAATATGATTCGGGTATTGAGAGCAAGTTTAAAAAATTTCCTACTTGCATCAAGAATATACGGAGAGAGATATCCTGTTAAATGACAACACACTACAATTAATAAACCTAAATGACACTTTACATGTAATAGATATTTTTTTCAAAGCCTGCCTGATTTCCTGTTTGAACATTTTCTATAAAATGTATATTGTTGATCTGGCAGAATTCTGTTGATAGCGTATTATTGTAGGTTGTTATATCATTAGTCAAAATTGTTATTGGATAACTGTAGTTGATTGTTAATCAAAATGTATTAATTGTTTTATAATATTCTCCAATAGTAAGTTATTTTTAGTTATGTAAATTAAAAACATTCATAAAATTTGAAGAAAATCAAAAATATTTCAGAAACTAATGGATTTAGGTATAGGGAATGCTTAACAAAAATTAAAGGACACTTAATGATCTATCCATTGTAGCAATAAAATTGGTAGGGTGCCATTTAAAAAAAATTTTAAAAATTGCATTTTGCGAAACCTGACACACCCTGTATACTGGGAAGAAATTTCAAAAAAGTGTTATTTACAAATATACTATGGTATATGGTAAAATTTTCTGCATCTTGAAAATTAACGTAAGTTGTGTATTAGTGCAGTGGCAATGTATCCAATTGGGGTCATTTTTCTAAAACAGTTGAATATCTCAAAACTAAAAGGAATAGACAGATACAATTTGATATCAAATTAAAGCACTTTTGATGGGCTTTTCAAAAATGTAATAATATATAGGGTGTTCCATTTAAAAAAATATAAGTTTAATATGCCCTGGAGTTATGAAGCACCCTGTATGCTTCCAAATATTTTTAAAATGTGCACTTTAGGCATGCCTAATATGCCTCCAAATTTGGTTTATGTAGCTTTATAATAACGGAGTTATCGACCGTTGCCACACTAAAACTCACCCTGTATATATATATATATATATATATATATATATATATATATATATACATATATATATATATATATATAAATATTTTAGATAATTAATTACACAAGGTAAGTTGATAGATACTATCGTATTACAGTGAATAGGATAAAATAATAACTTAGACTTTTATGTTATTATATATATATATATATATATATATATATATATATATTACTGTGATAGAGTAGGCTTAGATAGGTGTAAACAGGCCAAGTATTTATGTATTTATAGGTACCCTGTATATAAAAATTGATGATTTATTTAAAACGCTTCTATATAATTAAAGTGGGATAAAATTACATATTATAATGTAGGTTTAATTTGTATACGTTAGTTTAGTACAAGGACAACAATTAAGATCGATGCCAAGGTCGAAAATTGTGTACAAAAGTTATTAGTATTAAACCTTTTCAGTGCAAGAATCAATAATTAAAGCAAGGTACATTTATTAAATACAGCATAAGCTAAAGCAGTCGACGAACGTTACAAGGTTTAATATTGTAAACATGTTAAAACAGTCAAAGATTTCATAAAACAGACGTGGGGTGAATGAACGATTCTGGTAAAAGTTAGTATGCGTTGAGAATATAATTCAAGGTAAATTGTGTTAACGGAAAAACTCAAGGCTAAAAGCAACGGTCTACTAGTTCGAAACAGATCAATAAAATTAGGAGACATACAATGTTTAATACGTAACATAGGCAAATATCAGTTGGTTAAGGGACAAAGATTTTCAAGCGTGGCTCAGGTTTGTATACTTTAAAAACCAATAAGCGGGACGACGATGCAACATGTTTGTAGACGGTATTGATTTTTCAAGGCGCACATAAAGAAAGGGAGAAATAACCGTGAACAATATAGTAATAGAAGGGTAAAACTTAATCCTCGTTATGTCTGTTTAGTGAGTTTAGTGAGTATAAAATTTTAAAGTTAACTCCAATAAGTCAACCGTCTTTTTATGGTTATCTTAAACTTATGGACTGTATACGCAACAAAATAGTATACAACATATGCTTTGCTGTATCATTCAGCTGAGTAACTACAATCGGTATCCAGGAGCACCCTTTCTATTCCGTACATCCTTGTTATTTTACTCAAGGTTTTATATTGCAGATCGTGAAATGTCTCTTCTGTCCTAATTAAGTTCAGTCATTAGCAGATGATGTACAATCTTGACCAATTTAGATGGTATACGTGCATGAGCACGTACAATTCGAACGTTTCAGATCTCGCAATTGTCTAAACTCGCAACATCAATTAGTATTCGCGTTACAGTGTAACATATATAACGTCTTTGGTTTTTAACAAAGTATTTGTTACGGTAAATTAAACGTTAAAAGAATTAAATTTTGATTTGCCTTGAAGGGTCGTTGGCTACGTACAACATAAGGGTGCGTCAGCTATATGCAGTGGTGTGAGAGTGAATTCCTATGAAAAAACGAGAAACAAAAATAAGGAAAGTTGAAGAAATACAAAAATAATAAATAACAACGCTTAAATACAAAAATTTTACACTACGTTAACGCTTACCTTGAAAGGTTTTGATAGTAGTTTTAGAGCAATGCTTAATGAGGCAAAAGAAATTGCTGGAGATATAGACTGCGAAATTGTTTTTCCAGCTATAGTCTTGGCTAGACCGAAAAAGAAAAAATTTTTTTCTATTATGAACATAGAGATGAACCAGTCGAATCACCAGAATTGAATTTTAAAGTTAATTTTTATTTTTATATTCTTGATATCGTGGTATCAAAATTAAATGATGGATGTCAACTATTGAACGAGTGCAATGACGACTTTGGATTTTTAAATAATTTAGATTCTTTAGTTATAGATAAAGATAAATTAATGAAATATTGTATGGATTTACAAATTAAATTAACCGATTTAACAACAAAAGAAATGGATGTTACTGCAATTGATTTGTGCAATGAAATTGAAATATTGTCAACTTATAAAAAAACTAATTCCAGCAAAGATGTTTTAGAATGTCTTGTGGCTGATGATTTAATTAACACGCTCCCGAATTTATCTATTGAAAGACCTTCGGTACTTTTTGTGTATCTCGGGTTTTCGTTCCCCTTATAATGAAGGGAAATCGTCAGTCTTCCGACTAAGCTAGGGGTCTATTCCTCGGGTGGAGCTTATGAGGAGTGGTCGTCGGTTTCATAACAAAATTATTCTTTCGTGTACTGACTCTCAAATAAAAAATAGGGGGTGCAAAAGAGAAGCCACCAAGTCCTAGAATTGATGAAGCTCGTGTTACCCTAAGGAAGAACTTGGAAATCCTCAAGTGGAAAATCGCTTTAACTGCGAACATGCAGGATCTGAAAGAAAACATTGCTACCTTATACAGTAAAGAGAAAAAGAGTAACTATTAATACCTATAATTTAAACATAAATAGCAAAAAGAAATTTAGATATCAAGCTTCTTGAAAGCGCTGTTTAGTACTTCCTAATTGAGTCACAGCCAATAACCTTATTCTTTATAAAAGGGGATATATTCTCTTTTAACTTATTTATCTCTGCCTTTGGACGTGCTTGTCCAAAATAAAATAGTTGTTCAATTAAATCAAGTAATAGTTTTTTAATTAAATTTACCTTTTTTCTGTTGTAAAATTTATAAACAAAAATGTACGATAAGGACGTAGTCTAATCTTTTAGACTCTAATATTTAAATATAGTAATTTTGATAATCTCAACAAAGAATTAAACATAACCGTAAAGCTTTTAATACCCAAAATACTCAGATCTGCTTACCATGGATTACAGATACTTATCATAAACTCAATGCTAAGTAAAATTAATCTTCATGATTAATTTCCATATTACTGAACTTAAATTAATATGCCTTTTCTAGGTTAAATAAGTAAATTAATAATTTTAAATAGTTTGGTAGTAAAGTTCTAACATAAGCAATAATTTTTCTGTTATAACAAAATCCAAACAGAAATACTCTCAATTTCCTCGTAATGTAATTTTACTCCTACGTTACCATTTTAGATATCAAGTATTAGTTCCGTTGTCAGGTTATTTAGAAACAGCTGTTGACAGGTCATGTCCTTAGACTAACGCTTACCTTGCTGCCACCACATGTCTTAGCTTGCGGTTCTTGAACAAACAACTGACGTCACAAGGCGTTCAACATCCTCATATTGCAAAAGCGTAAATTTGAGCTTCTTCCTTTGAGCTGATAACGAATTAAAAGCTTAAAAAGAGCATTAAACTGGAATATTATGGGGAACCATTTTCATAAGCTTGTAGAGTAATTCATCCAAATAAATCGATCAACATAAAATAAATCTATCGAATGAATTATTACAATAAAGCAATAAAACGAGCCATTAAAAAGAGCATCTTTTTTGTTTCACCTTTAATTTATATTAAAGCGAGATTATAGCGTGATAAAGTAAAAAAATTAGGAACGTGATTAAGTAAGGATATGGTGATGTCATAAGTGAGCGCTATAATAAAATCAATTAATTTACTTTGATTATTAATTTGGCTTTCTTACCGTTATCAGAAACAAAACAAAATCAAGTGCATTTAGCACTTGAAAGCACTGTCACATTTATGGCGATGCGTAGAGGTCTTTCAAAATTTCATGGGCTGTTGCGCAGAAACCAATTTACGTTATTTACGTTAAAGTGCGTCCTAAAAACATTTACAACTCAGCTGTTGCGTATTAAGATTTGTGGTTCACTATTATTGTTTTAGATTATTATTTATGAGATTTCAGCCTTAATTCAACTTCAACCAGTTTTTTCAAAACTACTGCAACTCGGTCTAATTTTTTATTTGAAGGTATAATGAAGGTTTCAATTTAGTTAGAAGAATAATGTTTGGTTTTACAGATTATTTTGTTATTTCTGAGCTTTTAGTTTTACAATGAGCAACCGCAAGAAAACAGTTCACAGTCAAGAAGACAAATTATTTATAGTGTGTAAAGTTTATGAGAAAAGAAAGGAATGGAATGCCTGTCATTCCTATGAATAATTTACAAGAACAAGTAGCAACAGCAACTGAAGTTGGACTAAACACTGTCGAGCAAATTATTTCAGAAGGAAGAAAATTAATAAGAGAAGTCCTAAATCTAATGCGGGCCAATTTGAGGATTGTGGTAGTAATTTTATGATTCTATGAAATATGCATTCTTAAAACATAATAAGAGGACAGTATTTTGGCTGCCAAGAGTTTTAAAAAATTTAACCTGTCTATTTTTATCCACACACGCACGGAAACATGACACACTAAAAGAACAATAAGCAATACACCAAAAAAGTTACAGGTTCCGCATACAAACATTGTAGTTTTATAATTTATATTATGTTGATAAATTACTGGTTATGCAATCCACATAACATAGCAGTTGAGTTAATTCAGAATACGCATCCGGAAATTTAATGTTTTTAGATTTTACTTATATTGTATTGTTCTTTCTTTTTATACGATACCTCTCGCTTCCTTCATTGCGCATCTCACAGCCCATGAGATTTTGAAAGACCTATAACTCGCTGGCTCGGACCTTTCTGAGCTTCATCGTGCTTCTTATCGTAGCGAAGGCCGATGGAGACTGATTCTGTTGTCGACAGAATGGGCACGATGCATAAATTTTCTGACTTCGGAAGTACAGTTCAAACAACCATCGTTTAACGAACTGAGTCTATATTGTTATTTCCAAATAATATACGACTCATGATTGGGCAATTCGGTACAAATCGAAATATTTATTAATATTGTGAAATTTTCTATTTTTTGTTGAATCATCATTGCAGTGTATAAAATAATTAAAATTATATGCTTTTATAGGCGTCAAAAAAAATTGTTACACTATAGCCATACGAATACTTTTAACGATGCCTGTCACTGTTGCTGATGGTGAGAGATCATTTTCAAAACTGAAAATAGTTAAAAATTATTTGAGATTTACTATGAGCCAGAATAGACTTACGAATATGGTTGTAATAAGCATCGAGAAGAAATATGCGAGACGTTAGATATAACGGATTTAATTAGAGAATTTGCGATTAAAAATGCAAGGAAATTCGTTTTTGAAATTTAGAATTTATGTGGGTTAGTTCGTAAGTTTGTAACATATAAGTTCCGTTGTAAGTTAATAATAATCAGTAATAATAAGGTGTACTTTTGTTCTAAATTCTTTTTTCAATTTATATCAATAATAAAGTTCATATCAACCTTAATGATATTCCATTCTTCCAACTAGTTAAAAGTTACGGAGGCAATGTAAAATTTTACAATTAAGGATAGCGTTTTATTACAAAAACTTGTATACATTTTAGGCAGTTTTTTATGACATTCCGTTGAAAATATGCAAACATCTGCTAAAAATAGTTTGAATGAAAACCAATTGAAAAAGTTTAAAAAAAGTGATGAAGAATTCTCGCCACAATTCACATTAGATGCTCGAAATGTGGTACCTACTAACCTATGTTTTTAATGAAATACTGTTTATAAATTTCCACAATATACATTTCGTGTAAAATGATAATAGATTAACTAGGTAATGACACTCTTGCTTCAGTGGATTGTGGATACGGTTTCCTTATTCTTTTGTGCACATCCAAGGTGCCAGGTTATGAAATCATATTTTTTACCCAACGTCGAAAGAGGTTTTTAATAAATGTGTTACATGATTGTGGTGAGATTTCTTCACCACCTTTTTTAACTTTTCTCAATTCGTTCCATTCAAACTATTTTTAGTAAGTGTCTGTAGATTTTCAGGAGGGTGTCACAAAAAACTGCCTAAAATGTATCAAAGTTTCCTAACAAAAATCTAGCCTTAACACCAGTTGTACTTATAGTCTATAGCGGCGACAAATTATATTTTGCACCCGGGGGGCAGATATCCTTGGCTCGGCCCTGGTCTTACGCATAGTAGTTTAGCTATTAAGTTGAAGAAGTGTAAATTTTTTAAGAAAACGTTAAAATTTCTCTGTTAAATGGTTGGTTCAAATTTTCATCGTACAGATCCAGAGAAAAATTCGGCAAGAGTTGTCCGCGTTCAAAAACTACTATAGAAGCAAAGCGTTTAATAAGAATGTGTAGTTGGTATATATATTTATCAAAGATTTCTCTTCATGAGTGTCACCTATAAATGATTTAATAATAACGAAGATAGTTCAAAGGCTGGTAAGTGTATGTGAAAGATTTAAAACCATTTTCTCCCTTAGATTCAGATAACGACCTTGATGATTAAGTTGTATTTTCTAACTTAGTCAAAGTTGAGTGTGGCTTGTGCATATTTTCTTTATTCGGTTTCATCATGCACATTTATATTAGGGATAAGAGATTTGCGCAATAATCATATTTTTATGGTGTTATGTTCCCAAATCGTTATTGTTGTTATGGTACAATCATAACCTTGTTCTACGATTATCATGTGCATTTACCTTGCATACATATTTAGGACTTGTGTGTTTTGTGAAAAGGTATATTAGTTTTATTTGCGTAGACGTGACGAAGATATAATTTGTGACGAAAAATAATGCATTTGGACGGCATTCACTTTTTTGTTGTTGTTTAAGCTGATATAATGACTGTGTCCATTGTTCTTTCTAGATTTTTAGTGAATTTGCGTTTGTTTTGAACGGGTTTCGCTTATTTCATGTGGAAAGTTATTTGTTAAAGTTCACTTTTGTGAGTTATTAAGTTATACTGAGTAGCAAGTATTTTTACTCAAGTTTGTTATTTTGGGACGGGTACCGGCCCTACATTTGACTTTCCAATGCTCCACCCGAAGGTACTACATTGGCCAGAAAGGGGAATTTTTTTTTAACATAAAATTTTTAATTTTGGCGAACCCTTACTACTAAGGATCTTTAACGTGCATGACAACACTCACACTAGGGGTCTACATTTAACTATCATCCGAACGAAGGCGTAATTTTATGAAAAATGATTGTTTAACATTTTTCAAGTTGTCTGTGTTGGGAATATAGCCCAAAACGTTCTGATCAACAGTTGTATGCGAACCTGTCTGATACACGGAACCACCTACGGGTACTGGCTACGGGTCAATTTAGTTTATGTATGCCTTATTTAGACAAAATGTGTTTATGGTGATGTGTTTGTAATGTGATAGTATGTAATACGGGGTAGCCGTTTATTTAATCAGAGTAGAATGCTTGGATATGATGCTTTTGGCATTAAAGTTGCTTTGATCTCTATATATGGTCAATGGTATTTTATTAAAAGATACTTTGTAAAAAAAGAAAAAAAGGTATTTTTGAATATTTTCAGATTTTGTAGAATGAGTTGGGAAAAAGCTTACGTGTTGATGACATTTGGGTAATGGATTGGTAAGAGCCCTTAGCTATTTTCCTATTTTGAAATTAATACAGTTCTTTGAAGTCCAAGGTTCCTTTCTGTCTTTGTGTACATATTGTTCTTAGAAGTAAAGTTAGAAATGTTAGGATTAGAAAGTAATTGCTAGTCGTCAGTAAGTTTAGAGATTGTATTAAGTAACCATTTACCTAGCACAGTATTCTTTAAGTTTTGTTTAGACATTTCAGTCTTCTTTGTTGAAAGTCTATGGGTTATAATGTTTGCTAGATCTGTTGTACTTTTCTTAGCTTTAACTTGTCTTTTTCTTTTACTTTCAAATGTTGGACTTAATGACTTTGATCTCAACTTGTTTCCGATTCAAACGGGAGGTACACGATGCTACCTTGAAGCCTTTTTAAATTCCGATTTTAGTTTAACGAGAAATTCCGATAATTAGAAATGGAGCCCACGGCAAATTAAGATGGAAGGTGGCTCTAAGTTGAGGAAATCTCAAAGGCAAAGCGGCTAGTCGAACTATATGCTCTGGGTAGAGAATGAGCTGTGGGTCGGGGTGTAATTGCCACCACTAACAATAAAAATAAGGCGCCACCGTATTTTTTATACTGAGAAGACCTAATACAAGTCCCTTGTACAAGGCAAATGCGGAAACCTTTTTTCTATAACAGCTATATAATTTTTAAAGACCTCCTAATCTTTAAAGTATCTTACCTTATGGCTCGACCTTGACCTTAGCAATCCTCCATTGCACCTGTGAACAAATTAAACAAAGAAAAGCACTGTTTGTGCATTCAAACTCAAAAATAATTAAATACAATCAGAATCGATTTTCATTCCTCTTAAATAAAATATAGTCTTTAGTCCGAAAATAAGAATCTATTCTTTTGGTATCCAATAAAGTAATTTTTACAAAAATATGTCTTCCTTTATAAGTTAATTTAAATTAGGAAGAGTTAATTACAATGGTACTGAATATATCCGTACCAATTACTATTTAATGAAGTTTATATAACAGATTGACAAAGCATAAAATTGCTTATTTATAGAAAGAGTTAATTATGGTAAATTTACCTTAATTTCACAGTAAATAATTACAGATAATTGTTCATAAAATATCAAATGTAGAAATTTAATTTCTAAAGGTTCAAAGTTAGAAGAATTTACTTTATCTAATTAGTAGTGACATCTTCTGATGTTTCATTGAGTTAATAAAAGAATTTGTAGGAACAAATTACAGATTTATATCGTATAACTACGAAAAATATAATTGAGGTCTGTCCTTGACCTGTTCAAAGTTAACACAAGTCGGTTAAAGTAAAATTTATCTCGTTTCTACGTCGACAGTTCAATTAACATACGAATATAATTTTTGTACATACCAGAACTCCAAATTGCACCTAAATACTTGCTTGAAAGCTGACGTATGTATTAACAACGGAAAATTCCATTCCAAACAAACAGCTGCGCTGCATACTGAAAAACACGTCACTTGGCTTTCATTATCTGCGTTTCAATTTACAGATGTTCCAGGCGTAATTCACACCACAAGAAGGCAAATGTTGTTTGTAATTAACTTGAATAAATTATAAATGTGATTCCATATTATACAAGAATAGAATTGTTTTCATTTAATTTTCGCATGAATACCATTCAGAAAAATTGCTTATTTATAATTTACGTTGCAATATATTTTAAATTAAATTATTCCCAAAGTTACACTGAAAATTTCAATCAATATTGTTATAGAAACAAATTCACTTACTGTTCCTAATGGTCTTTTAACAAAAACTTCATCGTTCTTCACGACTGGTTTCAACAAAAAAATGGACCATCCAAAACAATTTTTGAAGATGGCTTGTACGTGCAATCTTCCATCGTGCACGCTTCCAACACCAAAAATCAATCACGGACATCGCTCCTAAGAACAACTATCGACCTGCTTGAACCCCAGCTGCGTTAGAAGTGCCGGCCGAGCTTGTTGCCGCCTGGTAACAGCGATACCCCGCGGTTCCTGAGTAGAGGGGGCTTTAAGAAGGATACCAAACAAAAGCTTTTATATTGTCTCCGTAGAATTTAACTTTTAACATGAACTAAATACTAGTTCTTTATTGGACAATAGATGTTATTAAATTAAGTGGATTGGATAACATTATAATGTATTATATTATTTAATATTTAATAAAAGGATTGATTATACAGATATATATATATTAGGTGGAAAATAAAATTGCTACACTGCCTCTTTCTAAGAGAAAAAATTCTGGAATAAATGCGAAGAATTTTTTTTTGAATTTATTGTCACATATTCACAACTTATTATTATTAATCTTTACAAAATAAAACAAAATTACCACTTAAGATACAACATATTTGAAAATGAGTGACGAGTAACTACGCGTACTATACGCCACAAGGGGACAAATTCAGGAAGTCTTAATCGGTAGGGTGTCATTATCGTTTAATCATATTCGGGGTTATTATATCACTCATTTATACTCGAAACTTAAACAACAAAATATATAATACTGCCGTATTATGATTCCTTAATGAAAATATCAAATTATCATGACAAACATATTTTTACTATATTAACCGTAATTTACATATTTACAAAAGAAGAAAAGGACTCTCACTACTTTTGAGATCCACTCCAAACATAACTTCAAAACAGCAAACAAGTCTTGAAATCACTAACGTTCAACAATCTACCGCATGTATATGCAACCAAAATGTAGAAATATCTCTTTCCCAGAAGAGACAAGAAAAACGTCACCACGTCTTACTTCTCACAAATCTCACTCACGCATGAATGAACAAAATAGAACATTGCTATCTCACACAATATTCATATTAAACATAGAACATTGCTATCTCACGCAATATTCATAATTAAACATAGAACATTGCTATCTCACGCAATATTCATAATTAAACATAGAACATTGCTATCTCACGCAATATTCATAATTAAACATAACTATCATAGTTACTAACAATATTGACCTCCAACCAATATTTAATATGGACTCAAACTACTTGATTCCCATTATAATTATCAAACACCTTAATCTTAAATCCGAAAGAAAATAATAACCAACTATATACAACTTTATTTATCAAACACTTTAATCATAAAGATACCTAAACATTCCTTTATAACCTTGAACTAGAGAATTATACGACAAATGAAATCATTTGACAAACGGAAACATGTAACTTTTTATCTTGACTCAAATGAATAACTTGCAACTAACAATATCAGCACAGTCTAGTATCAACCTTACTGCACTACAAAAATTCTTTTTATACTTCTTATCCAACATCTAAAATTTTTAGACTACCAAACAGTATTCCAATACAATATTTAAATCCTTAACTAAAAGATAAGACAGAAATAATTCCTACTATCAACCATTAAATATATCAACAACACTAATTAATGTTCAGAAACGTTCTCTCTCTCAATATCACCACTGAACTCTGAATAAGGTTTTAAGTCCTTAACATGCCATCTGCCTGCCCTTGAACCATTTTCATTAATCAATTCATAAATTAAATTCGAAACCTTCTTTTTAACAATACTCAAAACATATTTTGGCGCAAGCTTAGCTGTGAACTTATCACTTGCTTTCGAAAGAACTTTATTTGACCTCCAAACTTTGTCACCTACTTCGAAAGAAATGTTACGTCTCCTTAAATTATATGAATTACTAGACTGCATGTAAGCTAAATGTAACCTTTTCTGTACGTCTATAAAAATATCAAATAGTCCTTGATGATCTGACACATACGAAGGTCTATCACTAGAAATAAAATCAATATCAACTGAGGGTTCCACCTCAAGACCATAAAATCTTCCAGACACAGGAACATGTCTACCAAAAACTAAGAAATTTGGCGAATAACCAGTGGCATGATGTTTTGCAGAATTAATCGCATACTGAATTTGGGGTAACTCTATGTCCCAAGTATCATGTTCTTTAATATACGAACGTATAGCTGTTCCGACTGTTCTATTTATCCTCTCTACAAAATTACATTGGGGAGAGTAAACTGCATTAAACCAAATTTTTTGAACGTCATATTTTTTACATACTGCCTTGAAATTTCTACCACTAAATTGTGAGCCATTGTCACAAATAATATATTTGGGAACACCATAAACTAAAAACTTTTCCTCCAATACACGTTCTATTATATGCGCTTTTGCACTACGTAACGGAAACAATAACGTAAATTTTGAGAACCAATCACCAATAACTAATAACCATTTGTGTCCAACCTTGGACCGTGGAAATGGGCCCATAAGGTCTATAGCGATAATCTGAAAGGGGAACTTCACTTCTTTTTCCTTTCCCATTAAACCAAGGGGTCCTCTATTCGATGCCTTCTGTGCACCACACGTTAAACAATTTTTACAAAATTTCAACACATCATTACGCATTTTTGGCCAATAAAAACTCTCTTGTATGCGTGCCAATGTTTTAAAAAAACCAAAATGTCCGGCCACTGAAGGGTCATGATTTATCCGAATAACCTCTTCCTTCTGTGATCTAGGGACTAAATATTTCCATTCCCTCACATTCGACGAGAGTGGTAAATTTGATGAAAGAAATTTAAATACATAATTATCTTCTATCTTCCATTGTGGGTAATCATCAGGTAAAGCTAAAATTTTCTCTCGAAGAGACACATACCAGGGATCCACATTATCTAACTTGATCTCAACTAAATTATCAACATGATTTCAAACATTAAACCAATGAACTTCAAACTTTAAGAACACCTTCTCTTTTAAATTCGCAGACAATGACAATTTTAAACATAATAAATTTATAATTTAGATTACTCTTAACCTTCCATCTAGGATAACAATAAATCAATGTTCTAGTACACTCTTACACTACTCATAATCAAACTGTCAAGATAGACAAAAGTACTTCACAACGCATAAACTTGCTAGGGTGACAAACTCCTCTGTGAGTCTCACCTAGACTTATAAACAAAAAATTATAACCTTATCACCAATCTCAAAAATAGTGATGCCAAAATTGCTAGAGTGACAACTTACCTCGAGTCTCGTTTAGACTAATGTAATGCTGAGCAACCGACTTTTCCAAAGTCTCGTCTAGACTGACATACTGCTAATCCGACCAACCACGACGACAAGTTTCACTTAGACTTACAACCAATTAACATACTGCGTTGCAATGCGGATATAAATAAATCAAAAATTGCTATCAAAATAAATTATATCAAAACAAAACGTGCCTATGCACAAGAGCAATCTTGAAACGGTTTACCGACAGTAAAACCAGTGTACCAAATTATAAACATCTATCATCTCTACTATAAAAATTTATCAAACAACTATTGTAGCTAATACAAATGGAAGAAAAACCTAAATACAAATCACTATTATCAACTACACTGTGAATTATTATTCACTGAAATACTACAAGCTGCGACTAAAAGAACAATAATATTCCTATCAAACAATTTTACCATATAAGAAAGCTTCTTCTAATTTCTTACACAACTTTATTAATGTTGACATACTATTAATTTCCGTTAGAGCTAATTGACAAATAAAATCAGGTAATGTTGTTTCTTTGGCTAATAATCGGCCTAACATTTTCCTCTTATCCTGCATCGGTCTGCTGCTGACAACTCCACGAATTCTCAATTCATAATCCAACTCATCTTTATGCAAATAAACTACTTGATACGTCTCAGCCATCATGGGATAGACTAACTAACTAATTACAAATTAAACTCAATTAAACAACAACATCAATAGACTAAACCAATCTGAGGGTAAATGAATTACAAACCACAAGTGTAAACAACCAAAGTCAATCGAAGCCTATACTTTATGTGTTTATACAATTGGTACAGCAATCGAGGCCTACACGCTGGGCGCTATTTGAAGCCTTTTTAAATTCCGATTTTAGTTTAACGAGAAATTCCGATAATTAAAAATGGAGCCCACGGCAAATTAAGATGGAAGGTGGCTCTAAGTTGAGGAAATCTCAAAGGCAAAGCGGCTAGTCGAACTATATGCTCTGGGTAGAGAATGAGCTGTGGGTCGGGGTGTAATTGCCACCACTAACAATAAAAATAAGGCGCCACCGTATTTTTTATACTGAGAAGACCTAATACAAGTTCCTTGTACAAGGCAAATGCGGAAACCTTTTTTCTATAACCGCTATATAATTTTTAAAGACCTCCTAATCTTTAAAGTATCTTACCTTATGGCTCGACCTTGACCTTAGCAATCCTCCATTGCACCTGTGAACAAATTAAACAAAGAAAAGCACTGTTTGTGCATTCAAACTCAAAAATAATTAAATACAATCAGAATAGATTTTCATTCCTCTTAAATAAAAGATAGTCTTTAGTCCGAAAATAAGAATCTATTCTTTTTGGTATCCAATAAAGTAATTTTTTACAAAAAATATGTCTTCCTTTATAAGTTAATTTAAATTAGGAAGAGTTAATTACAATGGTACTGAATATATCCGTACCAATTACTATTTAATGAAGTTTATATAACAGATTGACAAAGCATAAAATTGCTTATTTATAGAAAGAGTTAATTATGGTAAATTTACCTTAATTTCACAGTAAATAATTACAGATAATTGTTCATAAAATATCAAATGTAGAAATTTAATTTCTAAAGGTTCAAAGTTAGAAGAATTTACTTTATCTAATTAGTAGTGACATCTTCTGATGTTTCATTGAGTTAATAAAAGAATTTGTAGGAACAAATTACAGATTCATATCGTATAACTACGAAAAATATAATTGAGGTCTGTCCTTGACCTGTTCAAAGTTAACACAAGTCGGTTAAAGTAAAATTTATCTCGTTTCTACGTCGACAGTTCAAACAACATACGAATATAATTTTTGTACATACCAGAACTCCAAATTGCACCTAAATACTTGCTTGAAAGCTGACGTATGTATTAACAACGGAAAATTCCATTCCAAACAAATAGCTGCGCTGCATACTGAAAAACACGTCACTTGGCTTCCATTATCTGCGTTTCAATTTACAGATGTTCCAGGCGTAATTCACACCACAAGAAAGCAAATGTTGTTTGTAATTAACTTGAATAAATTATAAATGTGATTCCATATTATACAAGAATAGAATTGTTTTCATTTAATTTTCGCATGAATACCATTCAGAAAAATTGCTTATTTATAATTTACGTTGCAATATATTTTAAATTAAATTATTCCCAAAGTTACACTGAAAATTTCAATCAATATTGTTATAGAAACAAATTCACTTACTGTTCCTAATGGTCTTTTAACAAAAACTTCATCGTTCTTCACGACTGGTTTCAACAAAAAAATGGACCATCCAAAACAATTTTTGAAGATGGCTTGTACGTGCAATCTTCCATCGTGCACGCTTCCAACACCAAAATCAATCACGGACATCGCTCCTAAGAACAACTATCGACCTGCTTGAACCCCAGCTGTGTTAGAAGTGCCGGCCGAGCTTGTTGCCGCCTGGTAACAGCGATACCCCGCGGTTCCTGAGTAGAGGGGGCTTTAAGAAGGATACCAAACAAAAGCTTTTATATTGTCTCCGTAGAATTTAACTTTTAACATGAACTAAATACTAGTTCTTTATTGGACAATAGATGTTATTAAATTAAGTGGATTGGATAACATTATAATGTATTATATTATTTAATATTTAATAAAAGGATTGATTATACAGATATATATATTAGGTGGAAAATAAAATTGCTACAACCTTTGCAATCATTAGTTATTTGATTTTCTAGTGGCTCATAATATGGTTGCTTAGTACAGTGATATTGAAGTTAAATATGAATTCAGACCATCTACAAAACACATTATTTTTATAATACAATACAATATAAAAAATGCGATATTCAGCAATGAGATTTGAACTTGTCACTTTTGGGTGGTTATCGTTAGTTTATTAAACTACTGTGCAGTACAATTAAATCTCAGGTAACTAAATTCTAACATTAGCTGTTTAATTTAGGATTGCGCCTAATTTCCTTTTGTGGCTCTAAATGGTTGTACGCGCATAGGATATTGTTTAACCGTTTGAGGTACAGACACCGTATACAAATAAAATTGCAAACCTTCTTAATGTCTGGGTCATTTCGAAAAATGAAATTCTTATTTTTATTGAATAACAAAGTATCTCCCCGTTACGTAACTTTTGGTACTATAAAAAACGTGACAAGAAAATTGTAAAACACATTTTACCATAAATAACGTCGTTTATGTCTGACGTTGTTAATGATTTTTCTAAGATGTTACACGAAAGCTCTCCCACGTGCTTTGTCTTTTAGAACCCCATTTACTTATCGATTTCAAGGTGTAAAGTTAATGGATAGGATAGAAATTAAAAAGAATTTTTTGATGATGTAACTCAATAGCAAGCATATTATTTACCTTTGACGAAGAGTAACCAAACACCGGCAGTAATTTGTAAGAAATATGATGCACAACGAAGTGAAGTTGAAATTACAAATAGTATTGCTACAATTAATTCTTGAGATTTTATTCTTAAACTAGTGCAATTAATTAACCAAGCTGACGTTTAAATCTCGGGTGAAGTTCATTAAAATATAATACTTCTACAAAGGAAACATAAAAGTATAAGAAAGCAGTAAAGCAGTTGTCTTTCGCAAAATGAAATTTGTAATTTTATATCTGTTCGTGGCAGACGTTGAAAGCTATCACGTTAAAATGCATTTTAAAGTTTTGATTGAATTTTGAAACTAGAAAACCTGTTGAGGTACATATTATAATGTACTTCATGGTATACTGTAGAGTTTTCAATATCTCCATCGTTGTTTAGGATATCACAATCGCTTTTCAAATGTTTCTCTTTGGTTTTTGACGTTATATGCAGAACTAAAATTAAAATTGTCAATCCGAAATGAGTTTTCCCACACGTTGTCAAGTTTAAAGAACTTTATGCACATGAAACTTGTTTAAGGCTAATATTCTATAACTTAACTATACAGTATTCTGTGAAAGATTAAAAATACAACTTTCTACTGACTAATACTCACGAACAATGCAAATTTGACTTCAATCGATAGCAAAATCTTCTACTAGGACTGTATTTTATATGTACCATAAGTTTGATGTAGAGCAAGCACTAATGTTATAACGCCGACCATGAACATGACACGCACTTGGGCGACGAATTACCGTTATTGTAAGGATACTATACGAAGGTGTTTACGTACGACTTGCTACGTCCCCTGCTGTAGAACGATTCTTTCGAATTAAGTACAAGCCAACGACAAAAGTAGTGATTCGGATTAGTGCGTACGGGATTATACAAGTTTTGGTTAATTATATACAAGCCAGGGTGGTAATTAATAATTTTTGTACAATTAATATGTAACTTGTATATGTTATAAATTATGTTACTAAAAGCATAGCATATCACCCACCAAAATTATTTGATCACCAATTTACCTTGTCAAATGGTATTTTACTGATTTGATATCAACTTTCCACAAACCGCCAAAATGAGAAGGTGAAGGATTAAAAGCAAAATTGACACTTCCTGATTCATGATTCCTCCGATTGCTTCATCAGTTGCAACAATTCCTTTGCCGCTTCTACAAAATTCCCTCCACAATCGCTGTGGATTTGCACACATTTGCCTCTGCGTGCTACAACACGACGTAGCGAGACAATAAATGATTCTGTTGATAAACTTGAAGCCTGTTCTAAATGTACAGCCTTAGTGCTAAAACAAACAAACAGATGTAAGCCTTTAATAACTTAGTACCTCTAACACGACTCTTGGTGATAGAAATGACTACCATAATCTACACATGTGCGAAGAAATGCCCTGCTAGGTAATAAGAAGATTACCCATTGGTGATGTAAATGTAACAGGTCTTCTACGAAAACAAGGAATGCAAATAGCCCGCTTTGCAGACAATATCTAATAATTTTGAACCAATAAACATTGATTAGTTCGAATAGCTGGGTGTAGATGTTTCTTGTGACAATCAATAATTATAAATTCTGGTAAACGAAGCAAGCCCGGATCCAGAATAGGGAATATTGATTCATATGGTAGATCTGAGTTCCTCAGTTGACGTCCCAACCTCAACAAACCACGACTGTCAAGAAAAGGACTGAAACGACGATGTTGCTTGATACATAATTTACCATTAAGAATATTTTGTATACCCTGATCAAAAGTTTCTGTTTATATTCTTTTGGTTAACAAAGAAAGTGCATCCTGTTGTTGATGGATTGATATATTTTCCGCCAATTTTAACCGAGTTCTCGTGGGAACTTGTAAATTGTGATTAAAATCACGAACATATATAATTATTCTCGAGATCCTTTTTAGATCTGACCATTTCGTTAACAACGAATCCAAAAAATTGCCTAAACAACAACATTGAACGAAAGTGTACGTTTTTTGGTTTCCATATGTGACAAATTAATAAGACTAGGCTCAATTTTCACTGGTCATTGATCTTCTGGTAGTTATAACAATGGAGGACCCGACCACCATAATCGATGATTAATCAATTCCGAAGCACAAGAGATGCACAATGTGCTGGATTGTCTTGCGATTAATATCAAACCATGACGAAGGTAAAAGTCGTTCTTAAATATAAGAGATGCATTTGCTCACAAAAGGTTTCCAATTGTATAATGACGAACGAATCCACGATCGTGTAACTGTGGAATCCGACCACGCAGACTTCTTCAAATGAAATGAGAAACGATTTTCACAACTAATTTTAACGAATTCTACCATGTTGATAAAAGAACTACAGTGCAAAACTCTAATGTGGGTAATGAAATGCGATTTCTCGGTGCAAATTTAAATTTTGCACATACCAACAAAACGTTAATACTGCCACTCTTATCACAACAGCGGAAGCAAATTACAGCAATAATGCCATAATATCTTTCTGAAGTGGAGAACCAACCAATAAATGTTCATTTAGCGAATTTCTATTAGGGGTTGACGCTGAGGCATCAAAAATAACACTACGTTTAGTGGTAATACCTTTAGGTTTTACCACTGAACGATGGGGTATATAATATACCGACAAATTCGACGAATTGATAACTTTGAACTCAACGACTGTCATATGACCACTGTCTAACTAGTCTTGCATGAACTTTCTGTATAAATCATATGTCTGATTGTTCCAATCGTTCCAATGAAATATATCTGCGAAGTGCAACTTCGTGGGAATTACCGAAATATGGTTCCAGGCCTTTGAACGGTAAGGAAACAATAAAACGACCGCTTATCTTTTGAATAGTTTTTCACATGCTTTCTTATTAAGGGACAACTTTTTGAATAAGGGTATGTTATCCAATTACCAAAAACGACTAATATTCGATTCTATCGGTTCAACGACAGCGCATAATGATATGCACGCTGTCACAGGAGAAACAAACTTTCCTGCCAAAATCCAACCAAACGTTATGTTTAGTTCAACAGGTCTAGAGGTATGACTTCTGCAGTGCTATTTATTAAAACAAAAGTAACCGTGTCTGTTCATAATAGCATGTCAATAGTACCAGGTTTATCAAATTGCGGATTAGCTATTTCCAAATCTTTTGTATGCGACTATACGTTTGAATTTAAAAAGCAACGAAAGTAATTTACCACAAATATCTGACAACATAAAATCAACTACATCATATTGTGCATATCTTTTTCTTGTAGGCCTAATTTTGCATGATAATGCACCCAAAATATGAGATGAAGGAAGTCCTAAACTTTCAACTTTCATATTTCTGCCCACTGTACAAGTTTTTCGAGGTGTTATAGTTAATACACTACAGTTTCAAGATTGCATGCACATTTACACGCCGAAAGGAGTATTTCTCTGATTTAAGTATACCAATATCAAAAAAAGAAAACACTATCAATATTACTTCATAAACCAAAAAAAAATGGAAGAAAACAAATCATCAAAAAATCAAGAAAAACATCGATAGAAAAACAAATATTGATATAAATAGTCAATTTAGTGGAGGTAATAGTGGTGTAGAAGACGTTAATAGTGAATTAGACCTTTGTAAATAACGAATTGCCATATTAATAGAAAATGAATATTCCTTTCTCAATGACGATAGGGAATTTGATGGTATGCATGCAGTATCTGTTATACGTCAAAATACAAAAACTTATGAAAACATTATAAATGAAGCGAGTGGAAACACTATAATTCGGGTATACCTAAGCGAAGAAGGCGAATATTCTATACAATCTCGTTTAAGTCAATTTACTGCATGTGATTTTCTTACTGGGAATAATAAAATAAGTTGCGAGTTATGTACAAAGAAACACGGTGGACCTGGTAAAAGAACTGTTTATACGAATGCCACTAAGCAACTAATTGTTCATTTAAAGCGATATCAGGTTTTAAGACTACGATCTGCAAAGGTGAACAGCTATATTTCTTTCCCTATATTGCTGGATCTTACGTCATTTTGTTCAAAACGATGTCAAAATCTTTTAACGTCCAATTTTAACCACACTAAAATAATATATACATTATACGGTGTTGTGCAACATTCCAGTTCAATTCACTGTGGACATATATGTAAAAATAAGATTTCCCTTAGAAAATATTAGTTATTTTTGGCAATTTTTATCTAAAAATTAAAATCATTTCTTATCTTCGCCATGTACGAGTCTGAAACTTATGTTGAAGTTCTATCAGGAAAATGTTGTTATGTTAGTGACTCTTGTGTTGCAGAAGTGTCCGAAAAAAAGATCTTTGAGGCACAGACGTACTTATTATTTTATGAACGCATTTGACACCATGTTATCTTTTTTTAAATGTGAATAATAATTGATTTTTACACAATAAAAATATAAAGAAAAAAAAAAACTTTAAGATTAACTTAAGGGTGCATTTAAATATGAAAAATTTCAAGAAACGGCTTATATTTTCCATCCAGTTTGACTTGAAATTTTTATTATTTTGACAACTATTCTAGGTCATGGATCGAAACGTAAAGAAAGACAATTTTACCAACTACGAGTGGTTTAATTCCCAAAGAAGATTAAGAAAAATATGTGATTTTGTTTTGTTCGTTTGCAGGTATATTGTCAAAAACCATAACCGAATCTTCCTTAACATCTCCTGAGGTAACAACTTCTTCACAATTACCAAATTCGTGTCATTCAATTTCTTTTAAAAACTCAAATACGTTCCTTAATAGTTCATATTTGGGGTGTTATAGGCTTTTAGAAAACACGATTGTTAAATTACAATCAGGGAATATTTGAGCTGTTATCATTGTATGGAAAATACCTTCAAATTCTGCACTGATTAGTTTAAACATCAAATTCGGTCAAGTCAAATTGCAAGAGACCTCTTTTTACAGTTGTCTGTATGCCGGCGCAGAAAATTTTTGCGGGCCAGTTTAAACAATCTTTTACGATAATTTGCTCACCCAAGTTTGCACAACACTGACTAGTTTGTTCTTTTTATCAAGTTTTCAACGCTACTAAGTTAATACGTAACAGCTTGGGATATTTCGACTACCGAAGTTTGGATATTTATATTAGGTGTATACAAATTTATGCGGTCTGCTGCTCTACTATCTTAAATTATTAAATATATATTAAAAACGATAATAATAAAAATCTTCAGAAGGTTAGTGATAGGATTTTATAAGTCAGTCTTAGTACTAAACCAACAGACACGGTGATAGCTCAAGTACACCTGCCAACATCAGATCACGAGTACTAGGAAATTGGTATACCCGAGACAGAAATGGACAGTAATTAGTATACTAATAAACTGTGTTTTCCGGTCAGAGAAAGACTCATGATGCCTTTCTCTTTTAATCAACTTTCTTTTTAAATGTTAAAGGAAATAAAAAATTCAAGCACGAAACTCCGTCAGAAATTATTTGCAAATGAAAAGCTTGGGCTTAGATGAAGGGCTTGAAAGTATATAAAGTTTAGATGGTTGCGTTGTTTTAAAATTTTGGGCCATTCATTTTATGCTAATATTTTATGTCAGTATATTCTCGTATTTGGTTAACTGGCATGAATATTCATTAAAAATGTTTAATTAGACATGTTGCTATACGTTAGTAAAAGCTTGGTATATAATGTAGCACTCACACACGATAAGTTTAATATATGCACCTGGATTAGATGACATGCCGGTTTCCGAGTACATGACTAGAAAATGTAAACAAATATAAATGTTTTAATTATAAGAGCTTTATGTTTTAATGTACTTAAAAGACTACATTTACTGAAATGATTTTTTTTAGTTTTCATGACTGAAAGAAAAGCAACAATATTCAGAACTGTACTTAGACTTAGTAAAAATTGTATTGGGAGACCTTTTCTTCATATTACTGAAAGGCATCTAAAAAGTAGTATAACGTCTATGATAAGTTTGAACATAGTTACTGAAAAAAATCGATGAAGCCCTTTTCAATGCAGTATTGCTCTCACTAGTCCAAAATCTGTACGAAAAGTATTTAGTTTGTAAATCACAATTACAAAGGCTTTCACCACCACCTATGTATTTCAATCACAAAATTTAATGAGTCTGGAGCGATAAGCAGTTTTTAATCCACTATAGGGTTCAATTGCCACCCGTCACAAATTACTCCGCTTTTATTCTACCAGATGAACATTAACTTTCTTGAAAGTTTGCTCAAAAAATCCATTATTTTAAAAGCAGATTATGTTTGGGGGTAGAACTAAAAGAAACTAATACCTCTTCCTGCATATAGGGGCGTTCCAAAGGGAAGAGACTAACCTCAAGGGGTTTTTGTTGGTCGGAAAATGACAAATTTGGTAAAAAACACATTCAGCAAAATGTCACTCTTATCACATATGACAGAAAAAATTTCGAAATATAAGTGAGAAATAAAAGACTGAAACTAGTAACACTATGCTTGAAGATAAATCATTTTCCTAAATACGTTGTGCTGAACAAATGGCCACATTCTTCTCTAATTTTGAAAGGTATAGTGATATTTTAACAAATATAAAAACCGGAGCTCTTCCAAACCTAAAAATATTTGTTTTTCAAATTTTATTGTTCTTTAAAAATTCACAAAGAATGTGGATAACTACTTAACTATGCCAGAAAAAGAAAAAAAAATGTTGAAAGAAAATGAAGTTGTTACCGAAAACGAATTTATGGAGAAACGAAGGAAGGACGTACTTTTGCACCAAGGTCGACTATACTTAATGCGTCTCAAACTCTTTCGACCAAACATGAACATATTCGAAGCACATGAAGTCATAGCTTTGAATTAATGACTCCGTTTCAATCCTATGTGGTATGGAGATTTTCTATGTTGGAATACAATATTGCGAAGGATGCAGCATTTTACTTTCCAATACCTTTTCTTTTTCATGCGGTGCCGGTAATGCAGAGTAGGCTACTTCTGATGCCCGTATTTGACATCGAATAAAAAGTCGCAGAACCAAAAAAATAAAGGAAACTTACGGGGCATTTTACATCACAATCTCATCAAGCAGCAATGTTTGATAACTGTAATTTTTTTTGATAAAAAAAGCAATGTAAATATTTTTCTTGACAAGAACTTTTGTAGTCAGAATATAAGAGAAGAACAACTAGAAGAGTGTCATGTACCATGCCAATTGACCGAAGCCTGGCAATGTTATAGCGTACTTCGCACTTTATAAAATGCTTGTGTTTACCTCACTCTAAAAACACATTTTATTATTTCTTGGAATTAATTTTGATTCCGAATATATTTGTTTACTATTGTACTAAAAAATAAAACAGAGATTATTATATTTAATCACAATTTTATTATTTATCTACGTTGTATAAATATATACTGTAATTTTCTGATTGGTTGATTCTTCGTTCACAACACAACTAGCGTGGATCTGAACCCATGTCAGAAACGTCATATCTATTTCTCCTTACTTCAACACTTCCAAGATTTTTCCTTCTTTATTTTGTGTTATTAGAGAGATTAATATAAGTTGGTATTTATTATCTAACGTCTG
Source organism: Platerodrilus igneus (assembly GCA_036346225.1). Taxonomy (NCBI): domain Eukaryota; kingdom Metazoa; phylum Arthropoda; class Insecta; order Coleoptera; family Lycidae; genus Platerodrilus; species Platerodrilus igneus. The sequence continues at coordinate 39,518 of JARFIW010001357.1, forward strand.
CAAATTACAGACGTATCCAATTTGACTTGTCTTCAAATTGCCATAAGGTTAGTCATGGTGTGTATTTTTCTATCTAAAAGTCTAGATTTAATAGAAATATTATTATAGGAATTCCACCCTATCTGTAAGATGAAATTTTGCCTATTTAGACCTGTCTTTTAAATAAAAGATGGTAAAATAAAATAGCTTAATTTTCGATGTGTTCATCGAAATGTGTTTAATAAATTGGTAACACAATTGATTTTTGCAGGGTGCAAAAATACTTTACTCCAAATAAAAAAAAGTGTTGCCTCGGAAATACCTTTATACAAAATTATCTATTACTAAACTTTACCTGACAATAAAAATCGACGTGTTTTTGAAACCATTCTAAATCTACAAAGGAATGATGTATTAAGTGTATCTCCTTTTCATTGAAACACACTGTATACTTTGACACAACACTAAATACCACTTTATTTTGCATCTAGCCTCTACACGTTTTTCTTAGTTCTGTGTCAAACAAGTAACGAGGGGAATTGATTATTTAAGTTGACTGGTTGTTACCGTTAAATTAATTTAATTTCTATTGATTTTAAATTAATTATTGTTATCCAGTTTCGTTAAATATTTATGCAAAGGATTTACTCATAACAACTGACTCACTCAACACTCTCATATATCACACCGATATTCTGGGAAAATTGCAGTGAACGAAACCCTAAATAAAGCAAAAAATTATCGTTAATAACCCAAATGTTGTTGTCCGTCAAGTGTAATAGAATTTCAAAAACAATCGTTATTAGGTTTTCAGTCCTGGAACTGGTTAGACGCGTACCCTCGGCGTTTCCTACTCTGAACTAACCTACACATTTCCGTGAAATTTGCACAGTCTGCATCTATCACTATCTGCGTGCGATAGTCTGATCTAGGTCTACCACTACCACCTTTTTTCTACCTCTGCTTGTAATATATCCCGTACTATTACTCAAAAATACCTTAGAACGTATACTGCCCTTCTATTTCTCCTATTTTTTTTTTGTTTTCCACAGATATCTTTATTCCTCTACTACTTCTATAATCTATTTGTTATTAACTTTGTCTGTTTATGCTATCATGCTCATACATCTGAAGTACAACATTCCAGAAAGCTTCTATTTCTTTTCTGTCTGCTTGTACTACTGAACATATTTCATAGACATACTGTGCTGTGCCCCACACATATGCTTTCAACAATGTTCTTCTTGTTTCTGTGTTTGTTGTCTTTGACCATAGCCGATGTTCTTTTTTATTAGATGTAGTTTAGTACCCTTCTAGTGTTTTATAATTATATATCCTATTTCCCCAATATTCAGTGGTATGTGAAGGGAAGGCGGTTCCGTAGCGTAGTTGGTATGTGACTATTAGGCCCAAGGTCCCGGGTTCGAATCCCGATACGGTTCGCTTGAAAAATGTTAGGCGAGCATTTTTCACAAAAAACACCCTCGTTCGGATGAGAGGTAAAATGGAGATCCCGTGTATGAGTGTTGTCACGCACGCTAAAGATCCTTACCTTGCTTGGAACAGCAAGCGTTTGGCAAAATTCCAAATTTTCCAGGTAAAAAAAAACTTGCTTCCTGGCCAATGTAGTACCTTCGGGTGGAGCATTGGAAAATCACATGTAGGGGTATGTGAAGGGAAGTTAGCAGTCTGTGCCTGACAAGCTCCCCCCAGCACTTGAACATTTGCCGTATTAATAGTTTTCCAGTTAATCCTTTTGCACAATTAACTTTAATTGAGAGTATTCCACAACAGATACCTGTAGTTGGTTATAATAATCGCCATGTTTAAGTACGGTTACTTTTTCTCGTCATTAGTTTTTCTATCTTTGGACTGGTTGGACGCGTACCTCCATTGGTTTCTATTCTGAGCTAGCCTATACATTTTCCTGAATTCCCACAGCCTTCATCTTTCACTATCTGTGTGCAATAGTCCAACATATGTCTAACTCTACTTCTCTTTTCTCCTATCTCTGCTTCTAATATATTCCGCACTATTCATCCTGCCTTAGTATGTGGCTTATCATTTTATCACTCCTATTTTTTAGTGATTTCTACTTATTCCCTTCTTTCCCTACCATTTCTAGAACCTCTTTGTTCTTAACTTTGTCTTATAACGCTTTGCCATACTAAAGGGGCTTATTTATTAGGTTTTTACTCCTATGTGACCAGCTGAAAGGCACAAGGATAGATTGTAGCAATTTTATTTTCCACCTAATATATATCCGTATAATCAATCCTTTTATTAAATATTAAATAATATAATACATTATAATGTTATCCAATCCACTTAATTTAATAACATCTATTGTCCAATAAAGAACTAGTATTTAGTTCATGTTAAAAGTTAAATTCTACGGTGACAATATATAAGCTCTTGTTTGGTATCCTTCCTAAAGCCCCCTCTACTCAGGAACCGCAAGGTAACGCTGTTACCGGGCAGCGACAAGCTCGGCCCGCACTTCTAACACAGCTGGGGTTAAAGCAGGTCGAACGTTGTTCTTAGGAGCGATGTCCTTCATTGATTTTTGGTGTTGGAAGCATGCACGATGGAAGATTGCAAGTGTAAGCCATCTTCAAAAATTGTTTTGGATGGTCCATTTTTTTGTTGAAACCAGTCGTGGAGAACGATGAAGTTTTTGTTAAAAGACCGTTAGGAACAGTAAGTGAATTTGTTTCTATAACAATATTAATTAAAATTTTCAGTGTAACTTTGGGAATAATTTAAATTAAAATATATTGCAACGTAAATTATAAATAAGCCACTTTTCTAAATGGTATTCATGCGAAATTAATGAAAACAATTCTATTCTTGTATAATATGGAATCACATATATAATTTATTCAAGTTAATTACAAACAACATTTGCTTTCTTGTGGTGTGAATTACTCCTGGAACATCTGTAAATTGAAACGCAGATAATGGAGGCCAAGTGACGTGTTCTTCAGAATGCAGCACAACTATTTGTTTAAAATGGAATATTCCGTTGTCAATACATACATCAGCTCTCAAGCAGGTATTTAGGTGCAATTTGGAGTTCTGGTATGTACAAAAAATTATGTTCGTATGTTGTTTGAACTGTCGACGTAGAAACGAGATAAATTTTACTTTAACCGACTTGTGTTAACTTTGAACAGGTCAAGGACAGACCTCAATTATATTTTCGTTGTTATACGATATGAATCTGTAATTTGTTCCTACATAATTCTTTTATTAACTCAATGAAACATCAGAAGATGTCACTACTAATTAGATAACGTAAATTCTTATAACTTTGAACCTTTAGAAATTAAATTTCTACATTTGATATTTTATGAACAACTATCTGTAATATCTACTGTAAAATTAAGGTAGATCTACCATAATTAACTCTTTCTATAAAGAAGCAATTTTATGCTTTGTCAATTTGTTATATAAACCTCATTAAATAGTAATTGGTACGGATATATTCAGTACCATTGTAATTAACTCTTTCTAATTTAAATTAACTTATAAAGGAAGACATATTTTTTGTAGAAAATTACTTTATTGGATACCAAAAAGAATAGATTCTTATTTTCGGACTAAAGACTATCTTTTATTTAAGAGGAATGAAAGTCGATTCTGATTGCATTTAATTATTTTTGAGTTTGAATGCACAAACAGTGCTTTTCTTTGTTTAATTTGTTCACAGGTGCAATGGAGGATTGCTAAGGTCAAGGTCGAGCCATAAGGTAAGATACTTTAAAGATTAGGTGGTCTTTAAAAATTATATAGCGGTTATAGGAGAAAGGTTTCCGCATTAGCCTTGTACAAGGGACTTGTATTAGGTCTTCTCAGTATAAAAAAAATACGGTGGCGCCTTATTCTTATTACTAGTGGTTGCAATTACATCCCGACCCACAGCTCATTCTCTACCCAGAGCATATAGTTCGACTAGCCGCTATACCTTCGAGATTTCCTCAACATAGAGCCACCTTCCATCCGAACTTGCCGTGGGCTCCTTTTTAATTATCGGAAATTCTCTTTAAACTAAGTGTAAATATTTCGAGAAGGTTATAAATAGCGCCCAGCGTGTAGGCCTCGATTGCTGTACCAATTGTATAAACACATAAAGTATAGGCTTCGATTGACTTTGGTTGTTTACACTTGTGATTCGTAACTCATTTACCCTCAGATTGGTTTAGTCTATTGATGTTGTTGTTTAATTGAGTTTAATTTGTAATTAGTTAGTTAGTCTATTCCATGATGGCTGAGACGTATCAAGTAGTTTATTTGCATAAAGATGAGTTGGATTATGAATTAAGAATCCGTGGAGTTGTTAGCAGCAGACCGATGCAGGATAAGAGGAAAATGTTAGGCCGATTATTAGCCAAAGAAACAACATTACCTGATTTTATTTGTCAATTAGCTCTAACGGAAATTGATAGTATGTCAACATTAATAAAGTTGTGTAAGAAATTAGAAGAAGCTTTCTTACATGGAAAAATTGTTCGATAGGAATATTATTGTTCTTTTAGTCGCAGCTTGTAGTATTTCAGTGAATAATAATTCACAGTGTAGTTGATAATAGTGATTAGTATTTAGGTTTTTCTTCCATTTGTATTAGCTACAATAGTTGTTTGATAAATTTTTTATAGTAGAGATGATAGATGTTTATAATTTGGTACACTGGTTTTTACTGTCGGTAAACCGTTTCAAGATTGCTCTTGTGCATAGGCACGTTTTGTTTTGATACAATTTATTTTGATAGCAATTTTTGATTTATTTATATCCGCATTGCAACGCAGTATGTTAATTGGTTGTAAGTCTAAGTGAAACTTGTCGTCGTGGTTGGTCGGATTAGCAGTATGTCAGTCTAGACGAGACTTAGGAAAAGTCGGTCGCTCAGCATTACATTAGTCTAAACGAGACTAGAGGTAAGTTGTCACTCTAGCAATTTTGGCATCACTATTTTTGAGATTGGTGATGAGGTTATAATTTTTGTTTATAAGTCTAGGTGAGACTCACAGAGGAGTTTGTCACCCTAGCAAGTTTATGCGTTGTTAAGTACTTTTGTCTATCTTGACAGTTTGATTATGAGTAGTGTAAGAGTGTACTAGAACATTGATTTATTGTTATCCTAGATGGAAGGTTGAGAGTAATCTAAATTATAAATTTATTATGTTTAAAATTGTCATTGTCTGCGAATTTAAAAGAGAAGGTGTTCTTAAAGTTTGAAGTTCATTGGTTTAATGTTTGAAATCATGTTGATAGTTTAGTTGAGATCAAGTTAGATAATGTGGATCCTTGGTATGTGTCTCTTCGAAAAAATTTTAGCTTCACCTGATGATTACCCACAATGGAAGGTAGAAGATAATTATGTATTTAAATTTCTTTCATCAAATTTACCACTCTCGTCGAATGTAAGGGAATGGAAATATTTAGTCCCTAGATCACAGGAGGAAGAGGTTATTCGGATAAATCATGACCCTTCAGTGGCCGGTCATTTCGGTTTTTTAAAACATTGGCACGCATACAAGAGAGTTTTATTGGCCAAAATGCGTATTGATGTGTTGAAATTTTGTAAAATTGTTTAACGTGTGGTGCACAGAAGGCATCGAATAGAGGACCCCTTGGTTTAATGGGAAAGGAAAAGAAGTGAAGTTCCCTTTCAGATTATCGCTATAAACCTTATGGGCCCATTTCCACGGTCCAAGGTTGGACACAAATGGTTATTAGTTATTGGTGATTGGTTCTCAAAATTCACGTTAATGTTTCCGTTACGTAGTGCAAAAGCGCATATAATAGAACGTGTATTGGAGGAAAAAGTTTTTTTAGTTTATGGCGTTCCCAAATTTATTATTTGTGACAATGGCTCACAATTTAGTGGTAGAAATTTCAAGGCAGTATGTAAAAATATGACGTTCAAAAATTTGGTTTAATGCAGTTTACTCTCCCAATGTAATTTTGTAGAGAGGATAAATAGAACAGTCGGAACAGCTATACGTTCGTATATTAAAGAACATGATACTTGGGACATAGAGTTACCCCAAATTCAGTATGCGATTAGTTCTGCAAAACATCATGCCACTGGTTATTCGCCAAATTTCTTAGTTTTTGGTAGACATGTTCCTGTGTCTGGAAAATTTTATGGTCTTGATGTGGAACCCTCAGTTGATATTGATTTTATTTCTAGTGATAGACCTTCGTATGTGTCAGATCATCAAGGACTATTTGATATTTTTATAGACGTACAGAAAAGGTTACATTTAGCTTACATGCAGTCTAGTAATTCATATAATTTAAGGAGACGTAACATTTCTTTCGAAGTAGGTGACAAAGTTTGGAGGTCAAATAAAGTTCTTTCGAAAGCAAGTGATAAGTTTACAGCTAAGCTTGCGCCAAAATATGTTTTGAGCATTGTTAAAAGAAGGTTTCGAATTTAATTTATGAATTGATTAATGAAAATGGTTCAAGGGCAGGCAGATGGCATGTTAAGGACTTAAAACCTTATTCAGAGTTCAGTGGTGATATGGAAAATGAGAACGTTTCTGAACATTAATTAGTGTTGTTGATATATTTAATGGTTGATAGTAGGAATTATTTCTGTCTTATCTTTTAGTAAAGGATTTAAATATTGTATTGGAATACTGTTTGGTAGTCTAAAAATTTTAGATGTTGGATAAGAAGTATAAAAGAATTTTGTAGTGCAGTAAGGTTGATACTAGACTGTGCTGATATTGTTAGTTGCAAGTTATTCATTTGAGTCAAGATAAAAAGTTACATGTTTCCGTTTGTCAAATGATTTCATTTGTCGTATAATTCTCTAGTTCAAGGTTATAAAGGAATGTTTAGGTATTTTTATGATTAAAGTGTTTGATAAATAAAGTTGTATATAGTTGGTTAATATTTTCTTTCGGATTTAAGATTAAAGTGTTTGATAATTATAATGGGAATCAAGTAGTTTGAGTCCATATTAAATATTGGTTGGCGGTCAATATTGTTAGTAACTATAATAGTTATGTTTAGTTTGAATATTGTGTAAGCTGACAATGTTCTATGTTTAGTATGAATATTGCGTGAGATAGCAATGTTCTATTTTGTTCATTCATGCGTGAGTGAGATTTTTGAGGAGTAAGACGTGGTGGCGTTTTACTTGTCTCTTCAGAGATAGAGATGTTTCTACATTTTGGTTGCATATACATGCGGTAGATTGTTGAACGTTAGTGATTTCAAGACATGTTTGCTGTTTTGAAGTTATGTTTGGAATGGATCTCAAAGATAGTGAGAGTCCTTTTCTTCTTTTGTAAATATGTAAATTAAGGTTAATAAAGTAAAAATATGTTTGTCATGATAATTTGATATTTTTATTAAAGAATCATAATACGGCAGTATTATATATTTTGTTGCTTAAGTTTCGAGTATAAATGAGTGATATAATAACCCCGAATATGTATTAAATAAAATGAAACCCTACCGATTAAGACTTCCCGAATTTGTCCCCTTGTGGCGTATAGTACGCGTAGTTACTCGTCACTCATTTTCAGTTATGTTGTATCTTAAGTGGTAATTTTGTTTTAGTTTGTAAAATTAATAATAATAAGTTGTGAATATGTAACAATAAATTCAAAAAAAATTCTTCGCATTTATTCCAGAATTTTTTCTCTTAGAAAGAGGCAGTGTAGCAATTTTATTTTCCACCTAATATATATCCGTATAATCAATCCTTTTATTAAATATTAAATAATATAATACATTATAATGTTATCCAATCCACTTAATTTAATAACATCTATTGTCCAATAAAGAACTAGTATTTAGTTCATGTTAAAAGTTAAATTCTACGGTGACAATATATAAGCTCTTGTTTGGTATCCTTCCTAAAGCCCCCTCTACTCAGGAACCGCAAGGTAACGCTGTTACCGGGCAGCGACAAGCTCGGCCCGCACTTCTAACACAGCTGGGGTTAAAGCAGGTCGAACGTTGTTCTTAGGAGCGATGTCCTTCATTGATTTTTGGTGTTGGAAGCATGCACGATGGAAGATTGCAAGTGTAAGCCATCTTCAAAAATTGTTTTGGATGGTCCATTTTTTTGTTGAAACCAGTCGTGGAGAACGATGAAGTTTTTGTTAAAAGACCGTTAGGAACAGTAAGTGAATTTGTTTCTATAACAATATTAATTAAAATTTTCAGTGTAACTTTGGGAATAATTTAAATTAAAATATATTGCAACGTAAATTATAAATAAGCCACTTTTCTGAATGGTATTCATGCGAAATTAATGAAAACAATTCTATTCTTGTATAATATGGAATCACATATATAATTTATTCAAGTTAATTACAAACAACATTTGCTTTTTTGTGGTGTGAATTACTCCTGGAACATCTGTAAATTGAAACGCAGATAATGGAGGCCAAGTGACGTGTTCTTCAGAATGCAGCACAACTATTTGTTTAAAATGGAATATTCCGTTGTCAATACATACGTCAGCTCTCAAGCAGGTATTTAGGTGCAATTTGGAGTTCTGGTATGTACAAAAAATTATGTTCGTATGTTGTTTGAACTGTCGACGTAGAAACGAGATAAATTTTACTTTAACCGACTTGTGTTAACTTTGAACAGGTCAAGGACAGACCTCAATTATATTTTTCGTTGTTATACGATATGAATCTGTAATTTGTTCCAACATAATTCTTTTATTAACTCAATGAAACATCAGAAGATGTCACTACTAATTAGATAACGTAAATTCTTATAACTTTGAACCTTTAGAAATTAAATTTCTACATTTGATATTTTATGAACAACTATCTGTAATATCTACTGTAAAATTAAGGTAGATCTACCATAATTAACTCTTTCTATAAAGAAGCAATTTTATGCTTTGTCAATTTGTTATATAAACCTCATTAAATAGTAATTGGTACGGATATATTCAGTACCATTGTAATTAACTCTTTCTAATTTAAATTAACTTATAAAGGAAGACATATTTTTTGTAGAAAATTACTTTATTGGATACCAAAAAGAATAGATTCTTATTTTCGGACTAAAGACTATCTTTTATTTAAGAGGAATGAAAGTCGATTCTGATTGTATTTAATTATTTTTGAGTTTGAATGCACAAACAGTGCTTTTCTTTGTTTAATTTGTTCACAGGTGCAATGGAGGATTGCTAAGGTCAAGGTCGAGCCATAAGGTAAGATACTTTAAAGATTAGGTGGTCTTTAAAATTATATAGCGGTTATAGGAGAAAGGTTTCCGCATTAGCCTTGTACAAGGGACTTGTATTAGGTCTTCTCAGTATAAAAAAAATACGGTGGCGCCTTATTCTTATTACTAGTGGTTGCAATTACACCCCGACCCACAGCTCATTCTCTACCCAGAGCATATAGTTCGACTAGCCGCTATACCTTCGAGATTTCCTCAACATAGAGCCACCTTCCATCCGAACTTGCCGTGGGCTCCTTTTTAATTATCGGAAATTCTCTTTAAACTAAGTGTAAATATTTCGAGAAGGTTATAAGATGACGAGGATTTCCAGTAAGTGTAAAGAGCCCACGGCAAGTTTCGGTGGAAAATGGCTCGTAGATGAGGAAAACTCCAAAGGCTAAGCGACTAGTCGAGCTATTTGCTCTGAGTAGAACATGGGCTATGGGTCGGGGTTGGACTGCCACCAAAAATGTAGAGAATATGGCGCCACCGAATTTTTGTATACGAAGAAGACCTTACTTGAGTCTCTTGTATAAGGCGAATGCGGAAACCTTTACTCAATTACCGCTATACAACATATTACTGAAACACAATCCCTAAAGTTTTCTTACCTTATGGCTCGATATTGACCTTTATAGATGCACTGCTACACCTGTAAACAGATTAAAACAAAGATAGCACAGTTTGTGCATTTATATCCAAAATTTATAATTAATTACAATCAACCCTCATTCGTTCCAACTAATAATCATAGTCTTGACTAAAATGAAATCTATTCCTTCAGTTGCAGTTAAATTATTTACAAGACATCTTCTTTAAATAAATTTGATTAAATATATTAATGAAAGATATGTACATATGTACTTGATAGTAATCAGTATTTTCATAAATAAAATATAATAATTTTTATATTAGTAAAGTCTAGCAAAATTTATCTTGAAAGTGATTAAGTATGAGTTTTTGAATATTTATCTTTATATTACAACTTCTGTTGGTATGAGTAGTACTACTTGAACCTCACACTCTATGGCAAAATATTCCAATTAACATTTAGTGAAATGTAAAATGTAACAATTTAGTTCTCTAAAATAGAATAATTTATGTTTCAAATAATCGCTTCAATTTTCATTAAATATAAAATTTAACCTTTTCTACCTTCATATTGACATCTACCGCATTTTGTTAGTACTAATGAAAAGATTAAAAGTGAAACTTTATAGATTCCTGTTGTATAATTTAAAAATAACTTGTTTATCATTCACCTAATGAAGTTGGAAATATCCACGTGAACAAACAAAACTTATTTGTCTGCTATACCCAATGCTACAGCTGACGTATAAGAAAACAAACTACATAACAGATGTTAATACGTTGGCAAAATACTTGCTAGGTATAAGGACCATTCCCGGAATAATAATTGATAATTTATAATCCTCTTGTTTCAGCAACTACGAATTTAGTAATTTCCTTTACCACACAAACCAATTAGCTGGATTCTGAAAATCAACACGACATCACGGCGTCCACATTAAATAATTGAAGCACGCCAATTTGACTTTCATACAAGGTTAAATTTCACATAGTTACCAATAAATTTTCATTGCTTGCCCAAATAAATTTTATATTTTTCTTAAATTTGAAGGAAAGCTTCTTAAATTAACGTAAGCTGCTTAAGTTATCCAAATTATACACATTACCTAAGATGTACAAGTTATCCTAGATGCACTAAAAATATCAATTTAGTAAGGTTCTAAACTCAGTAATACTTATGGTTAACCTAAGGCCATTCAAACAATTTAATCTGAAAATGTTGAAAAACAACTTTAAACTTTTGGTGCTACCAACACATGGTCTGCAACAACGTCATGTCCTTTGGTTTAAAGAACAATTGACCTACTCTAACGACAGCTCAGTTGGAAGTGATTTCTTGACGTGTATTGCCGTCTGACAACAAGTATGATATTACAATCATCTAAAGGAGGGAACTCTTATGGTGACACTAACAAATGGCATTTTTTGTCACCGCTTAATTTAAAATTTTATACTTTCAAATCAAAAGCTTATATTGTTTTCAACAATATATTATATTTATTACGTAGATTGTGTAGCATTATTATACTTAAGTTGGCTATTAATGAATTAAATAAATTAGATATCTGTGAAGATATTGTCAGAAAATAAAATCGTTACAGTCTGTCCATGATATCTTTATCATACGTCTGTAGCACCACACTACAAAGGCTTCTACCTTTTCTTGTCTGCTTCTCCTACTGTCCACGCTTCACAGCCGTACAGTGCTGAGCTCCGCACACATGTTTTAAGAAATCTTTTCTTTGTTCCTTTGGGTGTTATATTTGAACACAATAGTTATTTTTTCTTGTTAAATGTAGCACGACCTTGTGCTAATCTTTGTTTTATATCTTTTGCATTTTTTTCATTTTACCTTATATGGCTTCCTAGGTAGCAAAAATTTTTAACTTCTTGTAAGTTCTCGTTACCTATTTGTATTCTGTTTTTGATTTATTTTCCCCTCCTTTGCATACTAGTACTTTAGTTATTTTTTGTTAACTTTCATACCGTTTCTCTCTCTTAGAACTGTTTCCATTTCATTAGGAGCATCTTCTGATGCTAGATGCTAATACCGCTATATCATCTGCAAATCAAAGCATAGCAATCTTTTGTCTCTAAATAGTATTTTCAAATGTTTTTCTGCATTTGACAGTATTTATTGTCTCTTCAATGTACAAGTTAAAAATTAATGGAGATAGGGCACATCCACCTCACCCGTTTTCTAATATTTACTTCTCTACGTTCCTACTATAATTCTATTACCGCTGTTTGCTCTTTGTATGAGCTATGTACTATCCGTCTATCCCTAAAACTCATTTGAGTATTTCAAACATTTTCTTTCATTTTACACCGTCGAATGCTTTTTCCAGATCTACAAACCCTATATACACGTTCTCCCCTTTTTCTATTGTTCTCTCCATTATTACCCACAGAGCTAAAATATTCTCCCGTATTCCCTTGTTTCGCCTGAATTTAAATTGATCTTCTCCTAGTATTTCTTCAGCTCGTTTTCCATTCGTCTTTGTTCAATTCTAGTTAATATTTTTGAAACGTGGGCTGTCAAACTTATTTTTCGAAATTTTCATATTTATCCACGCCTTTTTTTTTGGTATAGTTACTATGATGTTACGTTTGAAATCTTTTCGCTATCTCGTCTATATCATACAGATAGCTTACAATTTCCAAGAAACGTTCTGCTAGTGCCTGTCCAGCGGTTTTTAGAGTTTCTGCTTGCACCTTATCTATACCCGGTGTCTTGCCATTTTTCAGATCCTTTAATGCTAATTCAAACTCATCTCTAAGTATAGGATATCCGAAGTCATCATTTTCAATGTCTGATTCCTGTTCTAATGCTGTTAATTTCTCTCCTGCGTATTAATTCCCTATAAATTACTGACATCTAATCATTTTCTCAACATTTTCTACAATGACGTTTCCTCCCGCGTCTTTTACATTTTTGCTATATCATTTTATATCTCTAAAATTTATTCTAATTAGTTTGTATGCCTCGTGTCTTTCTTATTTTCATATTAGTTTGTAGCTTTTTGCACTTTTCATTAATCCATTGTTCTTTAGTTTTCCTGCATTTGCGAATAATTTCACAGTTTATGGCGTATGATCTATTTTTGTCTTTCTTCTATTAAATTCAGGATATCTTTTGTTATCTATGATTTCTTATTTTCTTTTTGTGTATAACCCAGAATATCTCTGGTCAACATGACTAAGCTGGGTTTAGTGTTATTCCATTCTGTTTCTACTTCCTTAGTATCAGAAATTTTTCCGATATCTTTCAGCAGATTATTCGACTATTTTTCAAATCTTTTGTGGATATCTATATTTTTAATTTCACAAAGTCAAAGTGCCTCTTTCCGTTTGTTTTTTTCAAATTTTTAAATTTAAGAGCGGCTTTCATAATTACGATGTTGTGATCTGATTATATATCTGCTTCTGTGTAGCTTCTACAGTCTTGTACTTGATTCCTAGACCGTTGTCTGACATGAATGTAAGCTATTTGATATCTTCCTATTATCTCTTGGCATCTTCCACGTATATCGTCTTCTAGCATGATGTTGAAATAGTGTGTTTGTGATCATTAACTTGTTCTTGTCACGAAATTCAACCAGCCTATTTCCTCTGTCGTTTCTCGTTCCTAAACCAAATAAACCTACTACCGCTCCTTCCCTACCCTCACCTAGCACTGCATTAAAATCCACCGTGATTATTAAATTTTCATGTTCTTTTACGTATCTTAGTATGTCTTCGATACCTTTGTAGATCGCTTCTACCTCTTCCTCACTGTGGCTGAAGGTGGGCATGTATACTTGTATTATTACTGTATTTACCGGTTTAGATTCTAATCTAACCACGAATATTTTATCGTGCTTTTGTAAGTAGTTTTCAACACAGTGCCCGATTTTTTTTCGCATAACTATCCCCACACAAGAATTTTCTTCCTATGACCCTGTATGAATTACCCTAAAGTCTCCACTCAAAAAAATCCCCCTCCTCTAGCCACCGAACTTCGCTGATCCCTACTATCTCTAGTGCTAACCTGTCTATTTCAATTTTTAAGTTCTCTAGCTTACCTACTTGCTTCATACTTCGGACATTCCACGTTCCAACTCGCAGAATATTCCCGATTCTTTTTCTAAATTTTTCGATCACATCCTCCGAAGTAGTCCCCTCCCGGAGATCCGAATGTTGGACCATTTTATCTCCGGAATCTTTTACCTCAGAGGATGCCATCATTTTAAATACAATTTAAGTACGCTGTGTACTTGGGAAGTAATGTGGTGGTTTCACGTTGTCTTCCACATCGCGGTAGTGTGTCTTAGAATGCCATACCGACCTCTATGGTGTCTGCCAATCTAGTAACCAAAAGAGCCGTTGTCCTCTTTGAACCTGTAGTATGGCTCTTCAGATTACTGGAACGCGGAAGCCATTCCATCTGTTCAAGTAATTTAGAACTGCGTCAAGGTGCAGGTCCATTCGGAATGGATGCTTCTGCTTAAAAATTTATAATTATAACGATTAAGTATAGCGTCAAACGTAATGGTAACGTTATCAAACCAGCGCTAATAGCACTTTTTTGTTAACTTTTTTACTGTATTAACTTCCCGTATAAATAATAAAAAGCACCTCCTGCGAAAACTCACAAGTGATTTAAATTTCGATAACAAAAGTGTAATAATAATTTTATAAGAAAAACGAAATTGGTAGATTGAACTCAAGAGAATATTCTAACCATAGGCATTAATTAAAATTCAATGCACTGAAGTTGTTAGTTTGACCAGTCGACGGAAAATGATCGTATCATCGATCTCAAATTTTGTCATAATTAAAGCATGGGGTCATAAACTTCCCGAATTCTAGCTCCAAATCTTTATCATGAATCATAAACATATGAAGAGTCCAGGGGAAAAACGATAAAGGTCTAAAAATTAAAGTTTTGAGAAAAAGCAATGTTTAATTTTAAAACGCTATAAAATTAACAAATAAAGTTTTAGGACAATACCAACTAGCCTATTCCCTAAGGGTATGATTTCAATAATGAAATACCCAAATAATTAGGTTTCTAAGTAATTGTTGTAACAAAAAAAAACATAATTTTGTTGTTAAGTACATAAAACACAAAGCAAAAAAGATGAGTGTCCATTAGAACAGAAAAAAGGTATGAGTTTCCAAATTCATTGTAAAAGCAACAAAGAGTCATTGTGCGCTATTTTTTTATTACTGTTTGCATTCATACAATTTTTAAAAATTAGAGAGAGGGAGGGGATTGCGTAAAATTATCCAAAAAAAAGATCAATAGTAGTTTATGGATTTACCTGTAGCAAACGATTTAATTCAATTAATCTAATTGTAGTTTATAAACTTTGTTCAAAGTTTTACAAATTTAAAAAAAACACAAGAACATTAGACATAAGGCAATTTGTCAAAAGCTTACTTTTAAAGGGACATTTCTTGATATATAAACTTAAGAGGAATTTTGTCCAAGACTTGAAAATGGCTTGATTTTCACAATCTATTACTTCAAAGGGCTTAGGTGTTATGCGGGAATGTAGCACATCATTCCATTGAGAAGGTAGTTCAACTACAGTTTTTGCATTAATAAGTCTCATGTTTTTATCGCATTCGAGGTACGAATGACCTCGAATGGGGAAAACAAGAGAAACCAAATCAAGTCTTTTACAAAGTGTACAATATAATGCAGCATCCTGAAAATAGCATAATTTTTATTTTGCCCACTGCATGAGTCGCAAAATATTGTCAGTTTTTTTTTACTTCTGGCTCTAAATGATTCGTTTATAATCAAACAGCATAGAGCATACCTCATCAGCTCCCTTTTTTGCTGATACTTTAGGGTATATATAAAAAAATGATTCTGCATCTGATAATTGATGAATGTTGAACATATAAAACGAAAGTTTCCTTTTGTAGTACGCATCGTTTGTGCTAATATTTGGAACATTTAGGTTTTTTGGTAGTCCATTGCAATACCAACCGAAGTTTTATTTTTCTGCGAAATTTGTTTCTCACATCTCTTACGCATATAAAATGCCTGACTTTTCCTTAAATGTAACTCTTTTTCAGAATCAATTTGTCAATTCCGAGATTAGTTTTGACTTTGTAGAAACAGAGATCACTGTGTCGTCTAACTTACATTGATTGGCTTCTACTTTGACGTTGTGCTGGTTACAAAAACTACGGGTGTCTGATCGTGGATACACAAAACTTATATTGAAATTTTTATTGAATATTTCCCTGTATTTTTATAAGATATAACAACTTAGGGGTACTTTTCCTTGAACATGACATGCATTTTGTTAATGTTAAGTTCCTCGGGCAAGTACAGTTTTTTTTATTTATTCAAGCTGTAGTGAGAAGTCCGGCATCGAAAAGAGCCAATATGCTCCATTACGTAGTTCAAATTAGTATTTGATAGCATATTATGCCTCGATTTGTGTTTACCGCGCATGTCCAAAGGGGCAGCTCCTGTTGTTGTGAGTCCTTTCTGTAACGTTTGTATTCTCTTGGCAGTTACACCATGTAGTAACATAAATGTCTGGTAGCATACTGAAACTTCGGATAATTCACCATTTCTTAGAATCCTAATAAGAGTATGTATAAAAGTCGGCTTCATTTTCAGTTTTTTAGGGCGATGCCGAATTACTTGCTGGCAAGTTATGATCCCACAAAGATCAACCGATTGTTCATCATATGATTTAATTTCATTAAATTTAGAAATAATGAACATTTGTTCATCCAAAGCAATATTTTTAAAACATAGAAGTCGTAAACACTTACAGTCTTCGCCAGTTTCATGAATACTTAACCTTAGTTTTTATGCAACATCTTGTAAACGTCCATAAGATTTTTTTCTTCTTTGCTAACTTAGGCTCAATAGTAGCAAAATAATTTTCACTCATCATTTAATCACCTACAACAACACAAACTTGTAAATAATACTCAAACTAACAGAAACACTTTAACAACACCACAATATTGTTGTGTCACAATAACAACCTACAAACGTTTTGCACAGACTACCTGACTGCAAGTGAAAACAAAAATAATGAAACAGCTAGTGGTTCAGTGCAACTAACTCCTGTGGACCCTCATCTGTTTAGCCAACAATCACTAGCATCCTCATCCTTTCTTCCCAGGCCACATATATTACAAACTCATATATCTCTGTACTGTCATCGTTTTAGCTTACCACCATTGCAGCTCCAAATTCTATTTCAATTTAAGAATACAAAAATAACATAACATTGATTGTCATAAAATATGGACCTTCATCTTTTTTCATCTGCACTCTTCATATGTGATTTAAAATTTTTTAATTGATAGGTAATATATACGCAGTGACGTGGAAATTTCGATACCAAGAAGGGATGGGAATTTTTTGATCAAACTTTGCAGGTATGTTTAACTACTCAAAGATAATACAGTATTGCCCGAAATAAACAGTACTGAAACTAAGTTGGCGGTGTTTTTATGCGTGCGCTATCACACTCAAGTTAGCTAGTATAGACCTGTCAAGTAAACCTCAAACAAGTAATTAGTAGGGCCTAATTGTAAAAAATGGTGTTAAGTACAGAGGAGAAAGTGTTTCTGGTAGAGCATTATTTTCGTTCATACGGAATCGGCCGACATAATGGTGCAAGTTTGCTATACGTGTCTGATCAATTCACACAAAGGTTTAATAAACGTTCTCCAAGTAATGCTGTAATTTTGAAGGTTATTGAAAAGTTTAGAAATACAGGTAGTGTATTGTGCCAACGAAAAGGAAACTCGGGCGTCCCAGGACAGTTAACAACAACAATAACCACGAACGTGTTTTGAGCAAATCTTAGAAAATCCGAAAGTCAGCCAGGCAAGGACAGCGTTACAACTTGATTTAAAAGAACTTCCTTTCAAAGAATCCTGAAGGAGCTGGGTACATTTTCGTATGTGATTCAGGTACATCAACAACTACATCCTCGGGATTATCGCAGTAGAGTGGAATATTGCGCCAGAATTCTCGCGTTACAGTATGAAAATCCTGAATTTTTGAAAATGTTTGGTTTTCAGACGAAGCACATTTTCCTTGTCAGGCTATGTGAATCGTCGCACAAATCGATTTCTGGGCTTTGCCAGACCCGATGAGGTTCATGAGGTTCCTTTACATAGTGAAAAAGTGAGTGTCTGGTGTGCTGTTTCCGGACACGGAATCATTGGTCCGTACTTTATCGAAGAGAATGGTAGGCAAGTCACACTTAATCAACAGAGGTACAGACAAATTTTAACACGATTTATCCCTGATCTACGTCAATTCTGTCGTGCACGTAACTTGGCATTTCGAAACCAATTTTTTCAGCAGGACGGGCAACTTGCCATACTGCTGCCGCAATTCGTCAATTTCTTCAAGAACATTTTCCAAGCAAATTCATATCACGATTTACTGACTTTCCTTATCCTTCACATTCTCCAGACCTCACACCTCCAGACGCATACATTTGGGGCATGGCTAAAATGCCGTTTTCAAACGGGCACCACAAACCATCGATGAATTAAAGGATGTCGTTAGAGTCTTCTTCGCAGCCCTGAGACAACCCTTATTCAATAACATGACCAGAAACTTAGAACATCGTTATGAAGTCTGTCTCGAACGAGGAGGTGCACATTTAGAACATATAATAAAGTGTCAATAATATGTATTTTTTAAATATACAAAACAATTACAATTTCAGTACTGTTTATTTCGGACAATACTGTAATTGATTAAAAATTTCATTGCAATAGATTAAGTGGTATCGGTATATCTCACAACTTATGTCATTTTTTGTTAACGTTATTGTCCGATAAATTTTTGCAAGTTTTGGTTGAATTTTGTATTGTATCAGTTCAACTTTAGTTGATTTTCGTGTTTTGAGAGCGTAGTTATGCCTAGATTGATATAACGTGCTACTTAACGCCAGTTGAGAGAATTGGACAAAGATCAAATTGTTGAGTTGCGTGAAGGTCTTTTCCAATCAGTGAAATTGCAAATTAACTTAACCGCAACCAATCCACAATTATGTGTTGTTTTCAATTATGGAGTAGGGAGAGCCAAGAATGTCGTAAAAAAAATGAGTGGCCGAAGACAAACTAATGAGATGCAGGACCGCCATCTTTGCCTAATGGCTCTAGGAGACCGATTTTTCAGTACCAGGTCAATTGCTGATCACTGGTTGGGTCATCCTGTAATCCTTCGAACGGTTTATTGTCGAATTAGGGCTTTCGGCTTGCAATTCTATCGACCACGCCTTGTGATACCGCTTACGTCTCAACGTCTCAACACCGATAGTAACGTTTAGAGTGGTGGAGTTTGCGATTATACTGGAATCTGGAGTGCCATACCGTGGTATTCGGTGATGAATCTCGATTCTGTTTAGGTATGTATGATGGCTGCATGAGAGTCAGACGAAGACGCAGGGAACGTGCCAATGTTAAATTTTCTGTTGAAAGGCATGTGAACCAAACCGAGGGGGTTATGGTATGGGGTGCTATAACATATAAAAGTAGGTCTCATTTGGTGTTCATACAAGCCAATGTGAACGCCGAGCGCTACGTTAATGAAGTTATGGAAACCTATATCCTTCCTTATCTCCTATAGCTCGAAGACTCACTTTTCCAGCAGGATAATGCCCGTCTCCACGTGTGGACAACTCTCAACCGATTTGACGACGCCCATGTCAATAATTTAACATGGTCACCCAAATCTCGATATTTCGCCAATTGAACATGTGTGGGACATTATGGGTAGAAGAATGGGAAACTTAGCAAATACTCCGCATACACTGGAAGTGCAGGTTGCGTAGGACACAATACCCCAACGGGACAACCTACTGGATTCAATGCCACAAAGAGTATGGAACTGTCTAACAAAAGTGTAAAAAATTCCAAACCCTTCTTGGTGCTGCAATTTTTATATCACTGAGTATATGTTTATTATAAGAAAGAATTTATCTGTACTATGTGAATTATTCTATCACGAAAAGCCAAAATTTCGGCCTCGACCAGTTTAAATAGGATCTATTCTGCGGACCCTCGTTTTCATCTCATGCACCTACAATTTGTGAATTCCCGAAATGGATTCTTGCAGTTCGGAGTCGGCCCCTAGGATTTGATATAGATTACTTTGTGAATCAATAAACTAAATCAAGATCATTTGTCACCCCGATTACGAATGGAGTTAATATGTATCACCACATGTTATTCTAAATAAGACTGATGAAAATGAAAAGCATGTTAAATAGAGATTTAGGTATGAAAATAAATAATAGCGAAGCAAACTTCCTAAGCTGTAGAACGCGTAATAGCAATCATAAAGTTTAATTAAATCTAAAACGATTAGAAGAGGTATTGCATTTTGCGAAGTTGAATGAATTGTCAGTAACCTTCCATTCTAAAATGATATAAAAAGTAGAACAACTTAAGGAAACAAAGTTACGTTCTATTGGTCATATTCTGATCTAAGATGGCTCTAACTGCTAAAGAAACTGCTGAAAACATGTCTTTAGATATAACACTATAATGAAATCCCCTAGATCAACTAGACAGCTAATTAGAATTAGGTACTAGGCAAGGTTAAGTAATATAAGGATCTTGCTAATGTAATTATTAAAAAGCGTGATAAAACGAAAGCTTGCTCAGAACAAATAAACTGGATAGATGTAAATCAAATACACTTTGAAGTTGACTCTGTGAACGAAAGAGGGGGACACATTTCTCTTATAACAAGCAGATTTAATTGAGGTTATAAAAATAAAATCTTAGTTTAATACTCCCATAGGTTTTAAAATATATAAAGTAGTTTCAAGCTTTTATTTGATATATAAACACAACTGGAGTAATATACAGTGTGGGAAATCGTTGATGGTTGTTACTTTTAAGGATTCTTAAGTGTTATCCTGTATACTCTAAAGCCCATTTTTACCGTATAAGGCACGATAATATTCATTTAACCCAAAGCACTGTTACTTTTTTTAGGAAACATTCTCATGGATAACTTATATTGAACTTTTACCATCTCCTTCCCTAAGTTTTATCTTTTACCCAAACCTTAAAACAATTACATTCAAATGAAGTCACAAAACGTTTTATTATACAGAAACTTGTAGTACAAGCATTTCAGAACCCGCACCTATATACGCACGCATTCATCGACACACCGCTTGCGCGTATACACGTGCGCACACAAGCAACCACAAATCCACATACACCCCCCCACACACCGTGATGTCGACATGGAACAAGCTCCACTTTTATCACAACTGAACTTATTGAATTGCAACAAAAATCGTATCTCAAAGCAATTATTAACTGACTTTCATAGAAAATGTTTATTAACCGATAAATTTCCAAAACTCGCATCTTTTGCTTAGAAGAAAATAGCATTATTTGGAAGTACTTATAAATGCGAGTAGTTATTTTCGAGAATGAGGACTGTTAAATCAAAACCACGTTACAAGAATAACCGATTCACGCTTGGAGAACACATTTCGTTACAGTGATTTTTATAAAAAAACTGCAACATCAAGAGGAAGCAGAAACTGTTGACCATTTTGTCACTGACTTAAAAAATTTAGCAAATGCTTGTGAGTTTGGAGCTCAAAAAGAATCACTAATACGGGATAGAATAGTCTTAGGAATCAAAGATAAAGATTTGCAAGAAAAGCTCTTGGAACGAGAAAATTTAAGTCTAGAAAAGGCTGAGAAAGAATGCAGGTTATCGGAAATACAAAAATTCAAGTACGACAAGTACAAGAAAAAACAGTTTATGCCGTAGGAACAAAGACTAAAGAATATAAAAAATATAATGAAGCAGGAAGATCGATTACAAAGGCTGTAGCTATAACTAAATTTTTATCTTATAGATGGACCAGGAGAATGTAAAACATTTGGACAAACATGCAAAAAGTGTGGGATAAAAAATCATTTTGCAGTTGCATGTAGAGTAAGGAATGTCAGAGAAGTAGAGGAAGAAGGTGAACTACAAGGAGGAGATGAATTGGTTATAAACACCATTACAAAAGTAAATGAAATTAATAAATGTGGGGTTTACAATGATTTGAGATTGTACCAATTAATTCTAAAATCGATACAGTGTCAGAGGTCAACATATTGCCACATGAAATGTATAAAAAGTATTTTAACAACTTGCAATTAAGCAAGACAAGTGTAATGTTACAATCGTACGGGGGATTTAAATTAAAACCTGTAGGTCAATTAAATTTAAATTGTCAGATAGCAAAATCTGTGGCTAACGACAAATTTTTAATTGTTAAAGTTGATGCATGTCCAATATTAGGATTCAAAACATGTAAAGTATTAGGGTTACTAAAAAATATTCACACAGTAACACTAGTGACTAAAGAACAATTTTTAAAAAAGTATGCAAAGAATTTTATAGGTTTGGGCAAATTTTATGAAAAATGTGAGTTAAAACTAAAACCTAATTTTGAAGCAGTAGCGAAACCTGCTAGAAGGGTGCCATTGAGATTACAAATGAAGCTAAAAAACAAGTTAAATTAATTGGAAAAGTAAGAAACTATTAGTAAAGTAGATAATCCAGGGGGATGGGTTAGAAATATTGTAATTATTGAAAACACGGATGGTAGTTTGAGGATATGTTTAGATTCTTAAGAACTGAATAAGGCAATACAACATAATTATTATTCAATTCCAACACTAGAGGAGATAACATCAAAATTAGCAGAAAAAGAATGTTTTACAGTATTGTATTTAAAAATAGGTATTATCAATGTGATTTAACTGAGAAGTGGAAGGAAATATGTACTTTTAATACTCCAGTAGATTGTTACAAATTTAATAGATTGCCATTTAACATAGCAATTGCACCAGAATTTTTTCAAAAAATAATAGACCAGACTTTTGGGGATATAAAAGACGTGAGTGTATATTTTGATGATATTTTGACAGCAGCAAAAACGGAAAGAGAACATGATGAGATAATTGAAACTGTCATGAACAGAGCAAAAATTTTAAATATTAAATTTAATCCAGCTAAAATTCACTATTAGCAAAACAGTGTCAAGTATTTAGATATATTCTTTGAAGAGGGTGTGAAACCTGATAGTGATAGAGTAAAAGCAATAGACTAAATAGAAGGTCCAAAAAGCGTAAAAGAATTACAAAGAATTTTAGGTATGGTAAATTATTTACATCGTTTTATATCAAATTTGGCAGAGTTAACAAGTTTATTAAGAGAACTACTAAAAACGAATGTGCAGTTTAGTTGGCTACCGAGCATGAAGTAGTGTTAAGCAGAATTAAAAATTTAGGGTCAGAACCGGTCTTGGGGAATTTTGATCCGCAAAAGAATATTACAATTGAGACGGATGCATCAAAAAACGGTTTAAGGTATGCATTATTGCAAAATAGTAGACCGATATATTTTGCGTCAAGAAGCTTGACAAAAACTAAAAAGTCTTATTCTCAAATACAGAAAAAATTCTTAGGGATAGTGTATGCGACAACCAAATTTTACTATTTTATGTATGGGAAACCAGTTACTATAATTACTGATCATAAACCATTGTTAGGAATAATGAATAAAGAAATTACTAAAATTGCATCACATAGGCTCCAAAGGATGAAATTAAAAATAATTAAACATAATATAAAATTTGAGTTTAAATCTAGAAAAGCACTATATATATCAGACACTTTGTCCAGATCATTTATTACAGAACATGTTGATGACGATTGTGAATTAAGTGAGATCACCCATTCAATAGAAAAACGCTTACAAATAACTAAACAAGAAAGGGAGATATTTAAACAAAAAACGGCAGATGATCAAACTCTAACCACAATAATTAAATATATTAATGAAGGGTGGCCAAAAAATTATCATGCACCTTCAGGCCATACTGGCCTCATAAAGATAACCTATGTCAATGGGTTAGCTTTCTTGAAGGATAGGTTAGTAGTCCCGAAAACATTAATCAATGATATGGTAAAACTATTACATGAGAATCACATGGGAATAACTAAAACAACTGCTAGCGCTGCTAGAATGAATTTGTTTTGGAACAATATGACGAATGACATAAAAGACTTAATAGAGAAATACAAAATATGTGAACAATTTAGAAACAAAAATGTACGAGAACCAATGATAGCACATCAAATACATGGTAGGCCATTTGCCAAAATTGCCAGTGATATATTGGAATTAAAAATGAACTATTTAGTTATCATAGACTACTTTTCAAAATGGTTAGAGGTTATTAAAATTGAAAATAAGACAGCTGAATGTTTAATCAATAAATTTAAATTCATATTTTCCACGCATGGTATACCCGATGAAATAGTGTCAGATAATATGCGATATAATTCTCACAATTTCAGAAAGTTTACGCAGATGGAGTTTTAAAATAACAACAAGTAGCCCACATTATCCCAAATCAAATGAGCTAGCCCAGAGGGCCGTAGGGATTGCTAAAAGCTTTCTAAGAAAAAATTTAGATTTAAATTTAAGTTTGTTAGAGTATAGAAATATGCCAATACAAGGTAGTAAATTAGCACCCTCACAATTATTAATGGGTAAATTACTGTGCTCTAAAATACCGATAGAAGAGCTTTTACATGCTTTTACCAAATAAAACAATAAATTTTCAAAAGGTCCAAGAGAAAATTGAGCAAAAAGAAAACAGGATAAACAACATTATGATCAACATGCTAAAGAAAGAGAACTATTTCAGAAAGGAAAAAATGTGGTCATGTTGCAAGGAAAAGAGTAGTTACGTGCTAGAATAGGAGCACAAGCTGATCAACCTAGATCTTACTAGATAAAAGATGAAAAGCAACAGGTGTATAGGAGAAACAGCAGTCAGTTGAAAAAGTCCTTTAATAAACCAAAATTTCAAAATCAAGAACTGAAGAATGAAAGTGAAATAAGAGATAACATTCAAAGTGAACGAACGGCAAAGGCAAAAGCAGAAGAAATAAAGGGAACCTTGCAATGTATTAACGCAATAAGTTAAAAAGGGAAGATATTATATAGTTTATTTAAGCATAGGCGACCTAGGCGCGCGCCTAGGGGCCCGCACCACATTTCACAATTACAAAATGATTTCACTGGCCATGTTTTATTATCGTAGATAGTACATTGTACGTACATACTTGATACAAGACCATGGTTGTGAATGTACAGGGCTAGTATATTTGTAAATGTAATGATGGTAAATTGGGAGCAGAGCAGCGGGTTGGCGTGCGCTTGAAGTATCTCTCAACGGTGCGAGGAGCGGGCAGTGGGTACCGCACCTGCGTGATAGCGATATGTCAGCCATGATCGACGCGTTCACAATGACCGGGTCATTCTAATATACCTGGCACCTGTGATTGATCAATCACGTTTCAGGACCCTATCGATTTCAATCATGTAAAGCAAATATCATGCAAATTGGAAAGCTGTGGTTAAGAAACACGTGTCATTCGTGAACGATCCATTTGTTATTTGCTTGACCTGATCGATTTAGATTGTAAACGATCGCAGTACAAACCACCTAATTCTCCGTGTTATAGGAACGAGAAACGTGCCTTCCTTTCTTATCCTTATATCATTGATCAAACTACTCGGTATCATCAGTCACTATAGCTGCTACCTAGAAATTCATCCATGATATTCACATAAGCCTAACCCATAATAATTTTCAAAGAAAAATTCCAAAAATTTTACTCGTTCATGTTCTCATTGAAAAGAACACCATTATAAAATATTAAGAATGCTCCATTAAGCATATTTACATAACCACTAAACAGGTAAAAATTAATAATCCAACCCCGGCTTTGTAGTTAAATCTATTTGAGATATTATAATAAGACAACAGAGAACTGACAATTATCTCTTGCCCTTGCACTTTACGAAATATTGTCGCTATGTGTGAGTGCGAGCAAGAGTTCATGTTGGTACTTGACTGTGACTCACCACTCACCCCCCGCCCATCCCCACTACTCCTTGTCATATAAAAAAACAAGCGGTGGTAGCGGCATAGCGCTGTATTCCTCACGCTCTTGATTATGAATGTTAAGTAGGTGCGTTGCGCCTTAGTTATTAAACAGCCAATTCTGTTATTTTGTCAAATGTTGTGTGTTCAATGAGTTTGCCCAAAGAAGACTATTGTTGGATTATTTAATCACATTGCATTGAAAAGGTGAATTATATTTTATGTCTATAGATCATGATCCTTATCAGTTTGGAATTTTTTTATAAATTCGACAACTGCAAGTACGTTTATTTAACGACCAAAAAACCAATATCTGAGCGGAAATAAATTTCTAGAAATGAAACGAATGTTTTGGCCAGGGTATTTTCTGGGTAATTTAAAAAAATAAAATAAATGAAAATAAAAATTGAGTTCAGTTGGGTTTTTGCACTTATTTAGAGTGAACGTCTTGCGCATTTATTTTCATTTATAAATCCACAAAAATAATTGTATCCAATAAGGAAACCAATATATTTCCAAGCCTATTAACTAACTAATGTCTTTTATTTACGAGACACATGCAAGTATTTGTTTTTAGGACGGTTCTACTATGGACCGTCATAAAACACAAAGCAATCGCCATAAAACGAGAGAGGTGTTCAAAAGCGGCAGTGCAAAAGGAAAGATGGCAAAAGAAAAGGAGAAAAATAATGAAGAGGTCCTAGCCAAGTCACGTCGCATGACTGTCTTTATAACAAAGTGCAATGCAACACCATCAACATCTGTTTCTGAAGTGGCAGAAAACAACGACGTCGTGAATGACGACGCAAATGAGCCAATTACCAGTAACAATTCCCGACAGCCCGGAAACCAAACAGAAGCCAATAAAGAAGAGGTGGGTTCTATTTTACAAACTATCATTACTATCGTACTTTGGAATTGTATTAAATAGCAAACACGTTTTGTGGAACCCTCAAGTAAAGTTTAAACTTCAGCCTCAAAGTTAATATTTGCAAATTGTATGTTTAGAAATTGTTTGAAAATCATAAATTAGTTTATTTTCTTGTCAAATGAAAAAAAATATTCTATCACGAAGTTTGTACTACATTTTTTTAAATGAATTTCATAAATTATGAGGGCCCGGGGTTACCTATAAAAACAGTTGCAAGCTCAGTACTTTAAACATGTTTTACGTCAAATTATGCAAAAAATAGTTTTTTGCAAAAATGCTCCAGTACAAAATTATACAGAAAAAAATTAAGTTAAATATTTTATAACTTTTAAATGCAATGTTTTAAAATTGTTGTCTGATTGAACTTGTTTACTTTCAGGTTCCAAAAATGCCTGAAGGGGTTCCCAGAGCCTCGTAGATTCTGCTGAATTTGATCCTGAATCAGCTCCAAGAATAAGTGCTTGTTCGAACAATGACATTGGAAAGTGGCCGGAAGTGCTTACATCAAGTGTTATCGACAGTTGTGTTAAAATGGACACCGGTTTGCTTCAAAACTGTGACGAGGATCTATTTGGACGTAAGTCCGTAATACAGTCCGATATGGGCAAAGGCTACAAGAAGGGTTTTGTAAGGAAATGTCATACAAATTTTTTTATACGGAAAACCCGAAACGGCAAAATCATCAAACGCTCTTGGCTATGCTTTTCTCCCAGCGATGGTCATGTTTACTGTTATGTCTGTAAACTCTTCTCCCCAATACTTTCTCAGTTAACTCATGGTGGATATTGTGATTGTAAAAATGCTGCAGCACATCTAATTGAGCATGAAACGTCTAAACTTCATTTAAATGCTGTTATTGATTATGCAGGACCTACCAAAAGAATTGGCCAAATAAATCAAGAGCTTATTCATCAAGCGGAAAACGTAGCTAAGTACTGGTGGGAGGTCCTTTAAAGGTTGATAAGTGTAATAGTGTTTATAAATGAAAGAGGTTTAGCGTATCGGGGAGAGAACGAAACCCTTGGATCACCGCGAAATGGCAACTACCTGGGAATTTTAGAGCTCCTAGCACAGTATGACGAGTTTTTAAGAGGCCACCTTCAAACACATGGAAACCGCGGAAGTGACCACACCAACTATTTACCTTCTACAATATGTGAGGAAGTCGTAAACATAATAGGAAAACGAGCGTTTGATAAGATCATATCTCGAATCAGGAAGTGTAAATAATTCTGAATATCTCTAGATTCGACACCCAATGAAGGTCATGTTGACCAACTCAGCTTGATCTTTAGGTACTTGGAAGATTTCACATCTGGTGAAAGGTTTTTGACATTCATGCCTAATCAAGGGCACAAAGCAAAAGACCTGTTTAATGTACTGTGTACCTTTTTGAAACAAAATAATCTGGACATCAAAAACTGTCGTGCTCGGTCTTACGACAACGCCTCTGCAATGAGCGGAAAATACAACGGGTTGCAAGCGCTCGTTTTGGAAGAAAACGGTTTAGCAGCTTGTATACCTTGCGCTGGACATTCATTGAATTTGGTACTACAAGCTGCAGTTAGTTGTCTTAATGCTGTACGTTTTTTCGATTTTTTGGAAAAAATTGTTGTATATTTTACTGCCTCAACCAACAGATACCAGACCCTAAACGAGTGTTTGAACGAGCAGAACTGAACAAAACGTTCTTGTACCAAAAAAAAACGACAACAACACGATGGTCATGTCGAGCTGATGCTACCAAAGTTCTTTTGCGAGGATATCAAAAAATAAAGCAAGTACTGGTGAAAATTTCAGATATCAAGAGTGGCTGCTCTGGGTTTAGTTCGAAAAATGAACAAGTTGGAGACAGGGCTGTATGCCGTTTTTTGGGACAATATTTTGGGTCAAGTAAACAAAACTAGTGAATCTTTACAAAATCCTAGAATCAACGTGAACACATCAGCATCATTGCTGAAGTCTTTGAGAAGCCTGATTCAAGGTAAACGGGAAAGTTTCGAGGAGTATGAGCAGAAAGCTATCAAATTAACTGACTGTCTAAAATATGAAGTTGAATCAAAACGTAAACGGCAAGCAAATGTACGTTTAACTCCTCTTGACTGTGTACAAGCTCCGGAAGTTCACCTAACGCCATCTGATACATTCCGGACCCAAAGTTTCATTACAGTCATCGATGAACTTGAAGGTGCATTGACAAAGAGGCTTCAAGCATACGAACTTATCGATACGAAGTTTGGGTTTCTTAACAAATTGGACATGCTCTCTAATGATAAGGTGTTACCAGCAAGCAAAACGTTAGTAGACAGCTACAACGAAGATCTAGACGAAGAATTGGGCAACGAAGTTTTACAATTCAAGAATTTTTCTAACCAGTTTCAAAATGAATTTGAGAATATTGAAAAGCACATTAGTAGAGAAAGGTGGATGTATCAACTTATATTGGAAAACAACGTAAAAGATTGCTTTCCTAATGTAGAAGTGGCGTTAAGAATGTACCTTTCCCTGATGGTGACTAATTGCTCTGCAGAAAGATCATTCTCTAAGCTGAAGCTGATCAAGAACAGACTCCGGACCTCTATGTCAAAAGACAGGCTAAACGTTTTGGCCTTGCTTAGCATAGAACACAACATTCTGAGACAAGTCAACCATGAGAACAACTCTAACACCTTTATTACGGAGAAGCTTAAACGGAAACCAATCAGCAAGAGTGACTGAAATGAACATGATTTGCAGTACATTTAATTTATGGCTAAAGATTTATTCATAAGTACTTAATATTCACTTGTACTTTTCTTGTTAACTTACCAATGTACATTAAAGTGTTAAAGTTGTTTGCTTTTGTGACTTATCTTTACCTAAAATAACCTGAGTTATATATTAACGATATTAAAGTTGTCTAATGTCTTAAATTATCTCATGCATATGGGTACAAACTACTTTTCAGGCCAGACAATACAGAATATTTAGTGTAAAGACAAGTTAAATTATTTGTAGTATTTCTTTTTGAAAATGTAATCTTAAGTTTGTACTGTACGATGGAGGAACCGCTACTGCTGTTGATTAATATTACGTAGGCTTTTCTGTTGGGTGTACCACTATTTACAATTAAGCTTTCGATTGCAATTTTTCAGCAACATTCACTATCTTGAGCTGTATTTCCTAGGATACGTCAAAATATTGGTATACTACGCTTACAAAGCTTGTTCATTCAGGGTTCATATAAGCAAGGCTAATTTACTTGATAGAAATATTTTATTAAAAGCATCGTTATCGTTACAAATCGTTACCCTAAATACTCGTAATTGAAACGTTAAAAGACCGACCTCAAGGAAATCGGTTATCATTTCTTAATACAAATATTATTTCATCGAGGTTAATTGACGTTTTCTACAACATAAACAAACGTGTTCGTGTTTGAAAGTACATAGAGACATATAAATTATACATAGTAATCAGATTTCGTTTCATGAGGTAATATATCAACACTTGCTGTCAACTTTAGTATCTTATTTACTGCTATATATTTTTACTACAAGATTGTAGCATACACGCGCTGAAAAGAA
This sequence comes from Platerodrilus igneus, assembly GCA_036346225.1. Taxonomy (NCBI): domain Eukaryota; kingdom Metazoa; phylum Arthropoda; class Insecta; order Coleoptera; family Lycidae; genus Platerodrilus; species Platerodrilus igneus. The sequence goes on from JARFIW010001357.1 coordinate 69,781, forward strand.
AATTACTCAAATAATTCAATAAAGAATTTAAGACATTGTTTGAAGAGAGAGCAATTTAACAGATGCTAGAAGGTAACGACAACCGGAATAAAGACCTTTGTCGAGGACGTGAAAGTCGAGTAGGTCCTAGTAGGATGTTATCCTAGTGTCTCGTTTATTTCCCTGTCACGCAATGTGCTTTGCAGCACATCACGTTCTTGATCCTCGCTGACACTTATCTAATATACCATATCACATATAAGCTCCAAATATCCAGCAAGGATTCATTTCTCCTACCATTGTAGTTACATTTTCTTCAACAACTCGATGCAGCCAATATCTAGTCTCGTTATATCACGTCATGAATTACATAAAAATCAGATTTAAATAGGCGTTTATCCAGAATACTTGCTCACTTAGTTGGAAACGGTCGTTGCTTATTCAAAGGATAAATGACTTGCTAATTTTCGGATCCTGTTAGATCCCTTATGTAATGAAAACGTCGGTTTTACATTATTTGGAAATGGGCAATGCTGACAGGTAACACAGGAGAACTTCTGGCGTTGTGGCGGCACGTTGTGGTTAAGTCTCCCGGAACCGGATCTGTTCTGAAACGCACGTAGCTCAGAGTTACCGACGGTAACTGGAAGTGTACATTAGATTACCCAAGTTTCGAGTAAGGGGTTTCTAGCTAATTGTTGCTACTAAACAGTGGAATCCCTTACTATAAACTTTAAGTTGTTTGTCGAATGCAGTATAAAGGGTGCAGTTTTAGTAAAAATTGCTTTATAAGATGGGCCACTTAGATTTGGCAAATATGTGACTACGTGCGGTGCATTTAAAAATCGATTTGTACTATTCAAATATAAGATCGTTGCATAAAATTTGCTTATCTAAACTAAAAACTGGTTTACTGAAAATCTTCTTCGTTATTAAAGCAGTGCATAAAATAAGAAACCCAGTAACCAACAAAGTGGGCTAAGCATTACTTTTGCCATACTCATTTCCTATGCACCACCCAAAACAGTAAAACAAAGATTGATCTTAAAATGCGCACACGAACCCCATTTGTATCCTTAAATGTACTGTATAAATTATGCTGTAGTAAGTTAGGTATCCTTAGATTTAGATTTAGAAACTGGCTTTAAAATATTCCGATGCGCTGTGTCCAATAAATTTGACTACAAATTGCAAATTTTTTCAAAATTGATTTTATAAGTATAGTTGCTTTTTATAAAACTTTCGGAAATGCTAATTTGGCTTATTTTTTAAACAGTGATTAAGAGTTTATTAAATTTCACATTAACTATAGAAAAAAGTATCTTCAATTATGATTTTTGATCAAAATAATCACAAATGAATATTATTTAGAATTAAGAATTTCTAGCAATGTAATCATCTAGTGGAAAAGCAATACAAGGTGGCAAAACTAAAAGAAAAGTCAATCAAACGTTTTAAAACCTATTGGAAAAATTTGGACACAGTTTGATACTAAGGTTAATCTTTTGATTTAAATTTTATGGTTTTTTTTTGTTTGTGTTCCACAACCAGCTATTGTTTAGTGGTATATGCGAGTTGCGTAACTTTCAAATATATCACGCATGCCAGGTGAAGCTGGCCGTATTTGAATAAATAATAGTTCGTTGTTCGTGGATGTCCTTTGTATTTCATTTTATTCACATTTAAGTATTTACATAATAATTAATGTTAGAACCAGTTAGGAATATTGTTCTTTGGTTAACTCTTTTTACGGGATCTTTATTTTAGTTATTAAAGAGTAGTTATTGAGTTGCCATAGGGTTGCTACTGAGTTACTATTGAGTTTCTATTTTGTTGATTGAGTAGTATGTACCCATGCTTTATTACAGATAGCTAGATAGTTAAACGAGTAAAATGCATACCGGTTTAAACCAAGCATAAAAGCAAGAAATTTGTATATTGAACTTATGTAAATACTTGGACATGTATACTTGAGTTCATAGTGTTACGTTTGTACCTGGAACAAACTAGAATTTTAAAAGACCCTTTGCGGGTGCCTTATTCAGGAAATGAAATATCCATCAACATGAATACATCCAAAGATATACAACCATCAGCCGTTTATTGTTGGGAGGGGAGGGGGGGGCACCACTTGCTACAGGCTAATTATTACTAGCTTTAATCTTTTGTTATCTTAATTTATGACTAATTAATGTTGTCATTTTGACAAACAACCCAACAAGACCGCCTACATTTGCCAAAAGGCTTTAGATTATATACATTAAGCAGTTCCAAACAACAACCATTTGCATCATCTCGGAAATTATCTTCTTTCGACACCACGATAGCTGGTCCCACAAAAGAAAGAACTTCTTAATTTCACGATCTTCTGCCGAGGCTGAAGATGGTTACGAATTAACGCATTGTCCTTAGGTTTAAATTCTATAATTTTTTTATTTCGTTTCTTCGCCCTTGACCTCAACTAACATTTTCTCTTTAATTTTACGAAGGGATGAGGTTTCTGAAAAGAGGCGGTTTTCTTTGACAGATTTTCAAGAACCTTTCCAAAATGCAACTCTTTTGTACTATATCGAGTCGAGCTACGAATAGGTTGGTTTGAATAAAACGCAACCTTGTCCAAAACCATAGCCCATTTAGTATGGACTGTGTAGTACGATGACCTCAACAGTCTTTCATCGTCTCGGTTAAATCGTTCGGTTTAGTTACCTTGAGAGTAATATACTGAAGTATGATCGATCTTAAAACCACAAGCCATCAACGTGTTCCCCTATTTCAAACTGGTAAATTTACTTTCATTATAGACAAAATCATTTCCGGTGTTCCCACCAATAAAAAGTATTTATTTTTTAAACAATGAAGTAGAGCTGCAGTATTAGCCTGCAGCAAAGGTAATAGCGCTACATACTTACTAAAAGTATCAATCACCATGAAACTCTGTGTAGCCCTACATCGGAGACCGGTAGGGGACCCATTAGTTCTAGACAAGATATCTTGTTTGACCCTCGGGCACTACACTATGATCTTTTCCCCAACAACGCGGGAAAATCTTCCTTTTGACAAAGTTTGTAACCCGAAACAATGAGATGAATCGTGTCTCATGCGGAGAAAAATAACCCCTTTGTAAAACGAGTAAAGTTTTTACCCCAAGATGGCCCTGATCCTCATGCTCCTGACATACAACGGACTCTATAATACTCAACGGAACAAATAATTTGATTTTTGGAAAATTTTTAGAACTCCGCCTTAAAAAATATCCAAGTACAACACATATCAGCCGGAATATAGTCGAATCATCTGGTCTCGCTGATTCCTCCATAATTCTGTTACAACGCATGTCATTTCCCTGTTCCTTTTTTTATATTTTGAAATCCTGCAACTACCTCCTTATAAAACACTGTACAGAGCACTAACTCCACCCATACCTTGTTAGGTATATCAGGCACCCCAGTTTTATTCTTTTTCTCATACCTTACAATATTCCACCTTAAAATTATACTATTGATAATAAAGTGCCCATATAGTCAAACGTGAATTTATGAGTTTGCAGAACATAGCAAATATTAAGCTCTGATTGTCCTTAGTAATTATCAATTCCTTACGATATCACAAAAACCCCGCATTCTTGAAGACAATGTGCCACTGCCAGAGCCTCTTTTTACGTTACATAATAGTGCAACTCTGGACCTCGTAAGATACGGCTCGTAAACGCTATTATTCCACATTCGTCCGGTTCTTTTCTTTTTGGATAGACAATCCCCCAAGTTGGCTAGGATAAAAAATGCCATTTTTGGATCCTGGTGTTTTTGCAATACCACTGACAAAAAAGCTGTTTTAATTTCTTCAAATAAATTCTGTTGTTTAACCCCCCAATTCCATTTAATCCCTTTTTTCAGCAACTGTAATAACGCAGTAATTAGAAACCAATCTTTACGGAACCGTCTATCAAAATTAATAACGCCTAGAAATGCACGGATTTGTCGCGCATTTCGTGGAACTGGAAATTCCAGAATGGAAGCTATACGAGCAGTCTTTTGTCATCCCTTTACTGGAAATTGTAATTCCTGTGGTTTGAAATTTTACAAAACTGGTTTGCAACTGAACCAAGTGTTCATTTGGTTTGGTAAATGTATCAATAAATCGTTGACGTACAGGATAATATGCGATACTGTGTTTCAGCGTCCAATATTTGACTTTATCCTCGTATAAAAGATGCTACACGATAACAAATAAGCCGGAAATATAAACAACTATTTATGACCTTTGGATAATACAAACAGAATAGATTATATGCTTTTTGCTTGCAGTTTAAAAACGTGGGAAAAGCGACTACTGCTAGAATAAATAAAATATTTTAGTATTTTGAAAAATTAAAAACTTTAGCACAAAAACAGAACAAAGTATTTAATTTTTCTTTGGAATTGTGTAACGTAACGGTGCTCGTAAATAAAAATATACAGGGCGATTATATAAATTGTACTAATATGATATTTATAAATAAAATAAAACATGGTGTCCGAAGTTTGACATAAAATAAAAAATGGCAGAAACTAAACCATGGCACTGATTACGTAGCTTTAAAAATAAAAGACCGCCGACAAAATTATAGGTGGCGGTGGCGGTGGCGGTGGCGGTGGCGGTGGCGGTGGCGGTGGCGGTGGCGGTGGCGCTGCTGCGGCGGCGCTGTGCTTGGATTATTCACATCCCTACTAGCAAGCACAAATATACAAGCCACGCTACACGTAGTTTTTAAAATCGACCAAAAGATATCGAAAGCACTAACAAAAAAGTCGTCACATATCCTGCCCCCAACTCTGATTTTTACAGTTAGTATTCCGTGTGTTTTAAATTCCTCACCAGCCACTGTTCGAAGACTTACCGTAGAGGGTGACACTTTACCACTGTCGCGCACTATATCCGGATTAACAATTTTCTTAGTGACTTCGGTATCAACCAAGAACTTTACGGTCTTGCCGTTAAACTGACCATATATGTATATGCTGTCCCATTCTTAAATCGTGCGATGCGGATGACGATATCCGGAACAGAATCTGTGCATCTCGATCGTCGCCCTTCCTGTCGCCTTTTTCAGTTTTCTGGCTTTTCTGCTTTCATCTCGGGCTTTTTACATTTGGTTTGTATATGCCCAAATTCGTCACAATTCAAGCATCAGGGTCCCATCCAAAGCATGGAATAGCGCATCATCTAGGATCCTTGATTAAGCCAGCCATGTTGCTTGCTGAATCTCTCCGTCGAATATCCCGTCAACAAAGGTCTGTATTATCAGCTATTCTAGAAAGCTATCCAGTGCTGTTAGGTGGGCTAGTCTCACCAAGAGAATAATATCTGCCTCAAACTCTTGCAAATTTTCGTTGACCATTTGCTAACGATTCCTCACTTGAGCGTGGTACACTTGTTGCAGATGTGTATCTCCGCATTTCATTTCCAACCTTGATATTAAAGCCCCGTAGCTTCCCTAGTCATTATCTGGTATGGTCTACAGAATGTTCGAGGCCTCATCTCGTAACGCGACAATCAATGTGGTTGCCCTTTCCACCAAATGCGGATAGCTTTACCCTAACCATAAATTGCGAGGCGTGCTGTTGTGTTATTAACACTGAGGACTCTGGTACTTGTACTGTTAGGGGATTAATCTGTTCTTCCATCCTCAGCACATCTGGTTGCATATTACGCACAGTCTTTAACAACTTTGGTTCCAGTTCTTACGAGTTATCTACGAACTGCGCTGCCAATTTCTCTAACCCGGCAGAAAATTTAGCTTGCAGTTTTTCCACGGTTTCTGTAGTGTTCCTGTATAATTCCGTCTCTCAATTGACTATAGTCTTCAACTAATTTTTGTTCAACTGCCTTTGCATTCGGATCTAATTGCGCTTTAAAATTTTCTAGTAAATTCACTACGATCTCGTTCATTTTTTCCCTAAGACCAAGCAGTTCGTGCTTGTTCCTTTGCATTTTTTCTAACATCACTCTCAAGCTCGCAGAGTTTTGGTCTTGTTTCTCTGCGTACTCTTCCATGTCTGACGAAAGGATAGCAATGTCATTTCCTTGTTTTTTGCACAAGTGATAAACATGCAAATAGAAATTGTTCAAGCGTCTTTAATCTACCGCTGTCACCAACATAACGAAAACTCTATTTCCAACAGCACAGTTCTTTATTTTCCAGCGGATTATACAAGCCTTTTTAACAATTCGTAACTACAACAAAATTTGAGTATAATCTTTATAAACTACGATGTTAATATTTTCAATTAACGTATATCAATGCACTATGACTAATTTATATTAATTTATATTACCCCTACGATAAATTTATAACCATCTCTATAATAATTTATCTCACATAGGGTGCTTTATTTGTACCACTAATATATAGTCACGACTCTTAAAGCTTTAATTGGAACTTAACTTCAGAACTAGCATCGTAATCAAAACCAGTTAGAAATATTATTGTAATCGAAGGTGAAATTAGAATTGCTTTGAAACATCTAACCGAAAATTTTATATGCATTTCAATTGTTCCAGATTAATCTATAACCCCCCCGAATATGCAAATAACGTTCTCGAGATTTCTTATTGTGATCTCTAAACAAACCTTAAATATAAAAGTATTTTACCCATCACTCAAAATTTATCCGAAAGGTGTAACGCCACGGGGAGCCATCAATCATCTTTTGTGTATTTAAAACCTTCGTTTGCGTTCCAATCTAATTATTGTAGTGGGATGCAGACCGATTGTCACTACATTAAAAAATTTATTTATTTTATATGTGAGATACATATCCCCAAATCCATATATGTATAATTAAGGTGAAACTATTAAGAAATTATTAAAAAACTTAAGTTAGATGCAACATTGTAATTCAAGGATAAACGAAGAAAAGGTTAATGAAAGTTCACAAGCAAGTTGTGAGAACCGATGTGAATACATTGTATTCCAGACGAGTGATACTGCAGGTGCAGGTCACAGACGGTTAAGAAACCGCAATTATTAGAATTAAGATTGTTACGTTGTATAATATAATTGAATAAAGAAATAAGCAGACATGAGCTCTGCAATTCCCACAGAAATGTGAGGAGCAGGGACAACATAAATATCTTGAGATCCCCAAACCAGTCAGTCAGTCTTAAGTCTCTCAGCTTTTACATTGTTGGTTGCTTAGGCTACTCACACTAATTTAACTTCAATTATTATTAATTTCGACTTAGTACAATTTTAAACAATTTGTCAAAATTCCAAATGTAATTTCTGTTAAATAAATATTTGTTTCGAGAGTTTTTCGAAGACTTTTAAAAAGGCAGCTCCTAATGTGCAAAACGTAACTGGCGCAGCGTGCAGATTTAGAAAGGGACTAAGAATCCAAAAATCAGAGAACTGTTGGCCAAGAATTTCAATTTCCAATCTGGAAGAACCAAACAAACTTGGACAAGGTACAAAAATCGACCGAGCCCAAAGAAGCCCAAATGAGAGCGACGGTGAAAATTATGTAAGTTTATTTATCCTAACCAATTTATTCTTTACAAATTATTGATGCTTAGCTATTAAGAAAATTTTTTATGTACAGAATTTTTCTAATTATTATTATCGCAATTTATACCATCTATGAGAAAATTTACTCATTTACTACGAGAAATTATTTTAAACACGGGAAATTATTTTTAACAAGAGAACTATAAAAGACGCATTTATATGCACTAGTTAATACGAATTATTAAAATAAAACGCAATGATTTAATTCAGCAAAACTAAAATTAAAAATAAAAATAGAACGCAATTATTTTACCATTTTATGTACAGTAAATATTATTACTGAAAGCTTAATGTATAAATAAAACGCAATTCCTATTATAGCAATTAATTACAGGAAACGATTATTCAAAACCTAACCTTCATCAAATTCATTAATTAAGCATTTCAGTGTATAATTGTAGAAGCATTTTGTAATTTATTACTGAAAAATTACTTAGCACAAGTTTGAAACGAGTGTGCAGATTTACAACGCGATTTTCATACAATTACTACCGGGAACCATCTCTGAATAAAAACCATTCAGAAAAATCCAGCTCTATAAAGCAATAATTAAATATCTACAGCAATTACTATTAGTACTGAAAAGATCCATTTAAACCTAACATATTTATAATTAAATACTTTAGCACAATTAACGAAGTATATAATTATAAGAAACGCAGTTCATCTACTTATCACCGAGACTTAAATAACACCATTCAGGAGATTTAAAACTTTATAATTAAACATTTTCATTGTACAATTATAAAGGAGCATTTTATACACTTATTAATGCAACACCTACTGAGACGAATATAGCAACTAACTACGGCGAACACTTAATTACACAGCAAGCCTGAAATATAAACGTACAAATTATAACACAATCATTGCAAAAGATTATTATTCTCATAAAAATCTTTCAGAAAATTAAAACTCAATCCGCAACAACTGTAAAATCTACAAAGTATAAAGATACACTTAAGACTACAGCAATTTACTAAACATTACCAAACAGAAATTCCGCAATTTAATTATATAACCCCGTATAACTACAGATAAAATATAAGTAAAGCGATTTTTTAATAACCCAATACAAAACAAACTGAAAAGTAATCTCAACTTGTACAAAAACTTAATATTAATTAGAACTGAAAGCAACCATTAATTATTAAAACAACCATGAATTTAGACATGAAGATTTATCTCGTAAGTATCCCTCAATATAACAGAAAGCGAGCCCTCCAAGGCGACTTTATTACCGCTTGTGAAATATTTTTAAAAACCTTTTATAAACCAGGAGACAACGATCACAATGTTCTACTTTTACGCTTGTAATAAGTAAACTGACCGGAAGGGCACTAACGGTAATTGCCAGCCGAAATGACCTTGAACAATGGGAAGACTTCAAACGTATCATAATTGCATATTTTGGCGACCAATGCAACTTCAAATGTCTAATCCGCGATCTAATAAACCTTAGAATGAAAAGTAACCAATCCCATATCAATTGGGAATGAAATTTAAAGACGTACGAAGTTTAATTCTAACAAAACTAAAACTCGAAGAACCCGATCAAAATATCCGATAATTAAAGACAAAAATGTATGACGAAATTGCACTGGACACCTACATAAACGCACTACCTGAACAGTTTTCAGACAAAATAGGATTCTACATCCCCAAAATTTAGAAGAGGCAATGGATATGATTATAGAAGAAGAAAACGTTATGTATTACCGAAATTGGCTATATAACCCTAACGCAAATAAAAACTACTCACCGATAGAAACCATACAAGCCACGAGCCAAATAACCATAGAACCAAAATTTACACCATTTAACATACAAATGAATCAACCGCGAATTAATAAATAAAATTTTAATAACACAAATTTCAACAATCAATTTAGACAATTTCCGAGACCACCAAGGTTTAACCAAAACACAAACCAATAAAGGCATTTACCGCAAACCCCAACCGAAATACACCGATGATAAATAACAGTAACAATCTTAATAATTATTACAAACCAACTCCTATGGACACCTCATCTGGTAACACCAGACAAAATACAAAAATATCACAAACCAAACCTAATTATAATCAAAAACGAAACTTTACTTCCGAAGAACTATTCCACCAAAAGTGGAAGAATTTAATAGTGACAGGAATAATTACACAAACTCCAGTAGAGACGATAAACCAAATCATTTAGAAACTTACGAACGTAACGACCCATGTGAAAATTACGAAGAGGACGATGAGGAAAACGCGTTCTCAAATTTTCAATTAGACCGGTTCCAATACGACCAAACATAATTAATTTAAATAATATTAATCAAAAAATATTACCATACGCAGAAATACCCCACGCAGAAATTAAATTATTAATCGATGCCGGATCTTCAAAAATACTAATTAGCACCGGAACCGTAAAAAACATTATTTGGATATTGTAGAAAGAGAACCCTCTAAAATTAAAACAGCCCATCAAACGACATCACTTCAATCCATACCGAACATACCCTTACTAAAAACTTTCAACGTAAGAATGAAACAAGAATTTTGCATTTTTGAATTTAACGACAAATACGACGGACTAATAGGAATGGACTTTCTAAGAAAATTAGGGCAAACATCGACATAAAAACCGCTTATTAAAAACAAAACACGGACAAATTTCCATTAAATTCCAAAATAGTAATATACAAACCGAGCAAAAATACACCATAGTACCCCGGACATAAAAACAAATAAAAATTTTAGTAAATTCAACAAACGGCGTAAACATTATAAATCACATGTCAACCCAACCCGAAATAGAAACACCCACAGCCTTAGTACAAATAAAAGACAATTACGCCACTGCCATCATTCTAAACTCAAATGACTAACCCGTAAAACTATCGCTGACAAACCCAATTAACGTAGAAGAAGTGAATTTTAACGAAATGGAAACAGACGAAAATTTAGAAAACGACTACAACCCTATATAGAAATATAGAAAATATAGAAATATAAAAAACGACAGGATGTAAAAAGAAAATTTAAATAACATTCGCGTCAATAACGACATCAATAACGAAGAGGAGAGAGCAATCAAAGACAAGTTTTGAATGCCGCGATATATTCCATTGCGAAGGAATACCTTAAACCTTTACTAACACAGACAAACACAATATAGAATTAACAGATAACAAGCCAATTTTTACAAAGGCATAGAGACTGTCAGGCAAGCCATGAAGAAGCAGATAGACAAGTAGCAGACTTATTAGAGCAAGATATAATACAACACTCGAGCTCACCTTGGAGCAGCCCTGTATTAATAGTACCAGAAAAATTAGACGTTTCAGACAAGCGAAACTATCGAATAATATATACTATAGAAAGCTAAACAAAAAAACGGTAGACGACAAATACCCACTACCCAATATCACCGAGATCTTAAACAAATTAGGAAAATGTCGATATTTTTCAACATTAGACTTTGCCCCAGGATATCACCAAGTAGAGATGGACGAGAAAGACACAGCGAAAACCACATTTAGCACACCTAGAGGACACTACGAATACAAACGAATGCCATTTGGATTGAAGAACGCACCCGCCACTTTTCAACGAGTCATGGATAACATTTTAAGAGGAATACACAACGAAAAATGTTTTGTGTACCTAGACGACATCATGGAACATGTTCAACATCACTTGTAAAACACATTGAAAGACTAAGAGAAGTATTCGAAAGATAAGACAAGCTCATTTTAAGGTTCAATTAGACAAAAGCGAATTCTTACAAAAAGAAGTATCATTTTTAGGACACATAATAACTCCTCAAGGAGTTATGCTAAACCCAGACAAGACAACGCAGTACTAAATTACCCCTTACCCAAAACTAATAAAAAAATCAAAAGATTTTTAGGACTCAGTGGTAATTACTACAAATTTAATAAAGGTTACGCACAGATAACCAAACCACTAACAAACTGTTTAAAAAAGGAAAATAAAATTGAACACACCCCTGAATTTATTAAAGTCGTAAGAAAAATTAAATTCATACTGACAAATCACCTTGTATTAGAATACCCAGACTTTTCGAAACCATTTATATTGACAACCGACGCATCAAATGTAGCACTAGGCGCAGCATTGAGCCAAGGAAAAGTCGGTAGCGATAAACCAATCAGCTACGCATCTAGAACCCTAAACGAGACGGAACAAAAATACAGCAGAGAAGGAATTATTAGCAATAATTTGGGCAATTACATTACAACAAAGAAGTACACCAACAGTATGCTAAAGACATTAAGAAAAACTAAAAATAACTTATGATAAGGTAAAAGGTAAACTAGATAACGACAAAGAACGTATTACAACAATCCGCAATAAAACACAGACATAAATAAATTTTCAATAGGACAAATCGCATACGAGAAAAACTTACAAAGTAAAAGACATAAAACGGCCCCCAGAAATTTAAGCCCGTTTAAAATCAAAAAAATATCATACAAAAATATAGCCGTAGTGAATAACGGAAAAATAGTAAAACATATTCATTTGAAAAACCTAAGACACCATATAATTTCAGACGGACAGCCATCACCCATACCGTCAACCTCCACCCAGGTAGAACGGACAACGACATATTAGTTGAAGAAATTAAAAACAACCCCGGTATACTACCAGTAAAGTTGGGAAGTATGCAAAATATATAGACTATTGGACATTCGCACAAAAGTTCGATTTAACGGAATTAAAACAAGAATTTCACACAATTAAAGACAATTATTACCGATTGAAACAATCAATGGACACGGCCAAATTCAGAAAAGAATACGCAATTGAAATATTAAATTACAACAGTATAATAGAAAACATTTTAATAAATATAGAAGATAAATTTAATAGATTAATACTAACGGAACAAATTACAAAACGAAAAAGAGTACTAATCAACGAACTAAGTAACATTATAAAAGCTTTCACAGGCAATTTAGATAACCAAGATGCAGAACAATATGACAACGCCATACAGCAGTTAATTGAAAACCAAAACGACATAAAGACCATTGTTAGAAACCAAATATTTCTAACCCAATCATCTATAATAAAATTGAACGATACGTTAAGAAAGCTAGTAAAAAATCAAGACAGCATAGCCACCAGAATACAAACCCTTGAAACTAACATGCAAACCACAATGTTAGGAATGCAAGACTTAATCAGATTCAATACGATATTCACTCAAATAATATCAACCCTTACTGTAATCCAACAAATTTTAGCCACATAGAAAATGCTGTAACATTTGCAAAATTAAACACATTGCACTCTAGCATTATAGAACCAATCGACTTATTAAAAGAATTATTAAAAATTAGATCATTTATAACTAACAGTAAATTATCCTTCGAAGTAGTAGAATAAAACATGCTCATATTTGAAAAAACTGCTATAGTGAAAGGTTATGTAAAAAATAACGAAATCACATTTTTAATAGAAATCCCCCTAGTAGAAAGTAACATTTATAATTATTATCATTTATTTGCTTTCTCCGTGAAAATTACTAACATGTATCAAGTTATCATCCCTAAAACCAAGTTCCTTTCCTTAAATGAACTCAGATATGGTTACACGAACGAAAAATGTAACGAAGTAACACCGAGTCAATATTTATGCCAATCATTAACAACAACAACTATTCATGAAGACAGCCCTTGCGAAGTACAATTATTAAGATTTTCAAATCATTACGACAACTGTGAAGCAAAATCAGTACAAATAACCAATATGAAAATTCAAAAAGTTTCGGAAAACAAATGGATTGCTGTATTTCCCACAGAAGTAATAGCAACCGCCCACTGCAAACAAGACGAAAACAATCTAGCATTAACTGGAAGCAAAGTAATCACCCTTAAGGAAGACTGTTATCTAAAATTGAAGAACGAAATCATTAGAGAATACCAAGACCCCATAGTAACCAAGAAATTCGCAAATTTACCAGAACTACAATTCAAGATTACACAACCCGAAAACGCTAGAATAATTAAGAAACCCATGCAACTAGAACACCTAGACAGCCGATCTCAACCACACCATGAAACTAATGGACAATTGCAACGAACACTAAGTGAGTTAAAAGTGCCAAAACTACATTATCATAACATAAGCGTTTGGACACTTTTATTAATGGTTTTAATCATTTTACTACCTATGTATGTATTGTACAAAATGTATCTTAGATATAAGAATAAAGAAAAAAATTTTAGTCCTAAGGAAATAAAGGTAAATAAAAAAGTAACAAATGTACCCTTAAGGACAACGAAATTTTAAAAATTAAGCAAAGAAAACCTGAATTTTGCATTTACGTCGGGAGGAGTTACTTATCCCTTAAATCCATATATGTATAATTAAATAGAAATTATTAAAAAACTTAAGCTAGATACAACATTGTAATTCAAGGATAAATAATAAAAAGGGTAATAAAAGTTTACAGGCAAGTTGTGAGAACGGATGTGAATACATTGTATTCCAGACCTAAGTGATACTGTAGGTGCAGGTCACAGATGCCTAAGAAACAGCAATTATTAGAATTAAGATTGTTACATTGTATAATGTAATTGAATAAAAAAATAAGCAGACATGAGCGCTGAAATTCCCACAGAAATATGAGGGGCAGGGACAACATAAACACCCCGAAAGCCCCAAACCAGTCAGTCAGTCTTGAGCATCTCGGCTTTTACATAGTTGGTTGCTTAGGCTACTCGCCCTAATTTAACTTCAATTATTATTAATTTCGACTTAGTATAATTTTAAATAGTTGTTCAAAATTCCGAATGTAATTTCTGTTAAATAAATATTTGTTTCAAGAGTTTTTGAAAGAAGACTTTTAAAAAGGCAGCTCTCAAGGCCTAAACGTAAATTGTGTACTTTAAAAAATATGAGGTAATTGGTTTCCAGTTCTTGTACAAACTAATAAATGATTACATTGATTGCGAAGTTGAAAATTGGGTTTTCTATCACTCCCAGTTTTAGTTGCAAAAGATATCTTTCTAAATTCCACATTGTTATACTCAGATATCGTTGAATCCATCACTTGTAAAGATGCTAAACTTACTAAATACCATTATTCGGCAACACGGTGCAGAGTTTCGAAAGCATGTATAAGACTAAATAAAATTAAATAAAAACCCTTAACCACAAAAAATATTTAAATTACTAGATACGTATTTCGACCACTATGTGGTCATCATCAGTAGGGGGAAAAAAAAATTTAGCTATATAATTTACTATATTGTTGCTTTAAACACTATCGAGGATATTCTCCTCACCCGCAGGCTGGTGTTCTCAACAACAAACAAGTGAATTGTGACATTATAACTTAAATCTACCTAATTTATACTAATTCTAAATCTACTGAAGCGGAACCAGTTTAATCTTGCTTTCTCATTGGTTGTTGACCAATAGGAAAGCAAAGCAGATGACTCTATTGGCCCTTTATCGGTGTTTAAGAGGGTCCTTTATGTTTAACAATTTTAATTGATTCATAGGCATTTAAGGAGGAAAACGTTGGTACCGCTTTTAACAATTTAACATTTTCTAGTTTAACGGGTGGCTGGTTTCAAATATATGTTTGGCGACCTGAGATCTTTCATATTTACCATATTTGAAGTGAGCAATGTGTTCTTTAAATCTTGTTGTTATATTCCTCTTGGTCTGACCAATATATTTTTGAAAACACCCTGGCCCTGCACACTAATTTCATAAATCCCCGACTTTTGCAATTTTTCCACCTTGTCTTTTGGATTACCTAGCAAATCTTTAATTTTATTATTATTAGTGAAAGCAATTTTGAAATTACACTGTTTGAATATTTTATCAAGACCCTTTGTGGTTTTGTGAAACGGAAGTTTAACATATTTAACATTATCGTTAGAGGTGGTTGATTGCAAAGTCGTTGATTTACGGATGTTGATCCTATTTTACACTTTCTAAAAATATTATCTATAATATCAGAAGAGAAACCATTGTAATTCGCTATTTGTTTAATAAGAGCAAATTTCTTATTAAATCTGTTTTTATTTAAAGGAAATTCAATAATCTATTAATTAAAAAGTTAAATGAAGCCAACTTATGTTGTATGCTATGATTAGAGGAAGACAAAATAAAGCGATTTACATTGGTTTCTTTTCTATAAATGTCAAATTCTAATTTATTACCATTTCTAATTACTAATGTATCTAAAAAGGGTAATTGTCCATTATTCTCTAGTTCATACGTAAATTTTATGCTTTGAAATTTTGAATTCATTTCTTTAAGAAAATCATCAACATTTGATTTAGAAGTGTCAAAAACTGCAAAAATATCAATCACGTACCTTAACCATATTCTTGGGAAGTATTTGGAGTTTTCCTTTAACTCGGTTTCAAAACGAGACATAAATAAATTTGCTATGAAAGGTGATAAGCTATTTCCCATTGCTGTGCCTTTATGTTGTTCGTACAACTTGTTGTTGAATTGAAAACAGTTCTGGGACATGCAATGCGAAACAAGCTTGATATAGTCCTCAACTTTATCATCATCAATATCACTATCTATAAGAACATCCTTCAAATATGTTAAAGTACGTGGTATTGGAACACTAGGGAATAATGAACTGACATCAAATGAAATTAAGATTTCGTTCTCTTCTAATGTGATATTTTTTACTTTATTAATAAACGCTAAAAAGTTTTGTACAGACAAACTGTTAAACTTTAAATTCTTAAATTCATTTGACAGCCATCGTGATAAATTGTAAGTCGGTGAGTTGATACCTAAAACTATTGGTCTCATCGATTTATTATTTTTGTGAATCTTTGGTAAACAGTAAAGCTTTGGCATTTCAGGATTCGAAATTTTTAATTTTAATTTTAGTGTGGGCGAAATTAGGTTTGGACATTCTTTCAAAACAGACTCTGTTGATTTAATCATTTTATTTAAAGGAACTTCATTTTACGTTTTTGACTATTGGTCTGTAAGGACCCTCAGACAGCAAAGTCTCTACTCTATCAACATAGTCTTGTTTATCCAGAATAACCAACCTATTCCCCTTATCAGCCTTTAAATAATAACAATTCTTTTGTCGTAAATCTTTAATAATCAGATGATCTTTCCTTGTTTGTTCTGAGGCATTCCTTGCGCAAGTGCGTAAGTTGTTCGAAAGTTGAATTTTGCACGCGTTTCTAATAAAGTTTTTTGAATTGTCATCTAATTTTGAAATGGATTTTTCAATGCCAGCAATAATGTCTTCCAAAGGAGTTTTCAAATGATCTACTCCAAATTTTTAATTAATAGATTATTAATAGATTATTGAATTTCCCTTTAAATAAAAACAGATTTAATAAGGAATTTGCTCTTATTAAACAAATAGCGAATTACAATGGTTTCTCTTCTGATATTATAGATAATATTTTTAGAAAGTATAAAAATAGGATCAACATCCGTAAATCAACGACTTTGCAATCAACCACCTCTAACGATAATGTTAAATATGTTAAACTTCCGTTTCACAAAACCACAAAGGGTCTTGATAAAATATTCAAACAGTGTAATTTCAAAATTGCTTTCACTAATAATAATAAAATTAAAGATTTGCTAGGTAATCCAAAAGACAAGGTGGAAAAATTGCAAAAGTCGGGGATTTATGAAATTAGTTGTGCAGGGCCAGGGTGTTTTCAAAATATATTGGTCAGACCAAGAGGAATATAACAACAAGATTTAAAGAACACATTGCTCACTTCAAATATGGTAAATATGAAAGGTCTCAGGTCGCCAAACATATATTTGAAACCAGCCACCCCGTTAAACTAGAAAATGTTAAATTGTTAAAAGCGGTACCAACGTTTTCCTCCTTAAATGCCTATGAATCAATTAAAATTGTTAAACATAAAGGACCCTCTTAAACACCGATAAAGGGCCAATAGAGTCATCTGCTTTGCTTTCCTATTGGTCAACAACCAATGAGAAAGCAAGATTAAACTGGTTCCGCTTCAGTAGATTTAGAATTAGTATAAATTAGGTAGATTTAAGTTATAATGTCACAATTCACTTGTTTGTTGTTGAGAACACCAGCCTGCGGGTGAGGAGAATATCCTCGATAGTGTTTAAAGCAACAATATAGTAAATTATACAGCTAATATTTTTTCCCTACTGATGATGACCACATAGTGGTCGAAATACGTATCTAGTAATTTAAATATTTTTGTGGTTAAGGGTTTTATTTAATTTTATTTAAATCGTGCCACAGTGTTCCTATAGATTATGTATAAGACTGTCATATAGTATTTGCACATGCTTGCACATACATACCTGTGCGTACATACACACGCGCACGCACGCAAGCACGAACAAACGCACCCACTCACGTACATACACACACACGTTCTTGCATACGTGTACGTACTTACCTACGCAGGTATTTACGCACATACGTACACGCAAATGTATATAATCATTTCCATACACACACGCAATAAAGCACACAAACATACGTATGCGCGCACTCGCACAAAACAATACTCATCTCCACAAATATTTTAATCTCGATTTATTTTTTGTTCACTCATATTCTTTCTAAATTCAAAATCTGCATTTATAACTGTAGTAACGAATGAATTGCCTACCTTTAAGTAAGTAATCTAGTTCATTTCCAGTTGAAATATGTAATTAGGTCTAAAGCTGTTTATTTCGAAAATAACTAAATAAATAAATGTGCAATACTCAATCGTACAATTAATTATTAAATGTACTTGTATTTATTGTACCATCAAGAAAATCCTCTACGGTTGAATTTAATCGAAACTCCCAAATGCACAAACATCTTCGTTTATTTTGAACTTTAACGAAGAGTTCCGTCGTAGAGGTAAACAAACCAAAATTTGTGTTCTCAATGTGTCACCTGGAAACTAATAAAGAAATCGTTTCTCTAAACCTACAGCGTTTGAAGCTTTGCTGTAGTGTAATTTCTTGTACGCCGGAGGCAATTCCGGCTAAATTAAGGAAATTGTCTATAGCGTTCAATAAGAATGACTTGACGGCGTTGTAATGTAGTTACAGACACGTTTCCTTGTCCTTTCGGGATTCTAAAGGACTCTTCTGGCTTGTTTACGTGTTTCATTAACCAGGGTCGATATCGCCAATGCTGGGCTGTATATTAGCATTCAAGTCGTGATATTAACCCAGCCGGTTGCTGAACCGTTGGTTATCTCTGGATACGGCACTAATTATTTAAATTAATTTGTAGAACGCTCCATCTCCCGTATGATAATTTAATAAATTATTTTTAACCTTAAGTAGTTTAAATTTGTTCAGTGAGAAGAAAATTGCAAAATCTCTTGCATAGAACGTTTTTGGGATGGACTATTATACAAAATAGAGCGTAATTTGTTTAAATGGCATAATGTAAGGAAATGGACTGGACGGAGAATTCATAAATGGCTCAGAAATGGCTCTACACGATATAACTAATAACCTCATCCATTTCGTTGCACATGCTCAACATTTACTGACCCGCTGCGCTTCATTACTAGGGTCACTCGACCGAGTGCAGTAAATGTTCTCTGGAAGTTTGATGCTTTAATGCATCAAATAACGAAAACTGGCAACATTCCCAATTTAATGTAATGAGTCAAAATCCTAATGTAACTTTTGATGTAACCCTGTTGTCACTCAATGACGCTTTTTAATTAAAAGGTGCCTTTAGTAGATAGCTGAAGTAAAAATTGCTTTAATTAAAGGGCAGCTAACGCAAAATTTTGTAGATAGTTTCGGTTGAATGTATTTCCCTAAAACGTAGAGAATTCGTGTGTAATAAAACTAAATTATTATGGTGGGTCTAAACATTGATAGTATTAAAAGGATACAATCAGAATTCTTAATAAAACTTTCTAGGAGTATAAAACCCTCATTCCCAGGACACATCGTTTCCGATTACTATAGTTGCTCCATATTATATTTCATACAAATTGTTTTCACGACTA
The DNA here is from genome assembly GCA_036346225.1 of Platerodrilus igneus. Classification (NCBI taxonomy): domain Eukaryota; kingdom Metazoa; phylum Arthropoda; class Insecta; order Coleoptera; family Lycidae; genus Platerodrilus; species Platerodrilus igneus. The sequence continues at coordinate 89,306 of JARFIW010001357.1, forward strand.
AAACGTCTAAATATAAAATAAATCTTTATTACACACAGTATTAGTTATCTTTTCATAAAAAAGTGTCTGTATTAAGATCAAGGATTCATACTATACACTTTTAATTCTGCATTCACAGCGGGGTAACAATTGTGCCCCCTCCCCAATCTATTGCATCTCTTATCGTCATTTAATGTAAAACGTTTAAAGCGCTTGTGTAAAACATATATCATTTTGTGACTGCCTTTTTATTTTTAGGTTCTGGGAGCTATAATATAGAAATTAAAAACTTTTAATAATTCTCTATTGGCGGTAAATGCAGTATTGCTAAAAATACTAGTATTGCTACGGTGCTTACCAGATCTACAAAAAGAGTGATAAACTCAACAATTTGTCACAAAATAATCCCACTAAACAAACATTTCACGATCTGCGGTTTACTTCTTATAAATGGGAAATTAATTTAGAGGTCATAAACAAGATACAAAATCGAATCTACCCTATACAATCATCACATAAAAGAGCTTGGTACAATATCGAAAAGCAAAAGCAGACATTCGAGCTCAGCGTTAAAATCGGATCTTCTAGTTTCTCTTCGATTTGGTTGGATCAAATCTACCCGACTCCTCTGGGTTTAAGCAGGGCTAGCATGAAAGTTTCTTCAAACCTTGTACTCTGGAAATTTTATTTCTGATACTCTACGGTCCACCGTTCACAGTAAAAAATCTTAGATATTTACCTCAAGAATTGTTCGTACAGGGTAAATCATATGCAAAAACTCGTAATCTGGTTGCATTTTCTGGAGAAACCTATAAAGTGGAAGCAAGCCTAACAAAAATCTTTCTTTACCTTAGGCGAATCCTTCACATACATTTTCCGAAATCCTGTATATATTTTTTAACGATACTTTTAAAACAAATATGCGTGCAGCCCTGTGCTAGCTAAAACAAATAATCATAAGCTTCAAACCAACTGAACCATATATACTTAGGAAATTTTGGACTGCAGAATATCGGGTTTTAATTTTGACGATAACTTCTATCGTTAGAGTTTAATCTCAATCATAATCACAGGTGTAACTAAAAAGATTGATTGGCAGAATAAGAACAAGCAGATTAAGAACGCATGAACAAACCATACTCAATGAGCTACATGTTATGGCAAACTCATAGCCACAGATGAACTTCTACATGTTAAAAAGACAACGCATGGAATCCAGAAGCAAGATACAAAATAAAACCACAATCAAACCACGCCTAAAAGTAAATGATCCTTCTTAACCAGGAATGAGGTATAGCCACAAAATCAAACAGCCTATAAGATACTATGGAAACATTGTGGCAACTCATATGTCGAACAAATACACAATAGAATAGATCTTAGGAAATACGAACCTAAAAACGCCGTACAAAACAGGAAAAGGCAATACGTCAAAATAAGAAAACATGCCATATATTTTTAAATCACAGTTCCCGTTGCAACTATAGAAAACAAAACAAAGGGAACCATGGCGAAAGTCATTGGACTAGGACAACATTAAAGCATTATAAACAATAGAGTAGATGACGCACAACTACTAGTAGCTGAGTGGAAACAAATCTCCAATACAATAATGGGTAGAAAAACACACAGAAAACAACATCAGAACCAGCCAAAAGCAATCAAGCAATTAAATCTCGAACCCGGTGGGCCTCCAACTTATCATACTCAGAAATCCCTCAGGACTGTCGCTACAGATCCATACATAATCTGTTCTTACACGCAATGTGCAACAAGCATCCTCATTCAATTCACTACTTTTCTACTTACGGGTCATCCTGCTTCAATTAATAAAAATGATTTTATACTGAACACTTCGTTTATAAAAATTGCACCAACTTTTGCATTTAAAACGCTTGTAAAATTAATTTCGGGCTTCACTAGTCGCGTGGTTTGAAGCTACGATGAGTAACTTTAGTAGAATCAAAAACTAAGAGAGCCAATGCCGCATCCTAACACGTTTATATAAACACAACCCCCCTCAAGTTACACGTACCTAACCCAAACATTCTTGGAAAGTTTTTCAACGACCACTCAATTCCAAAAATAAAGGTGCACGAAAATACAACCGTCTTTAAAAACTTGGAAATTTTGAGCGCCAACACTGCTTTACCGCAAAAAAACCTCCTTAAACTTCCCAACCGTTTTAATTTTCTTTGAAATCCACATATGTTACCCCCAAACAACTACAATCACACCTACCTATGTTTTCTATCTTTTCTATAGTCCCTCTATTATTACATTGTTCAAAGTTGTTTCTCCCTTTCCTTTATGTGCGCCTTGAAAAATCGATTTCTTCTGCAAACATGTTGCATTTTCGTCCCGCTTATTGGCTTTTAAAATATACTCGTCTTAGAGACGTTTGAAAGCATTACAACTTAACCATATGATATATTCATCCTTTCTATTCTATTCTAAATATCGTCTCTCGCCTGATTTTATCGATCTGTTTTCAACAAGTAGACGTCAGTTGCTTTAGCCTTCTGTTTTTAGTTAACAAATTTTACCTTGAACTATATTCTCAACGTATAAAAGCTTTATAGGAATTGTTTATCTGTAGCACCTCTGTTCCTTGAAATTCTTAACCGTTGTAGCTTGTTTTCGAATACTAAACCTTGCAAAGTTCCACAAATGTTTTAGCTTATGCTACGTTTGGGAACTGTACCTTGCTTAAATTATTGATTTTTATGTTACACCCAATCTGAAAAGCTTTTATAATAATAATATTTGTACACGATTTGTGACCTTGCCATCGATCTTATTCATAATTAATTATTGTCCTAGTTCTAAATTAACGTATAAAACTTAAATCTACATTATCTTATCTAATCTTATCCCTATCTAAATATATTGAAACGTTTTAACTTGTGTATCGATTTCTATGTACAGGTACTTACAAATAAATAAATGTTTGGCTTATTTACACCTATCTAAGCTTACCGATTCATATATATATATATATATATATATATATATATATATATATATATATATTATCGTTTAATTAAGGAGTCATTGGGATATATAAGGGACACAAGCGAACTCATGGGTTGAGAGCTTTTGAATAAGAGAAAACCAATTTATTTAATTAGGGAGTTGGAATATTTTTAACAAATAATTTTTTTAGCTTATATATATATATATAGATTACTGTGAAGTTTACGCTCTTGACTCGAGCCCCAGCGTTGGGCTGCATATAATACTGTGAAGTTTTATTGGTTGGGTTCCAAAATTCGTGCCCCTCACTTTGAGCGTCATAATATTGTGAGGTTTACCTGTTTACTCGCCCTCTAATTCGTGGACTTTAATATTGGGTCGACATAAATGCGGTGAGGTTCCTGAAAATCGCCCTCGGCTGCCCTACTCTTGTCCCCTACTAGCTAAAATTGCTTAAAATTTACACAGACACCTATCTGTTAAATCTAAAAACTCTCGTTTAATATCACCATGCTGAAACCTAAATAGAAATTCACACCCTACAATCACAAACTCAAAAATAACTCAATTCAAAAAATATATCACGCTCTATTAACGTGAGATCAATATTACATTTTTAAATATGTCATTTCTTCATATACAGTCGTATTGTCAACAATTTCATAATAATAAAAATAATTCAGATCGATAACCCTTTTAAACACATATTTTTAATTAAAGCAAGAGGGCATTCCTCATACTTTACATTAACCCTTTTGTCTTATCATGAGCTCATGGTAAAACTCCATAAATGTGCATACAACTTGACTGCACTACCAAATATCAAATAAGCCCTCTATACCTCTTTACAACCTCGCATGGTTATCTGTAAGTTAATTAATTATTCTTGATTTTCAAAAATAAATTTCAACTTCATTTTAAAGTCTCATAAATTTTAGTTTATAAAATGTGTAACATTAGAAAACACATCAAAACACAAATCAAAATTATCACAAAAACCATGGAAAATATTCACCACTCAATGTTTTATATAATGGCCTACCTGGTAGCTATCTTCTGAATGGTGTCCACCAACTAGCTCCTTGGACACACTGTCGTCCAGTATGTCCTCAGTCCATCAAATAACTCTCCGGTCGAATCACCACGTCTGCCGCTACTCCAAACTATCTTTTTAAAAATAATGTACAACCAAAACATTCAATCTTCAAATTTCCTCCTTTTATTCCAAATTAAATTTAATATCCAAAAAATCGCTGCTTCCATCATCCAAATAATTTTAATCTTTACTAATTTCGTGCATTCTAACAACACAATAACAATCTGTTTGTACTTACATACAGGATTAACTTTGAATTATATAGCTTTTACATAACTTTTCATCAAACTGTACTAATTCACTTGAAAGTAACTAGATGTGTCGCGAATGACTGATGAAATTAAAAGAGAGTGAGGCCCCTCTTCAAAAATAGTTAAATAATCAAGAATTCATCCCCTGTTTCTAAATCACACGTACAACTCGTACGCGTTTCAACAATTCTTAAAATTATTATATAAGCGCCTCGTATTCTAATGAAAAACCTCTAACGGATCTCGGTTTCGCGTGAATTTCAATAACACAAACATATAAAGACTCGTTGAAGCGTTTCTAACTGTCAACTGTCACTTCGATTTTATGAAAATTAGCCTCCACCATTCAGTTCATTCCCACTACTTCCACGTCTCCTGACTAGAACAACATCTTTTATCTTGCTTGTACCTATAACTTCCTTTCACGTACATGCCTCCACCAGTTTAATATTTACCCTACTCCATCTAAACCTGTCGCACGTATATCTATATCCTCCAATCACCTTGCTTGGCTCTTTTCTCCCGCTTTCAACCGACGCGTGGTTGCTTCTAAAATTCCTTAAAATTATTAATTTTCTTTTCCCGCTACACAAAGTCTCCTTACCATACAAGCTCCGTGATTAACGCTATGTATCTCGCTTCTATGCATACGTTTTTGATCCATCTTTGTTATTTCACGACAGTTGTTTCACCTAGCGAATTAAAATCTATCTTAACAAACATACTGCATCTTTGTCAGTTAGTTTTTTCCTTTCAAATTGAAGTTAATTCCAACGGTCGTCTGTTTTCCTGTAAGCTATTAAAGTTTGTTTGTATCAATGTATCTAGAAATATTTTCCCTTGTTATTTTACTCTGCCTTTAACGTTTGGGAAACATAAGTACTGTTATTTCAACATACATATTCTAACGCTTTACAATCCTCTAATATTAAATATACTATACCTTCTACCCATTATTAATATTTTATCCCTTTTTAAATAACCTAGCTTATTACCTTCTGTAATACACTAAAGAACGTTAACTTACTATACATACCAATTCAAAATATTTTAACAATTCTAATTATTAAATATACTATTTTACTTTTACCACCAGCTTTCTTGGTATCCCTATGAACCCTATACCCTACCAATTAAAATTTTAACATTTTAAACAACTTGGTATATCCGTATAAGTTTAACACTATAAAGTAACTTATACTATTTGCACGGTTACCGAAAATTATTTTAATTAACAACTAATTGCGTTTCTGGTATATCACTGTAATCATAAAAACATTTATTTACAAGTTAATAAATTGATATGAATTTATTATATATTAGCATTAAAACACGATTCGCACGAATTAACTACTTACGAAAATTTTTGTATGCATAATGGAATTCCATTCCCTTTAACACTAGGAATATAAGCACTTTAGTTTGTACAGTTGCGGAATGGGTTTCTATGTTAAAGAATTGGATGCTTCTGCAGGCAGTGAGTAAAAAAATTTAAATAAAATGAAAGAAATGGGTTAAAAATTTGCTAAGAATAATTGGGAGTTACGAGCAGAGTATGCACAAAATCTAGCAAGATTAGAAAAAGTTTAAAATCAGAAAGTTTAAAAAGTAAATGAAAATTTAAAGATATAAGTGAGAAAATTACTTAAGTTTAAAAGGTAACATTAAGATCATAGAGGAAATAAAATTAGAAATTAGAGGTACAGTGGTATACTTATCTAGAAAATGTATATGATGTCAAGAGAAAATCGTGCAAATAAATTCAAATCAGTAATCGTGTAAAAAAGTGAAATTATTTAAATAATTTAAAAGGTGGTTATATTTGGAAATTAAGGTCAAAATGTTATAATCAAATAGGCCATATGGTGTCTTATCCGTAGTTATAGGGTTATACACTACTTACGAAACACCCTGTACATATATATACACATATATATTTAGCTGTGAAATTCCCCTATTTCTGTGGGTGTCATTATAATTGATATGAAATCGCTTTACTTTGGGTGTTATTTTTATTTGATATGATATTTCTATTGTGCGACGATAAAGATTGTTTAACCTTTACTCTCTCTACTGTTTAAATGAATTTAAATGAATTTAAATTAAGCAATCCAAAGATTACACAATATAATAATTGATAATACTATGTACAATTTTATATAAATTCAAAATTAAGCCCTGAATAGAACATTAACATTTACCAAATTAATGATTTCCTGAAAGCCAGCAAAATATCTTTTAATTACTTTTAAGTACCTTCGAACGTTCTAAGATGTTTCCTGTTTTCAAATAATCTCAAATTACCTTTTGTTAACTCTTGCAGACATACAATATATAGCAAATATTAAAATTGAAACAGTCTTTAACTAATAAGGAAAATTTAAATCGACTAACCTTGCGTTTCTTTTTATACTAAATTGCCTCAGGGTATACATGTGTCAGCACCCTGTACAATGTTCTACTTATTGCTTGCTGGTTTCCTCGATTCCAGAGTGTCCTTACTTTTGTTTAATGGGTCGTATTTTCAGACGTATTTTTATATTTTCTTTTTGGAGGTAATTTTAGAAATATATTCAGATATTTAATTTAGATGTGGGACGACCTTGACTTCGACCAGTATCAAGTTATTAAATATTAATTTAGATCAGTGTCAGGATATTGATTTAGAATAAATTTTATTTAATAGTTTAACTTATGTCTATGTGTAGATCGGCTATTATTCGTTACACAAATTTTGCACTTTCAAATTTTTACTTATACTAAATTATAAACTTTTCACTAATTAATACTGTCACGTAAATTTCTACTGCATACTCCCGTGATTCTTGCCTTGTAATAGATAAACTAAATGTTTATTCATTCCCCATTGCATTCATAAGCCCTCCTATCAATGCTTTTAATTGGTGCGCGTCGCGTGTTTATTGGTAATCTACGCCTATCTCTGTAGAACCTTGGTAATTCTCAAATTCCCTGGTTTTAAGGTTGTACTTTTGTTTTATTCCGCGCGTCTACATTCAATATATCATAGGATCTTCTTATAATTTTCAAATATTGCTTTTATTCTGTCACGTATTTTATACTTGTCGTTTAAGAGTCCAAAACTTATCGTACAATTAACCGTCGGGTGTTTATTTGTTATTAAAATATGTTGGTTTTCTAAACAAATGTACTATTTCTGGTCAGGTATTTAATGACGTATTAGAATGTGTTTTCTTATACATGCGTTGATATTTTCGACGAAATTATTAAATATCCAGAATGCCAGTTTATCTATCTTTCCCGGTAATGTATTTATGTTGATGCAATTAGTTGCGTTTAAAACCTTATCTTCAATCGTAAATTATACTTATAACATATTACACGACGTACATATTATTATTTTAGCTAAATGGTATCGGACTATTAAAAAATGAGCTTCTTTTTTATGCATTAAATCAAATATTCTATATATACAGTGTGCTCACAATTGACTTTTTCTAAAATACTCGATTTACTCCTATAATAGATAGAATTATTTGGTTTTCTTAAAGTTAAAATTATTTATATCTATCCTACGACCCCTATGACTTAACCTACCCTTAAACTACCCTCTTGTCATAGCAATATATATACTATGTTTACGCACCTAGAAGTTGGTGTAGTTAAAGAATTAAAAGCAACATAGATTTGCTTTTCACGTTCTAACAAATTTGATTGCCGAGTTGTTAGAATGCTTCTGCAATTTCGCATTAATTATTTGCGCGATTAAAAAGTGCTTTCATTTTATTTATGCATGACCATCCCATTTCAATGACCAAATTGTCGTTCAAGCCGACATAGATATATTACACTTGACTAAAAATTAGAGCTTTCTAACATCTGCTTACTTTTTAATAAAAATAAAAAAATATCATTTTAGCGCTTTTGCATTTCATATAGCTTATAGCTTATACACCAATCTTTAAAACGCACCCACTTGCATGCAATCATTCTTTATCTGTGTGAACGCCTTGCTCAAACGATTTAGTTTATTTTAATTATAGCCTGACAGTTTATACTTTACGCTTTAGAACAGCAAAAATTTATAAATGATGCAAAGCTCTGGCTCCATACAGCTTTCCTGTATATTCTCAATACTCTAAATTTTCAGAATATTCTAACACTAAAAAATTACTCTGGTTTATTTTTCTTAAGCAGCTGCAAATTTTTAGGGGAGAGTAATATGTACTCATCATTAGGTCTTCAGTCCTGGAACTGGTTAGACACATACCATCATTGTTTCCTATTCGGAACTAACTTACACATTTCCCTGAAATTTGCACAGTTTGCATCTATCACTATCTGATCTAGGTTTACATCTACCTCCTTTTTTTCTATCTCTGCTTATAATATATCCCACAATATTCCCCAAAAATGCCTTAGAATGTATTCTGCCCTTCTATTTCTCCTATTTTTTTTCCACAGATATCCTTGTTCCCCTACATTTGTATAACCTATTTGTTATTAACTTTGTCTGTCTATGCTACTATCCTCATACATCTGAAGCACAGCGTTCCAAAAGGCTGCTACCGTTTTTCTGTCTGCTTTTCCTACTGCACGTATTTCATAGGCATACTGTGCTGTGCTCCACACATATATGCCTTCAACAATTTTCTTCTTGTTTCTATGTTTGTTGTCTTTCATCTTAGGCGCTGCTCTTTCTTGTTGGATGCAGTTCGGTCCCCTTCTATTGTTTTACAATTAAATACCCTATTTTTCCGACACTTGGTGGTTGTGAAGGGGGGTAAGCAGCCAGTGGCTACCAAGTTTCCCCAGCACTTGAACATTTACCAATTTAACTTTTTTCCAATATATCTTTTCGTACATTCAACATTAGTTGCAGATATTTCAAAACCAACACCTATAGTTGTTTATAATAATCATCAGATTTATCTGCGCTTATTTTTTCGTCATTAGGTTTTCCGTCTCAAAACTGGTTGGACACGTACGTGCACTTATTTATATTCTGAGCTAACCTACACACTTCCCTGAAATTCCTACAGCCTACATCTTTCCCTATCTGTGTGCAGTAGTCTAACCTAGGTCTACCACTACTTCTCTTTTTTCCTATCGCTGCTTCTAATATATTCCGCACTATTCCCTCATGCCGTAGTATGTGGTCTGTCATCCTATCTCTCCTATTTTTTACCGTTTTCCACATATTTCTTTCTTTCCCTACCAACATGTACTATCAAAATATTTTTGTTTGTAATGTTCACTTAATTTAAATGATAAGGAAAATGTTAAACTTGCTGTAACAACTCATGTTACTGTTATAAATTTAACTACAATTTTATTGACAAAAGTTCTCTTTTTTAAGAAACTATATAATTTGGGAGAAGCAAAGGTTCAAATTAGACACTACATTTAAATAGGGATAGCATTAGCTAGTTGAGGGTAGTCTTGTTACCGTTGATTAGTTATTGAAATCGCGTGGAGGCAGGACTGGTCAACGCAGACCTAGTCACCTAGTGGCCTAGTGAAAGTGACTTGTTTGTCAGCAAGGGGTAAGAGACATTAATTCTTGTTATTGTTGGTCTTTAACCATAAATTTTTGACATATAATTTTAAATGCTGATTTATTGCCGACGAAATTGCTATTGGTGAATACTAGAGGTTACTGAATAAATTTAATAAATAGGAAAAAGGGTAGGAAATGTTTTAGCTGTTAAATACGAATTGATTTGAATTCTATTTACATAGTATTAACGTATTTAAAGCAGTCTAGTTATTAATTAATTCTAGCTTTGAAATATTAAAATTAATGTATATACAGTTCGAACTTAAATTTAGATTTTATGGGTATTCAATGCGAATTTGTTTTGTTAGCGAAAATTAATCCTTTTCTTTCTGTGTGACCTATCCCACTCTACAACTTTCTAACTAGCACGATCTTAATGGTTATTTCACCCGTAACAACTGGTCGTAATGTGGTATAGATTTCTATAAACCCTTTTCATAGAAATAGGTCGCTTGCGTTGCTAACCACCTTCAAACCTCATTCTCGTGATCTTCGTCGTTGTCAGGATGTATACCACCGAGGAATATCTGTAAGTGTAAAATATGTGTAATCGCTCGAAGACAGATCGAACCTGTAGGGATGATAGAATTGTTTCCCGCCAAATGAGGTTATAAGATTTTGAGTAACATTTTCAGTGTGCGGTAGCGTATTATCGTGGAACACAAGAACACCGGCACTCAACAAACCGCATCTTTGGTTTTGTACAGTTTGACATAGTTATAGTCTCACAATAAACAACAGAATTTATTGTTGTGCCTCTCAGCATGAATTCCATCAAACAAATACCTTGTCTGCTCCAGAATACGCTAGCATGAGTATCTAACCTATAGATCGTCTGTTTGAATTTTTGCTTTCGGAGAACCGACATGTTGCCACCGTCATTAATATCCATTTGTTTCAGGTGTAGTGTAGGCCACCCAAGTCTCATATCCTGATACAGTTTGGTTTAACAATTCATATCCTTTATGATAACGTCCAGGAAATGTCAAAGCACTTGCAAGACGTTTCTTTTGTGCTCCGCTGTGAGAATTTTAGGCACTCACGTGCACACTTTTTGCGATACTCTAATGATTACTGACAACTCCCTACAATGTTTACCGTGAAATATCAGAAAACATAAGGGAATAAAAATTATGAAACGTCGGTCCTCGCGGGAAGCTTTATAAACAACGCGGAATAATGTCGTATTCACCACATCTGGTCGCTCACTTCACACTTTATCCTGAATCATTCGAACCCATCTTCTAGCCAACCTGGCACTGATTGCATGTTGCATCTCAGAAATTTGGTGATACGTTTCATTTGGTCGCATATTTCTGATGTTTAAGAAACAAATTACATTGCAAACTTTACACTCGACGGTGTTAGATTGTCTTAAACATTTTGAAGGCGTAATAAAGGTCACCCTACTAAACAAACTGCAACATACAACTATGTGCGATAGACCATGAATGAAAGAGGATAGTACCCATAACGCACGTGACAAATAGCAAGCTGCGGATAAATGTGCGCAAACGGAACTTACTTAACACGTTCACTGCGTAATAGATAATAAAACCTATGCGCCTGTGCGTAATATGTTTGAAGTGTTTTTGAGGTTGTGAATGATTTAGAATGTATTTTTAGCAAAAAAATGTGAAAAATTAACTAATTAAAAAATGGTTTGGACGCCTAATGGCGTCATACACATAGTACCAAAGTTTCAAGAAAGTATTCAGATGACGCCATATGGCGGCAGTTACAATTTATTGCACGCCTCAAAATAAAAAGGGTTAGCCAGAAATAAAAGAGCAACGATATGCAAACAACGTATATTTTACAAAAAAAAGGGTTAAAAAGATGTAATACTACATGCCAAAGAGTAAAAAAGTCACTCATTCAATTTTCTGATGAAAAAGACCAAAACAAGACTCGGCACATAAACTGGGTTTATCTGGACACGCTATACACTCCCACACAGTGTCCTTCGTGATCTTCTTTTGAAAACAAAAACGACACCTTCTTCTTGGAGTTCTCTTTGTTGCGTCAATTGTTTCAATTTTGCTAGGCAGTGTATAGAAACTTTTTTCTTATCTGCTTTACCTGGTAAATCTGGCAAAAGCTTTTCAATTACAGCTAAATGGTAATCATAAAATATAATTTTTTACCAAAATACTTACAAAAAATCACGTCAGAGTTGAAAAAGAGTAGCAGCAGGATATGAACAGCAAGTTTTTTATACCAGAATAATGTTTTTCTTAGGGAAAGGTAGTAAGACATCATCTGGTCCTGTCCATCTATTCCACTCATGTATTTGTTGTATTCCACAATTGGTAAAGGCTTCCGTTTAGCATCTCCTCTTCTATTCGCTGCCTCTACTATTTGGTTTTCAAATTCTGTAGATATAAAGGTCACCTCTCTTTTACCCTTTCACTTTCCTACCATTATACCATCTGAATATTGAGCTTTTGTTTCACTAACTTTCAGTTTCATTTTCAAAACTTCATCAGGACCACCTTTCCTGTCACTGTGTAGGGTTCCAGTACAATATGTTTAATTATTTATTTGGGTTCTAGCCAATTGGCAACTATTGTGATCGTTGTCCATGTATATAGAATGTCCTTTATTGAGGTAATCTTTAGCTAATTTCTAAACAACTTTCTGTGCATGGCTTTTACCACCAAATTCATCCAGTTGACCTGTGTATACTGCAAAATTCAATATAAGTTCATTTGGTTCCGTCAGCATGTAAAGCTTTATACCATATATATATATATATATATATATGTCGCTTATTTGCGATGTACTGCCGAAACACTAGTCTACCACGCCACAAAACCATAAATTCGTCTAGGGAAAGGTTCTTGCCTGGATAATATAACTCTTTCATTTTGTTATTAAAATAATTAATAACTAGCCTAATTTTATAGAGCCGATCATCGGCATTGGTTGAATTGGTTCCGAATTTGTGGAAAAATGCAAACACCTAAGTACTATGAAAAAGCTATCCCGGCTCATATAATCTGAGAAACATTTAAAATTAAATAGCCGACTGGTCCTCCAATAATTTTGAAGATTATTCAGTCGTATATTGCCCATATGGTACACCAGTCCAAGAAATATCAGAAACTCTTTTTGTGTTAGATCTTTCCAATTACATATTCTGGATTTTTCATTGCCATCTCTTGACAAAAACAAATTTTCTGCATACTTAGTTGTTTCTGTTATTATATTTTCAAGAAATGCATTATCCACAAATAGTCTAAAATATTCGTAGGGTTCAGTTTCTGTTGAAAGTTCAACAAGAATTTCGTTGGTTCCAGTAAATGGGATATTCTTCATACCAAAATAAATATCTTGCCAACATTCTTTTCCATCATTAGCTGTAACCTGCTTTTTTGCGTCGAACGTTTCCTCCGGCGTATCATCTAAGGCAAAAGAAATACAATCTAGTTTTGTTAGCAATCAACTATGGTTCATAATTGTATAGATTATAATATTCGGTAAACAAATAAAATAACTGTACAAACAAAAATTACCATTATCATTTTCCAATTCACTTTGTGAATATGAGTCATCATCAGAATTCGGCACGAAAGTTAGGTCTTCGTCGTCTGAACAGTCTAACAACTGCATCATTTCATCATCAGTTAATTTCAGGTTTTTTTACTGTCACTTTGCGTCTTTTTATACCTGAGGGACCCACCTGATTATCACCTGTCTCGCTCATATCTAAATAAATCGTAGAAAGTCCAAAAGTTTGCAAAATTAAGAACAACCTCGAATATACCTGAAACGAAGTTATAACAATGTGCGGGACACAATACAACCAACTTCGTCCAGTACGGAATGAATACTACAGCCTGAGATTAAAATGAAGACAGGCGCGCCCTATGGCGTCACCCGCACATGGTGGAAGACAAGTGCCGCCAATTAGAGTCATACGCAATGAATGTGTTAAAATACGTCTCATACATATTAAAATAAGCGAGTGTGCTACGTAGGTCGTGGAGGACTTCAACAATGACCAACTAGATACCCTGAACTGAATAGTTTGATTTCTTTTTGCTAGGTCTTGTTAAAGCTCTGGTAGACTCCCATTAACACTTAAAGAGAGCGAGTAGTTGCCTCGTGTGAAGCAATTGGGAATACGCAAAAAATATATAAACAAGGGCGTAATTCGGTGCAAAAATTGCCGGAAGTATACTTATTAAGTGAATGTGCTCAGTAGCAGCAATGAAACAAAATTTATTATTATTAATGACAATAATAAATTTAATCAAAAACAGTACTTCTGAAGAGAAAGCCACAACAGATCATATGCAAGTGCAACCGGTTAGAAATAAGAAAAATATCCACATCGAAAAATGTCTTTAGCATACAATTTTTTTTTACTAAAAGATATGAAAAACCACGTTTGCATAGACGCAACTAGTTGAGCGATAAGAATAATTTTTCTAGCTAAAATTTGTGGTTTTATATCTATTAACACATATTAAAGTGAAAATAATAATCAAAATAGTTTCAGAGATATTAAATAACAACGGTTTAAAAATTTCAGTATCCTGTAACAAAAGTTCCCGTCGTTGCAGGCATTATATACATATGAACTTTTCGTCTTAAAATGGCCCTAGCAAAACACATCCTAAAACATTTACACATCATTAAGGAACACATCGTATAAGCTCCTGCCATCTTTGCAACTTGCGATATAGGAAGACGATTTAGTGTCAAGGCCGTTCGGATTATATAAGTTATAGATTTTTAGTCGTGTGTTATATTCAGTCCTTTTGATGATGCATGATAGATATTCAGAAATTTTCAAATTTTCCTATAAATCTGTGCGATAGCATTTGAGCATAGGCAGAGGTTTGTTAGTAACCAAGAGCAGATAGAAGTGTACTTTCGTATTTTCTGCTAATGACGCACCTCAATCTTTTTACATAGCCAACAAACACACACTTCAGGTTCTTGCAGAAACCACTTTAGTTTGAACGTGAATAGAGTTTGAAAGAGCCTTTGAACAGGCAGTTTTCACTGAAGCGCCAATCTGCAGAGCATATTAGCATTAACGAATTTAATAATAAACTAGGTAATACATTTAATCTTTTTTAAGGATTCTTACAGTATTGGTGGACAAATTAATTTAAAATGACGTTTTAAACAATTACATTCCAATACGAATAAAAATTGTCACGTTGTTTGTGAATCGAATATGAAGTTCGATAATAGAACAACAGTTTTTTGAGAGTAAGGATAATTTAAGTCTATGACTAAAATGCGTTTTAAAATCATAAAAAAACATGAATGACGTTCTGCAGAGTACAATAACTAAATCTGTTGTGCTTTTTTTGTCATTACCCAGTTGATCTTTTTAATTTTAGGTTTTACCATTATTTAATACTATGATTTTGTACGTTGCAAATGATCAAAACATTTTACGACAAAAAATTTGCATGTGCAAGAACAAAATCCGAAGCAATTATTTGTCATGTTTTTTTCACCATATTCGTTTTCACAATTGCAGAAAGAATTAGAAAAATGCGCATTTATATCTATATATTCTGATGCTTCCAAACACAAAGATTTAAAATTATTTCCTACAATTGTTAGATTCTTTGATCCAGAAACAGGAATTAAAATTAGAATATTAGATTTTGTTTCATTGTCAGATGAAGCTTCACAAATAATTTTTGATTCAATAAGTACTATTTTAAAAAAGAATAATCTGAACAATAAAATTATTGCTTATTGTGCGGATAACACTAACGCAAATTTTGGTGGAAAAGCTAGAAGAGGCATCAATAACACTTTTACGAAACTTAACGAACATTTTAACCAAAAAACTATTAGAGTAGGTTGTGCAGCGCACATTCTACATAATACTATTCAAACATCATCTCACTTTCTTCCAGTTGATGTTGAAAATATTATTGCAAAAATTTATTCGTATATAAATATATATATATATATATATATATATATATATATATATATATACAGTGTGTCCCAAAAAGTTTTATACAAATGGAGAAAAAGTTTATCTTACATTTCACAAAAAAAATTATTCTTGATAAAAAGCTCTGCATGACCTGTAGATCCATAATTAAGTACAAAATTTTTGAAACATTGGCTCGAATACAAGGAAAATCAAAATCATGATTTGGAGTGATAGTATAATATGCTCAAATTGTACTGGAGAACAAAATGTTCATAGAAATTTTTATTAAATAGCATTAAATTATGCCCACTTTGTAGATAAAAATTAAAAGATATTCAATAAACACATGAGCAATTGTTAAATTAATGCGCAGTACGAAACATAGTAAAATCCCGTTTATAATAAGCGCCTGATTTTATGTTACTCACCCTTTTACACACGTTCTTGATAGAGTGCTTTGGAATATCTAAGAACTGTCAACAAATGTCAAATGTTACATAAGTGTGTGTTTGCAATAATTAGAAATGCCAGTAAAATTGAGTATTAAAGATAAAATTGAAATTGTTTTCATTGTTGGAGAAAATTATACAACATGCAGGGAGGCAGCAGAAATCTTTAGTAATCGACACCCCGATAAAAAAATACATTTCACAATGGGCAGATATTAAATAATTTTACGAATTCTAAAAGTGTTGAAAATAAATTTAGAAAGAAACATCGGCCATGGGTTCGAAATGAAGAAATTAAAACTGCTGTGATGCTATCGGTTGTGAAAAATCCAAAATATTAACTTCGAAGAAGGTCCAATTTATTGAATGTAAGTAAAAATACAGTTGCACGAATTTTAAAGTCAAATAAATTTAAACCATACAAACCCCAATTTACCCATACTATAAAAGAAACAGATATTGTACAAAGGTTTGAATTTTGTGTTCGTATGCAAGGAGAATTGGAAAATAACAGATTTATGACACGACAAGTACTGTTCTCTGACGAAGCAACGTTTACGTCTAATGGTACAGTAAGTTCGCAAACTTGTCGATGGTGGTGCGATGTTAATCCCAATTTCCATGTCCAAACCAGAGATCAATATTCATTTAAAACTAATGTATGGTGTGGTATTTACAAAAACAGAATTGTTGGACCATTCTTTTTCGAAATAACATAAATGGAGAAAGATATCTACAATTTTTAAATAATCAGTTGTCAGACTTTCTTGATGAACTACCGCTAGATGAAAGAGAAGAAATATGGTACCTAACAGGATGAAACACCATATTAGTGTAAGAGAACTATTAGGGATTTTTTCGTCCATACTTTTAATGGTAAAGTGATCAGAAGGGACATAGAGTTTCTTTGGCCACCAAGATCGTCAGACATAACCCCTCTAGACTTCTTTTTGTGGGGCTACTTAAAAGAAAAAGTATACCTTCAGAGGCCATTTCAAGATGTTGATCATCTTGAAACAATCATTAAAGATACGTGTGAAGCTATAAGTCCAAATGTGGTTAGAAATGTCATAAATGAATTTAGTCAACGAACAATCACTTGTTTAGAAAGGAACGGTACATAGGTTGAAGTTCAGTAGTATTTAAGTAATTTTAGATATTTTCAATAGAATTTATTAATTGTGATTATTCATTGTTGATAAATTGATAGGTTTATCATATCTTATTCCTTTATTCAATAAATAATCTAATTAATAATATCTTGTAATTTTTTTCTGGGAAGATCACAAATTTACAAAGTGGGCATAATTTAATGCTATTTAATAAAAATTTAAATGAACATTTTGCTCTCCAATACAATTCGAGTGCATTTTACTATCACTTTAAATCATGATTTTGATTTTCCCTGTATTCCAGCCAATGTTTTAAAAATGTTGTACTTAATTAAGGATCAAGAAGTCGTTCAGAGCTTTTTATCAAGAATAATTTTTTTTGTGAAATGTAAGATAAACTTTTTCTCCATTTGTATAAAACTTTTTGGGACACACTGTATATATATATATATATATATATATATATATACAGGGTTAATTTTTAGTGTGGCAACGGTAGATAACTCCGTTATTATAAAAGCTACGTAAACCAAATTTGGAGGCATATTAGGCATGCCTAAAGTGCACACTTTAAAAATATTTGGAAGCATACAGGGTGTTTTATAATTCCAGGTCATATTAAACTTATATTTTTTTTAAATGGAACACCCTATATATTATTACATTTTTGGAAAGCCCATAAAAAGAGCTTTAATTTGATACCAAATTGTATCTATCTACTCCTTTTAGTTTTTGAGATATTCAACTGTTTTTAGAAAAAATTACCCTGATTCGATACATTGCCACTGCACTAATACACAACTTATGTTAATTTCCAAGATGCAGAAAATTTTACTATATACCATAGTATATTTGTAAATATCACCCTTTTAAAATTTCTTCACAGTATACAGGGTGTGTCAGGTTTCGCAAAATGCAATTTTTAAAACTTTTTTTAAATGGTACCCTACAAATTTTATTGCTACAATGGATAGTTCATTAAGTGTCCTTTCATTTTTGCTAAGCATTCCCTATACCTAAATCCATTACTTTCTGAGATATTTTTGATTTTCTTCAAATTTTAAGAATGTTTTTAATTTACATAACTAAAAATAACTTACTATTGGAGAATATTATAAAACAATTAATACATTTTGATTAACAATCAACTACACTTATCCAATGACAATTTTCACTAAAGATATAACAACCTACAATAATACGCTATGAACAGAATTCTGCCAGATCAACAATATGCATTTTATAGAAAATGTTCAAGCAGGAAATCAGGCAGGCTTTGAAAAAATAACTATTACATGTAAAGTGTCATTTAGGTTTATTAATTGTAGTGTGTTGTCATTTAACAGGATATCTCTCTTGGTATATTCTTGATGCAAGTAGGTAATTTCTTAAACTTTCTCCCAATACCCAAATCATATCTATTTGTTCTTCCACGATAAAATTCATTTTGAAAACTCTTCAAAGATTACATTTAAAACAGAACTGATAATGTGTTAAATGTCAACACACTACAATTAATAAACCTAAATGACATTTTGATTGTAATTGTTATTTTTTTCAAAGCCTGCCTGATTTCCTGCTTGAACATTTTCTATAAAATGCATATTGTTGATCTGGCAGAATTCTGTTGATAGCGTATTATTGTAGGTTGTTATATCTTTAGTGAAAATTGTTATTGGATAACTGTAGTTGATTGTTAATCAAAATGTATTAATTGTTTTATAATATTCTCCAATAGTAAGTTATTTTAGTTATGTAAATTAAAACATTCTTAAAATTTGAAGAAAATCAAAATATCTCAGAAAGTAATGGATTTAGGTATAGGGAATGCTTAACAAAAATGAAAGGACACTTAATGAACTATCCACTGTAGTAATAAAATTTGTAGGGTACCATTTAAAAAAAGTTTTAAAAATTGCATTTTGCGAAACCTGACACACCCTGTATATTGTGAAGAAATTTTAAAATGGTGATATTTACAAATATACTATGGTATATAGTAAAATTTTCTGCATCTTAAAAATTAACATAAGTTGTGTATTAGTGCAGTGGCAATGTATCGAATCAGGGTAATTTTTTCTAAAAACAGTTGAATATCTCAAAAACTAAAAGGAATAGATAGATACAATTTTGATATCAAATTAAAGCTCTTTTTATGGGCTTTCCAAAAATGTAATAATATATAGTGTTCCATTAAAAAAATATAATATGACCCGGAATTATGAATCGCCCTGTATGCTTCCAAATATTTTTAAAATGTGCAACTTAGGCATGCCTAATATGCCTCCAAATTTGGTTTTCGTAACTTTTATAATAACGGAGTTATCAACCGTTGCCACACTAAAAACTCACCCTGTATATATATATATATATATATTAAATAAAATTATGCTTCAAAATATGAGTTAAAGTTTAATAAGTGTAACCTTAATGTGGTGTTGGCCTTTAAAATGATTTAAATAAAAGAAATTTTCAAATTTAATTATGCCACGGCTTTTTAAAGACTCGCTCAGGGAAACTGAATCTATTATTTATGCTCTGTAAGAAGACGTGAGTTCTCTGTCCCCTTACAGGTATAGAAAACACAGGCGCATAAAACGTTGTTCAATCAAAACCACTTAACCTCTTTTTAATGCTTGCGTATCGTGATTATACAAAGATTGATAAATAGACCTAACAATATTTAATTTATGTAAGCGTTTGAAATTCAAATTATTCACAAATTACTTTAAATGATGTGTATATAAAGATAACTTCAAATACCTGCAACTCCTTGAATGTGTCTGGGTTGTACATGGACTTTGATACAGGATACAACAAGATCTCCTTGAATACTTGCAGTGAATACCTGTTAAAAGTACGTTTTAGTTTATGTTCAAAATGGACTTGACTTTAGTTTTAGGTTCTACAAATAACTACAACTTCACCAACTGTATGCTTAATCGGCTCTATTACTAAGAACACTCAATACTTCACCAATATCAAAAAGGCCGTATCCTAAAAGGCTGGACCCTGCTGCAAAATATCTCACTTTCACTGGTGCAACTCTTCAATACCACAAGAGATGACCCGATGTTTGATTTAATTGGAAATCCTCCTCAGGAATTTTCTTGGTTGTATAACCTTATCACTTATTTTATATAATTCAATTAAAATGCATGCACTTGAAAACATCTATATTAATTTTTATAAATTTTACAGGCCCCTCAGGCCAAAAACATCTATATCATCTACCAAATTTTTTTATCCTCTTTATTCTAAACAACCATCACCTAGGAAAACTAAAACATTTACATCTAGCCTACTAACTAATAATTATAAGGGATGCATTCAATATTTTATCCTTGACTCAACTTAATTGCTATTTTAGAACAGCTTTGGTATTATTAAATTCCATTTTGACATTTCATAACTTTTTATCACTTTATAATTAAAATATATTAAACTACTTTCATTTCAGGTGCATAATATTTATAAATGGAATAAAGTATCCTGAACAAATTACAATGAATAATTCTATCAACAAAACCTATGCACATTCAGTTGAAGTTACATTAGATACCCTTCGTATTGAAAACAGTGAAAATGCTTTTTTAAACCTCAAACGCTGCATCACTAGTACATAATATTCTATATCTGCGTCTAACAAGTAATTATTCATCAATCTTTGATTACCGTAGTGTTTTTAAAATTTAGAATAGCTTGATAAAAGTGGTAAATTTATGTTTTATCCTTAGTACTAACAACTATCTTTCTAAACCCTTTGATAATGTCAAATACTAATATATATATATATATATATATATATATATATATACTATGCGTGTTGAAAGTTTGAAGGATTTTTGAGAAAGCGCAGAAAGCAAATATAAAAGAATTTTTAGTTACAAAACACGATGGCTAGCTCTTTTACCAGCTGTAGAAAATATTTTAAAAATATAGGAACCATTAAAATCATACTTTTTATCACAAGATAAATGTCCAAGAATATTGCAGCTCTTTTTTGAAAATGACACATCACAAATTTGGCTTCAGTTCATCCACAACCAAGCTACATTATTTCACAATGCTGTGCAAATTATTGATGAGGACAAAATTTCAATTACGGAAGTGTCAAATGAAATCAATAATTTAAAAACAAAATTACGAGACAGAATTGATAACGATTACATTCCTTTAATTATTCGAAAAGACATCACTAGGTTGAAAGAACAAGGTGCCAATAAACAATATGATTTTCTGAAACATATCAAAAATGTTTATAATAACTGCTTAGAATATCTTGAAGAATGGACAGTTCAATTCGAAGCTATTAGAAATTTTCATTGGGTGACATTAAAAAAGGAGATTTTATGGAAATATGTGGAAATATTTTTTGAATATATTAGTAACCATTTTCCGAAAAATAATGTTTGCGAAAATAAGCTTTTTGATGAGGTGTCATTGGTAAAAAGATATGTTACAGATGAAAAAATTAAATATTGATTGTCTGCAAATGTGAAAACAGACAAAAATGGACGGAGTTATTCCTTCATTTTAAGCAGAATAATATTCCTTATCAAAATATTTTGAAAATTGTAGAATTCGCGCTCTCCCTTCCAGGAACAAATGCAGCAACAGAACGTGTTTTTTCTAGTATCAATAAAATATGGACAACTGAAAAACGCGGTTGAACATTAAAACTTTAAAATCTATATTAAGTGTAAAATATAATTTGACCAATTCATGTGAAATATTTCACGACATTTTAATAAATGATCCGAATCTATTGCAAAGTATTCACTCGGATCAAAAATATGACCGTGAAAGAAAATCATAATTTTTGTAAATAAAAAATTTAATTTGATTAAAACCATGATGTTCAAATTATTATTTTTTACAAATATTTTTATAGTTACCAATAATTAACAATAAATACATTTTTGTACAAGTATATGAATGCGTACAATAAAATATATATAACTAATTGTAATTCTCATTTCATCCCATTTGTCCGCTTTGTCTCAATGAAAATGTAGTCACTTTACCTATTGGTGACTATTTTCGATATACATATTCGAAATCCTTAGGAAAATTTATAAAATGGGAAATTATTTCAATTGATTAAAAATAGTAATATGGTGGCATTACACTGTTGATCTTTGCGCAAATGGAGCTTGATCACTAGTATTGAATTTACAAACAAAAGTTTTACATAATCCTGGTTTGCCCGAAAAAACATAGCGATTTTCACCTTGTAGCTTATATTAAAAATCTTCGCCCGTGGATGTCGTTTGCAATGTACTAACATTTGTTGTCAATCCTGAATGTCGTAGCGCGTGTTTCAAAAATGCTTCATGAAACGATAAAATCGCTGAACACTGCTCACAACGAAAATTGGTCTGACATTCTTCTAAATTTTCTTCACAGTTTCCTTCATGAGTCGTATATTTTAAATCAGTTGACACATTTGATAATCTCGCATCAATGTTCTCCGTTTTATTTGTTTCCGGCGCTAGCGCGTTATGTACATTAACGTCTAATTCATTACGTACTTGCAACTCTGCTGATCTTGTTGAATCGTCTTTTAAAAAAGGAATTAAATAAGCATTTTTTTGTGCACAAATTTCAGTTCATTTTTTCTAAAATCGATTTCAGCACGCTTAGATGCCATCCAGTCTGCTCTTACAATACACCCAATATTTAAATATTCCGCTACTAAGAATGGAATTTGTTGGTTTGAATCCCCCACTAATACTTGCTTTCTTATTTTAGTAATTTTTCCCGTAACGCCTTGAATTGAAAGTCCTACTGTGAGCAATATTAATATATTTTTATTTCTTGCAGTAATTCAATAACCTTACCCGAAATAATACTGACAGCGCTATCTGTATCCAATAGAATTTTTTGTTCAGTGCCTTCTAATTTGGCCCTAATTTGCGGTACGTAATTATTGTGTATCGCTGGTTCGCATTCTGTATTGTTTACATTTACTTTTAATTTGTTGAAAATAACTTGACAAAATTAATGTGATTTAATTGCTCCGGAGTTCTCGATAGTTGGACAGTAGGAGCGCACTGCCTCGGGGTTAATAGTTTTCCAACATCGTATCGTCGCGATGAGAATTAGTGAATTGTTCCGTAGCCCTTGGCTCAAATTCACCTCTCGCGTTTCTATACTCCCGCGGTTATTAGCATTAATTTGACCTCGTCCATGCCCTGAAAACGTTTGATTTACTTGATATGAATTTCCGCTATCATTCTAATGATTTTGTCTAAAATTATTTCTAGTTTTGTCGTGATTATTGCTATAATTAATACTCTGATATCTGGAATCGCCATGTTCCTCAAGTCGTTTAATTACATTCAGAAGTTCATCAATTGTTCCCACACGTGCTGAAATTAAAAAGGTCTCTAAGTAAAATGCTTTGTTATTGCGTTTACTAACAGAATTTCCGATATCTTTGGTTCTAAGGATTGAACCCTAACTACCTGTTGCCAAACATGAAAGGTCATACTATCTGATCGTTTATCGTAACTTCGCGGCCTATAGATTTTGCTGTGCCTTTTTCTTGCTCATCTCGAGACCAGAAATGCTCTAAAAAATGCTTTTTAAAATCGTTAAAATTTTGCCATTCCTCTAATTTACATTGTGTCCATATTCGTGCATCTCCTTGTAAACAATCTACTGCTGTGTGTAACCGTACTTTGCCTGTAGTTTGATATTTATCGAGATAAATTTCTAATTTTCTTAAGAATTTAATAGGGTGTAATGACCGTTTATTAGCATCAAATTTTGGTTTTTCCTCAGAAATATTGAGCTGACCGGAATAAGTCCGCAATTAGCTTCGTGTTTTATAATAGATAAATTGTTTACTTCCGTCGCGATGTGTTCAACGTTTCTATTTAAATTGATAACTGCATTACTAAGAAATATGACATTAGATTCAATATAATGTTTTTGTTGATCTAAGTTACTTTCAACCTGCTCGAATTTATTTTCGAAATTTTTGAATTTAAATTCTACCGGTTCAATTCGGTTGTTTAGCTCACTACAAAGATTTTTTTCCAATTGTTCCGCCACTTGTTCTTGTACCTGATTTGTATGCATTTGCATCTCATGTTTATTTACCTCAGAGTTAATTTGTTTCATATTAGTGTCCAATTTAAAATCTATTTGTCTTAACAAATTCATCATTTCAACATTAAAATTGCCATTTGATTCATTATTTACAATGGGTTCACTAATTATATTCAGGGAGTTATCTATAGGGTTTATTTCACTCAAATTCTTGTCCATGATTGACAGTTCCTTCCCGGAACACAAGATATTAAGCTATTATCTGTTTGAAAGGCTAACAATAACCTATTCACAATTACAAGAATAGACCCTTTTTCTTTTAACAGAATAGTTTCGTTTTGACTATTGCTTACTTATTGTTGATTAACACAAACATAAGCAAGATTTCTGGTTCCCACACCGAATATTTACTTTAAATTTACTAAATTTAAAATTTCAGCTTAACTGCAGCTTTCCAATTGTATGACTCACAACTATTTCTACCTTTCAGTCTAATGCCCTAATATACACACAGATATACTACAAAATTTTACCTGCCTGAGACATAAAGGTTTCAAATAGGCTATAACTCGAGCACCACGCTGGCGGGTCAACTGTTATACTTCTTTTGTCATTACCCAGTTAATCTTTTTAATTTAGGTTTTATCATTCTTTAATATTATGACGATTATTTTATGAACAAAACGAGTTCTCTTTCTTCACAGGATCGTCTGTAGGTATCACTCATTTGATAACTTTAAATCTCTTATGAATCACGCAGGCATTTACACAATAGATAAACAATAGAATCATAAACATAATTTAATTTAAACATACCAAATCAAAATACTACCTCAAATGCATAAACAAGAATGTCAATTATTAATAATGATAACTAGTCTTTAAATTTAGTAATTGCTGGGCCCAGCACCCATTTAATCAATAAAATAAGCACTAATGACCAAAGTCTAAAAATTATGCACAAACCTTGATGTAGGACGCTAGGACGACTTCCTGTTCTGTGATCTGGTTGCAACGGCACACGTGTGATTAATTTTCTCTTGGTAGCTTTGATTACGAACAATTATACTTCTTCTGCTACAGCTAGTGGATTGCGGCAACTAACTCGTAGTTACGGCAGACAAATCTTTGTTGACTTTCTTTGTCACCGGGTTTAAAGAGCGGCTTCAATCACTCATCCTTACTTCTGGAACCCGAATGAATCTCTTGCACTACCTTCTGCACCTTGCCAACCGCACCCTCAATCACCCCTCCACGACACTTCAAGGGCGCTTATTGGTGACTATTTTCAATATACAATATTCCAAATCCTTAGGAAAACCTATAAAATGAGAAATTATTACACTTGATGAAAAATAGTAATATGGTGACATTACACTGTTGATATTAACTAAAGTCACAGAAATTCAAAGGTCTTGCAGATGGTGGAGAATGTTGCGTGTGTCAGAACCATCAGTAGGTGACAAGCGAACCTAACACGTATGACATGAGTATGCAAATTGTTCCAATATTAAGAAATTTGTATATTATTTTATAAATTGTTTAATTCAGTAGCTTGAAAAATGTTAAAATTACAGTGATTAGTAAATGACATAGACCATCATAGTTGTTGGGGATAGCAGATGGTTTGTATAAAGATTGGTTTCTGCATGGATTTGTTTATGACCAAGCCCTTATTCTGTAAAAGTATCTGATAGTTTTAGTTTATGCCGTTTTACGTATAAGTGACGGTAATCCATTTTTCCGCAAATCGTTCCAAAATTTTGACATGTCTGATCAAATTTCTTGAAGAAGATGCCTATATTTCCATATGTCTAGTCGTTGACAAGCAACGAAAAATATCTGTAGGGAAATGATCAAATCTGTACTGTAAGGAAATTATTTGCGCACTAAAAAAAATTGATAAATGACAGCGTCAAGTTTGGTAATTAAATATTATGATACATTTCCATAGTTACGCAACCAATTTGGCAAAGAATATCACGACACAATTTATTTAGAAATAAAATTATTTATTCCTTTTAAAATTAGTTAGTGTTTTAATTTCTATCGTTCTTTAACGATTTAGGGAAAAATAATATATATATATATATATATATATATATATATATATATACCATGTAGGAAAAGTAACATTCCCGGACTCCGTGTTGCTTGCCTCAGGCAATCTTCACGTCGTCCTGAAATGTTAAGCTTTTCCTACTAGGTGTACAATATATTATTGTTATAGTACGTGCAATAAGTAGGTTGAAATTCATATTTCAATTCGTGGTAAGAAAACTTTTCTGTTAATTAAATATATTCTATTTCTAATAAAATTACATACTTTAATGACACGTACTGTTCAAATTAATTGCGGTACAAATTATGTCATACATTTGTTGCTGAATAAGCTCTTGTGTTAAATTTTAATGAGCCGCTTTGTAGTGATTTATATAGAGAAAACAATTTATGTTTAAGTCAATACAATTCTTGTACTTGTTCTTAATTGTACAGGTGACGTCCTAGAAAATTTAAAGTTATACCAAATGATACTGATTGTAAATATGGCGTAAATCAACTAGATTTGATTTATTCTCTTTGATATAATTTGTGAATTCTATTATTTTTATCGATTGCATTACAGATGTGCACGTGTAACAATTATGAAGATATGTATATAATTTTATCTATTAATAATATTCAATATGTAACAAATTTATTGCTTTGGCAGAACTTGAGCAAAAAAGTTAATTCAGATAAACTAAATTGAAAAGACCTGTTCACGGTTTGTTCTTCACACTCTTTTAGTTGTTCATAATTATATATTTTCATTTCCTCAGCTATGTACATATAAATTTAATATTCAAACTTTTAACTAAATGGATAACTTGTTATTTTGTCTTGTACGAATTTAATTTAAGGTGATTCGGGTCACAATATTCTTCATTTTAGAAGGGATAAAGTAAATTTTATTAGGTGTTAACTTTCAATTAAGGATTAACACAAGTTATTAAATTGGTCATTATCAGGATTCAGATACTTTGTGAAAACTTATACTTTTTATGCTGAGGTACAAAGTGTCCTCGAATTAAGTGGTGTTACGCTGTTATGTTATATTTTCAGATACAATTCAATACAGTTGTTTTATAAGCGAGACTCCATAGTTACAAGTAAGTAGAATGTGGTAAAGGGTATTGCTTATCTCGTTGATATTATTATATTCCACAGATTTTCACCTGTTCCCTCGGAATAATTTTCTATGTTCACTTATTTAATTAGATGCGGTAGCGCTATCCCTTTTTTTAACTCGAGGCAATCTCATGCTCCCGCAGAACTTAATCACTCAGGTGGCTGTCATATCTCGGAGGTTTCCTACCATCAAGAACCTTTTGTCATCATTCTTTTACCTTGGACTCATTTACATCTACAGCAAGTTTATTTTAAATTTTTAAGAGTTAATTTACTAACTATTCTATCAATCATTCGTTAAACTTTTCTTACTTTTTCACGCGCTCGATAAAATAACCACAATATGATGAAAATAGGAAACAGAATAAGATTGGCTAGGTTCTAGCAAAATGTTAATGTACATTATCATAATGCTAGAAAGGAAAATAATAAAGGCATTATTGCAATCATTTTCTTGTTTTCAACTAAATAAAAAAGTAATAATTGTTGTAAAATTCCACAAAGCCTAAGAAATGTAGTACAAGAAAACCTTTAAAATTTTTGAACCGCCTTTTACACGAAAAATTTTCCTTAGAATAATATGTAGATATGCTTCACTTTATACACATGTTATACAAAATTTTCTGCAATGCAAAATAAATTTTCAAAAGAAATTGTTTTCAATTAAACTGCAATAACCGATTTGTAAAATCATGGTACATTTATTTCATAAATAGCTTTAATTTGTGAGAAATTTTACTATCATTAAGTTGTTTTTAAAACATGGAATTGATCATTTTAGAAAAATCTACCCAACAAAATAGCCTAATTTTGAAGCAGATCAAGTAGTTTCCTTCGATAATGATTAAAACATTATAAAAAATATCCTATCTGCTCCAGCAGTAGAGTATTTAGTGACGTTCTGGAACCACATTTCCTCCAGCATCCACATTTCCGAACACATCTGGACCAAATTTACATGTAGATTCCCATAAGGAGGAAATGAGGGAGATAAATCTCCTCCTGCTCTCTCCTTGCTCTCCTCCTTGCTCGGACACCCCCAACCATTTTGATTACGTCACACCCGCATTCTTTCCACCCGCGAGATAAATCTTTCTCCACATTTCCACACACGAGATAAACCTATCTTGTTTGGTATCAATTAATATTAGATTTTTCTCAGCTACCCGAATCTCTAAGAATTTTTTAGGTTGCATCACCACCAAGGGAGGTACCCTCATTTTAAGATTTTTTTACCGCTAACATTCTGAACCAAAATAGTTTTCTTCGTCTAACCAATGCATCTTTCGAGATAAACCTATCTTGTTTGGTATCAATTAATATTAGAATTTTCTCAGCTACCCGAATCTCTAAAAAATTTTTAGATTGCATCACCCCCAAGGGAGCTACCCTCATTTTAAGATTTCTTACCTGTTGCGATTTTTGACCGTCCTTAAACATTTTTTTAGTCATGCGATACATTAAATTAGTCTAAAATTTTATACAGAATCCGAATCTGCAAACAGATTTGAAATCGGACCACACCCTGCAAAGTTACACACATACCCTCTGCGAGATAAATCTTTCTCCACACTTCCACGCACCAGATAAATCTATATTGTTTGGTATCAATTAATGTTAGATTTTTCTCAGCTACCCGAATCTCTTTAAATTTTTTAGATAGATCCATCCCCCAGAGGGCTACCCCCATTTTAAGATTTTTTTGCTGGTAGCGATTTCTGACGGTCCTTATACATTTTTTATACATGCAATACATCTTGTTAGTCTAGAATTTTATGTAGAATCCGAATCTGTAAACAGATTTAAAACAGGACCACCCCTTACCATTTTACACACACCCTCTAAATTATAACGTTCCTGCAGCTCATACCTAAAAGAAAATCTAAAACCCATTCATAAACTTTTTATTACAGACAATTTTTACTAATACAGTTTAAATTTTGTAAACCACATTTCTAAATACATATTCACAATTTTTTATTTTCAACCTAGAACTTCTCATATCGGCTTATACTTATTAATATTTATTTCTAAATAGAGCACCTTTTCCAAAGACCAACCGGACCCACATGTTTCAAATTCCTCTGATTTTGTTCTTATGGTTTCGCTTAAGACCTCGTACATATTTTCCAGATTACTAGAAGACGTTATAACCACATTTTTTGTGTTAAAGGATTTCACATCGGTAGTCTCTTCTCCCATTTTGGTGTAAACGCCGTAGAGTTCGCAATAGATTTTTACTGCTGTATGTTGTATTCTTTCTGCTTCCAAAGAAACTCGGGCACTCCATCGTCGACACTGGCATTCTTTATGCGATAGCTAGCCATACGGTTGTTAAACGCTGTGCTAACCATTTCTACACAATCGTCGCTAGTAGCGGTAACTGATGCCTTTTTATGTCTGTTGCTTCTCAAGTGTGCGGCATAGGTAGTCTTTTCCATTTCGAAATCGCATACTTTACACATAATTCGTGGTTGTTTCGTACAAGGCCCTTTAACAGCTGGCGGAGCTGAACGTTTACGGCTTAATTACATACCGTGCTGTTTTTCCTTGTCACGCTCTAAGTTGTCCATTCTCGTAAAAGCGATACCGCAAGACCCACAGTTTAAGTACTTTGCTACGGACGGATGTATAAGCTTAACCGTAGACGATGTTACACCACGACATTTGTTCTGGTGCCGTTTGAGAGCATTTTTTCTGGTATAGGAAGCACCGCAAGAGTTGCACTTAAAAACGTTTGCAGATACCATTTTAATACAAAACAAAATCCGCACTATAGCACTTTGGTTAAACTTGTAAGCGAACTAACTTATAACTAAAGAGTTTACTCTTGCGCACCTGCTTTATGTACCCTATAGAATGCAAACCGAAGGTTTCCAAAGACACCCGAACGAAGTTGAGGATTCAGCGGAGAACTAAATGACGTCATAATCCTTGCTGCTCATCCAATACATTTAGCGCCAATGCATGCACCTGGTTCGCATCGTTGATGGTGCAAATGCCGTTAGTAGAAACATCGAAAACGTCTTCCATGTTATACGGATCACGTGCATATTAAAAATCCAAAAGGGTGATAGCACACGCACACAAATTGTGTGCAAGTCGTGCTGTAGAAGATGCAGTTCTACTATAACCAAAAACTTAATAAAAACACTTTAAACCATTACTAAGGGAATACCAACTTGTTGTCTACAGGATACTTACTAATAAAGCAATTTAATTTTAAATCACTTCTACGTCATATTTTCGGAAATAGCAGGTTGAATATTTTCTTTGGAAACAATCGAAGATTGCCGAAGACACTCTTTGGAAACAATCGAAGATTGCCGAAGACACTCGAAAAGTACACGAGCGCGGTCACTAAACCAATTAGCATTAATACCAAGTATTCCGTACTTTCGTAGGTTGCTCATTTCCTAGAACCAAATCTTCCACATAGCGGTCGGTAGCACGTAATGATTTCTAGAAACCGTAAGTACTCGATATCGTCCAGATAGAGAATTAGATGCTCGATGTTTGTCAACTTTCAAATCCTTCGTAAAAGGTAGAAAAAACTCGGTCAATCATCCATCTAACTTAAACTTCGACCCGCCCCCGTTCTGATAATTTCCAAACATTTTTCAAACGACAATACTCTTGGAATGCTTTAAACCCCCGAGGGATCTATAAGTCGTGATCAATTACACATCCGAGCTACCCGTAAACTAACAATGCGCTGTATAATACATGCATACCCCTTCTCTGCGCTACGGCTCTTCTAGTAGTTGCTTTACTGTTAGGACCGATGCAAAGCACCATTTTATACTTTCTATAGCACATCGAGCACTTTTTCGTCTGATAATTAAATTTTGCTCGTATAAGCTTTACAATTTCGCATATTTAAACATCCAATACGATCGATTAACCACTTTCGATTACTCTAACGGGAACCGCCATACATTTTGCCGCACCGTTCCTTTTGAGTCCAACAATCCTATGGGCTTCCACACACTAACACCTAACGTATCTTTCCTACTATTTGTTAAACAAAAACTACCGGTATCGCCATTGTGGGCGTAAATAGATGTTTGTGGATGTGTACGAGAGTATGTAACCATATACATTAATCAGTCTAAGCTATTTTATTTAGTCCACGAAAATTACTATTTTTCTAAACCACAACTAATAATCAACTTTATAGATTTAACATTTCTACCATTTCCCAATGACTGGTGCTACGTACATGGAAACTTTAATTTCTTATTGGAGAGAATCATTATTCTCCCACGCACTGCTGCGTAGTTGCATGCCCACCCCTTTTGGGGATATATGCTCGTTATAGGTTGTAAGACCCTCGGTTTTACATAACTACACTTCGTGAGACCCCTTTAATCTTTTTAATCGTGTCTTTCTCGCTTACAATACAGTAGGACTTAGCGCTACTACCAACAAATTTTAATACTAGACCCACATTAAACTCGTCTTTAATTTTCCCTACAACTTTTTTTTGTCGACAAGTGGTATATTGTGTATATTATACGCGGGGTAGTCACTCTTTTAAGATAAATATATCTTTTTTTGGTATCAACTAATATTAGATTTTTCTAGGGAGCCCAAATCTGTAAATAGATTTTAAATAGGGCCACCCCATACAAAGTCATGCCTTTTAAAGACCAAAACCTATAACTTTGCTTATCTTTATACAACTCCATCTTTAAAACTCTTTTTTCGCTACCCAAACATATGCTTTAACCAACCATTCCCCTAGAAATCTAAAACCGCTGTGTTCCGCGAACACCACGTGGAGATAACACGTATACTCTATCAACCAGGATAGAAGCTGGAAGGATTTGGAAGGTGGGAGAAAAACTTAAAAATTATGGAATCTTAAAACTAATATATACAATAGATTTACAAAATCAAACAACTATCTTAGATTTACATCTTTATGCCCCCATGCGTAGATTGCTGTACTATTAGGAATGATATACCTTTTGTCATCTTCGCTCGATAAACTAATTTTATTAATTATCTGCGTGTACAAATCGTGTTTTTACTCCGGATACATACACCGGCAAGTGCTCCACACCAAATAAAGAATTGGATGCTTGGTGACTGTTAACATCCGCTTCCCTCGTGTACGCCCAGACACATCCCAGCCCATGAACCTCGCACACCCTGCCCATGCCCTGCCCATGCCCACCCCTGTCCATGCGCACCCTTGCGCGTGCGCACCCCTGCCCATGCGCACTGCCCATGCGCCCCTCTCTGTGCGACTGCTATTTCGGGGTAACGTCACAGCCTTTTATAAATAAAGAACAATGTTATATACTATTATAAAATGTTTATTCTGACATTATACATAACAAATTTAAAAATATTTAATACCAAGCTTGGAGTCATTTAAACTTAATTTTAATACAAAGTTATACACAGAATCGACACCCAAGTCTTTTATCTGTTTTTCTAGCCAATAGTTTGATACATAGAGACCGTTTAGGTTTTCGAATTGTAAAATGTACCGAAGTTTGCCTCTACAGGGTGTTTCACGACGAGAGGGAATAACTTCGGATAATGATTCTCTGAGTAATTCTAAGACGAAATGACTCTCTACACTTTTGCTCAATTCACAACCATAAAAAAGTTATGAGCAGTTAAAGTTCATATTCGCATGGGTCGTGTCATGGGAAGCCTCTCGGTAAAAATGCACTTGCAGTATGAAAAATGTCTCGTTTCCTTTGACTTCCAGATAGTTTCCATAACTACAAATTCAGTTGAATTAGCAGTTGTGGAAACTTCTGTCAAACAAACTTCAAAAATGCCCAAACGCTGGAAATTTAACGTTTTGAAAGATTTTATTTAAAGTTTCAAAATGCCCCTTTTATTCAGTAACACGGAATACGCCGATATGGTGTTTATGTATGGTTTTGTAATGGAAACTCTGTTTTAGCAGCCGAGACATATCAAGCCAAATTTCCATATCGAAGAAAGCCCAATCGGAAAACCTTCACGAGACTATTTGGATCCTTGAGAAACAGGAGCCTTTCCTAAACTCGCTTACGAGAGAGAAACGCCTCGCAGGAACGCAGCAGAAGTTGTTTTACGGGAAGTCAATGAAGATCCTCGCACGAGTTTAAGAAAAATAAAAGCAAGAACAGGACAAAGCGTAACAAGCGCGTGGAGGACATTACGTGAAAATGGATTGCACCCTTATCATCTTCTTAAAGTTCAAAATCTCCTCCCAACCGACTTTCCAACTAGAGTAACGTTCTGTGAGTGGATGGAAGATAATTTGGAACTCATAGACCTAACTCTGTTTTGCGACGAGGCCACTTTCACTAGAGACGGAATCAATAACACTCATAATCAACACGTCTGGGCTGATGAAAATCCCCACGCAATAATCGAGAATCATTTTCAACACCGTTTCTCAGTTAACGTTTGGGCTGGAGTAATGGCAAGCAAGTTGATCGGACCATTTATTTTCCCAGGAAATTTAAATAGTGTCATGTATCGTCAGTTTTTGGAGGAGGAGCTGCCCATTTTACTGAAGATATACCCTTACAAACACGAAGACGAATGTGGTACATGCAGGACGGGGATTTCTTTGTTTGGGGACACATGAAGACACTGGTTTATGAACACGACAAGCCAAGAACGAAGGAGGAACTTATTGCTAGAATAAACGATGCGTTCAATCTTGTGAAAGAAAAAAAAACTACAACTGGCCCAGACAAATGAGAAGAAGACTTCGGTTATGTGTGGAGCAGGAAGGAGGCCATGTCGAACATTTGTAGCCGTAATTTTGTTGCTTTATCAGTTCTTAGCTTGTTGTAATTGTCATTTTAAATGGTTTTACTTGTTGAAATTTGTTAGTTATTAAATTTTTTAAAAGTTAAGAATGATAAGTGACCTACTCGTCCATTCATTGTAATGTTAGTATTACCCAGTAGGGTTGGCAACTTTAAGGGTCGATATCTCACATACGGTTGAGAATTGAGCAAAAGTGTAGAGAATCATTTCGTCTTAGAATTACTCAGGGAATCATTACACGAAGTTATTCCCTCTCGTCGTGAAACACCCTGTATATTTAAAGTCTTTGATTCCACCGACAACCAGATCCATTCCCTCGTGTAATTCTTGCAGCTTGTGACAATCTTTTAATCGCGGCTCTCCCACTATATCCTGCATACGTATCTTGTTAGCTTGATCAACTTTTTCTTGTCGATATTGGAGGAAATCCTTATTCTCCCACACACTGTTGCCTAGTTGCATGTCCACCACTTTTGGGAATATATGGTTGTTATAGGTTGTAAGGCCCTCGGTTTTAAATGATCCGAAAGGTTCTTTACTAGGTAAATATACAATGTTTAGCGGAACCCCTTTGCGTGTGGTGTACGCCAAGGTTACGAAACCCGCATTCCTTAGTTCGTCTTTGATATCTGCCATTTTGATAAATACGTTTTTAGAATAACCTTTTAAAAAGTATACGGATTTAGTACCATCCTTTTCTGCAGGAACGCCTACATAACTAAAAAAGTCTTTCTTACTAACCGCAAATGCTTGTACAACCCGGATGTATCTAAGTCAGTCCATCGGCACATAAAATAATCTTTTAATTCTTCCTCATTTTCTCTAATAAGATGTTCTTTGTCTAACACATCTTTGTATTGTTCGCGTATTGTCGCAGTGTTTTCCATGTAGTCCAATTTTCGCCTTTTTGCATCCATTTCCTCTAATTCCAGTTGTCTTTTCCTTCCACTTACAGCATATGGTATGCATAATAGGGCAATTTCCTTTAACGTAAACGGATAGAGTTTACTACCAATATTTGCGCGTTGTCGTACAACCTCTGGGCGAATGTTAGGTGTATTTATCAATCCCAATTCCGAAATGACTATTTCTTTTAGAATTGTAGAATATGGTGTTGCGGATTGTGTAAAATATGTACTACCTGCTTTAATGTAGCACTTGTGTAAGATTTTTATTTTATCTTGGCTGTCTTCCTCCTCTACTATCTCCAAATAATTTACAGGTAAATATTTAAAACTAAAAGCAGAAAGCACATACTTCATCTATTTTTCCCTTTCCTCTGGTTTTTCGGACAACTTAATTTGCTTGCCCGTCAATTTCTTTGTATTGCCATTCCCCAAATACACGTACTGTAGTAGGTTATTATACACTAAACAGCAGCTATTTTGTAGCTTGTCCGATAGCTTACTCCACATTTTGGCAAGTGGTACCGAGTACATTGGCGCCTTTAGGAAGTATAACTTACTATCTTCCAATAACGTTAAACAGTCTTTTAAGGGATAATACACCCGTTCCGCACTGACATAGCTTCCAGTTGCACAGTTGTATATTGTCGCTTCCAATCGCGTAATACCATGTTCTTTACCCAAAGTAGACGCAAATGTTTCCCTTAAACGTACATCTGGACAACGTAAAAAATCTAGTTTATGATTGCCAAGTTGTTTATTAACACCAGGACTTGTTATCTGACACACAAATTTGTTGTATATCTTAATTCTTGCATTGGTTGTTAGCCATGTTAAACAATCAATCCCCGCAGTTTTATCGTTGTCAACTATAATATTACACTTTTCTTCGTATTCTCCCTTATAGCAAAAGTTATGCTTTGTAGTTAAATAATTACACATCTCCATCTTGCTAAATATACCCGCAAAATCTTGGGTTACATCCAAGTCAAAAAGATAGAAATAATCTTTTTCGAGTTCGTCTAATATATCTGGTAGTTCCTCCAATAAAGTTTCCAACTTAACATCTGCTAGTTCCACTTTGTATGGAACACATATAGGATTTTGGAATTTTTTATTAATGCATTCGAGGTCTTCTTTTCCGATAATTTCTTTTACTCTCTGGCCCATCTTGTTAGTGCTTTCCAGAGAAAACGGAAGCTTAGCTTTAACACCTTGCCTAGCGGAAACAAATCGGTCAAACTTTCTTCGTAGATAGCTGTTAAATGCACCACAAATTTCTTTTTTTAGGATAAACATCCTTTTGTTTGCAGATGTTTGTTCGGCGTCAGAAAAGTGGCAAACTTTAACCAGCATTATATTGTCACAAAATGGTTCTGTAATTGGTGTGTGTAGTCCACCAGTCAGCATCTGTTCGCCTTCGACATAACAAATATTACCAATATCTGTCACCAGATTATTGTTGCACATATTTTCTGTCAACAGCCATAATCCAAATCGCTCATTTGTCGGTTTCACTTTATTCCAAAGAAGTTGAGAAACGTTAATCACCTTGGAGACGCTCATGTTTACCGTTCTAGCTACTATCAAATACTAAATTGAATACGAAAAAATTGTTCTCTTATGTATTCTACAGAGTGGGGGCGTATATTGCCGAAGATAGTCGAATATGTTGTTATCCGACTTAGGCCGACAGGGATGCGCATCGACATATATCCGGATATATGTAGGATGTTAAGTTAGGGGGAAAATTGCCCCATAGGGTGAAATTACCCCATAGGGTGAAATTGCCTCCGATCTAAGGTGGATGTGGACTTGCCAGGAGTTAGGTTAGCTGGTGTTGTCCGGTGATAGGTTAGGTCAGCGTCGCGACGCTGACCTAACCTATCAATTTTTCCTTTTATCTAACCTAAGTCCACACAAGTCCAACTAACCTAACCTAACATTCTAATATTAATTGGTATCAAACAAGATAGGTTTATCTTGTGTGTGGAAATGTGGAGAAAGATTTATCTCGCGGGTGGAAAGAATGCGGGTGTGACGTAATCAAAATGGTTGGGGGTGTCCGAGCAAGGAGGAGAGCAAGGAGAGAGCAGGAGGAGATTCATCTCCCTCATTTCCTCCTTATGGGAATCTACATGTAAATTTGGTCCAGATGTGTGAGGAAATGTGGATGCTGGAGGAAATGTGGTTCTAGAACGTCACTAAATACTCTACTTACAGCTTTAAAACTAATTGAATTTAGCATACCGTAGTGTACTTGTTATTATCTGCTAGTACCTCTGAGTTAATAGATTCCAGCCGCCATTAAACGTCATGCTGCAAGTCATTTACTGAAGCTTTAGGCGCAAACGTTAGCCTCCAAGGTAAACATATTAACAGCAAAATATCGCCAACGTACAACACGAAAAACCCAAGAATTTCAATGTATATTATCTTTAAAATTATGTGAGCAATTAAAAGAAATTGTGTGAAACACCGACACCATAAGAAGGAACAAGAATATTGATACAATAAGTAAAGGTGCAACAGGAGTTACCTTTAAACTGAATTTATAGAGAAGTTTAAAAGTATAATAAAACCAAATGTGATAATTTCAGAACCACTTTCATAAAATTTAAAATACCAGTAAAAGAGTAACAGTAATTCAAAGTAGTTTGACCTAACGGATTTTGTTATAGAAACAAGGTTACTTTGTCTATATGCCTAGGTATCAAAATTTTTAGATTCATTCCAATATTTATTTATAGCCTATATGGTTTGGTAAAAATTATATGCAATAAATGTAAGAAATTTAAATACGTCAGTTGACCAGTTTCATACCGAAATCGTTCGAGTTTTGGTGGAAAATTGAAAAATTGTAGAAAAATCGAAATGAATTAGGAAGAATGTTCTTTGTAATAGACAAAACGGCATACATAGCTCCTAAAATATAATTTTCCACAAAAACCTGAAGATATAGATATAGCAACACAAAAAGCAATTGTAAAAATTTAAGATTTTTGAACAGACGGGTGCTTTTACTGAAAGAAGCGTTTCGCAGAACATAATTTACTTATGCCCCACTTTATACATATTGTGTACAAAATAAAGATAGCAGCGTATTTTCTAATATTTTGTTTAAGAAATACATTACAGAACATACATTAATCATTTACTTGGTAAATTATTTCCAAAGATACCTAATTTTCTTGTAACGTATTTTGTTAAAAACAAATAATTTGTGATATATTTGGCATTTTAACCATAAATACACATATACAATAAAATTTGAAACATGCCGCGATCTGTGGGACAGTTACGGAAGTTACATCAGACATTAGAACAGAATAGGTTGCAGTGTGTGTTTACCTATGTTTGCTCCAATTTTTACATATTTATCAAAAACTGTAGCTGCTTTTGAGTGAAACTGTGAAAGGAGTGCTTCAGGTATATGGTTTATAAGATATTCAGATAAATGAGTAATTAAAAGTAATATGGAATCACTGCAATCACTGGCTAAAACTTGGAATTTTCAATGATACATTGCCAGGCTGGCTGGCATAGGCGGTATTTTTTGTATAAATGTATCTTCAAAGATGCAATGCCAAATCTTCCTTTCAAATAGCGCTCTATTTTTTTAGCTATGAAAATAAATGCAGCATCCTTTTCGGGTACAGCTGTGCGTTTAGTAACTATGTTGTCGCCAGAAGACTCTGGAAGCCCAGAGAAATCAGACAACGATAAATTTGTCAGAAATTATTTATCATCTAATCCTGACACATCCAGAATGTTGCCACTTGAGGACTATTTCAAAAACACGCAATTTGAACATCAAGAGACAACTTTGAATTTGAGGCAACCGCTTCCACAAGTTTGCATATTCAAGTTAGAAACTCAACAACCATCTAATTCAGAGTTACTGTAACTACCTGTTTCACAAGTACATTTGTCAACCACCACTTAGAGGAACCCCAAACGAATGAAATTTAAAAACAAGTTTCCGCGTCGCCCACATTACCGAAGAAATCCATATTAAACCGAGAAAATGAAGCTTCAGAGGTAAGACCAAAATTGCCTAAGGGAGAAAAGATGACATTCACGTGGTATTCTAAAGAATTTTCTTATCCACTTGAAAGTCCATCTCAGATGTTCAATAACATTCTAGATGAGATTTTGTCCACTTATAAATATTTTGCAAACTTTTTTACAAATGACCTGATCGTTGACACACCCAACTTGTATTCAATGCAAAGAACTGCTAAATCAATTAATATCTCAGTATGAGATATGCTAATCTTCACTAGTTTCGAGCATTTGATAGAAATAGTTAACATACTTGCTTATACGGATTTTTGTAATCAAATTGCCACTCAAGCGTTACCAAGCAATCCTTAGAAATATACATTTTGTTGATTATGAGGACATATACGGTACAGATAGCTATTACAAAGTCCGTTTTTTATTAGAATGCATTTCTGTAAACTGCCTCGTCATTGCAGATGAGCAAAATGTTCCATTAACGAAGTGATGGGGCCACAAGTGAACCCGTGCTAGAAGTAGAAGACAATGCATCAAAAATAATTCTTAAAAATAGGAGTTCAAATCTTTTGTTCGGCATGGAGTTAGCGGTAATATTTATGACTTTTCCCTTATTGTGGAGAGGATACATATCGTAATCACAACTTCATTGACTTTGAGCATAGATTTTGGTATGGACAGAAAGCTGTCATAGCACTATGCCTATCTCTTCAAACTTCACATAGAAGTCATATATTTTGGCAACTGATTCAACTCGCTTGAATTGGTAACGTATCTACGAAGTGAATTTGGAATATTTAGCATGTGTACCATACAGACTAACAGAAAGCGCTAGTATGGCATAATCTTCATCAAAGTTCTATTGAAAGAAGGACGTGGAAGCGTTGTTTCGAAGTGTGATAATGGTAATAAGATATCCGTTGCAAAGTAAATTGATAGTGTGTTAAGCATGGGTCTTTATATTCTGTTATATCAGAAACTTCACGTATAGCAAGATTTTGCAAAAAGTAGAAAAAGGAATTAATGTCCCATATCTAAAGACGTTTATGATTATAATTAACACACGAACGGTATGGATCTAGTAGATATGCTAGTTTCACTTTATAGAACAGAACTAAAATCCCACGAGTGGTATTTGAAAATCTTCAGGCAATTGTTAGACATATGGTAAACAATATCTGGCTGCTTTATAAAAGTGAATGCAGCAAGTTAAATATAAAGAAAATTCTGCATCTAAAAACATTAAGGTTTGACATGATCACAACTGGTAAGGGAAGATTTTGCAGACCTCTCCCTTGTGAGACCCCTTATAAAACTGATGAAGCCAGTTGCTATCAGACCTTCAGAAAATACCCGACAAGATGACGTCGTTCAATTTCCAGCAATTACAACCAAAGGCCGTTGTAAATTATGCCATAAAGGTAAACTATATTTTTATGTCAAAAATGCAACATGCGATTATGTATAAAAAAAGAGAAAAAATGTTTTATGAGTTACCATAAAAACAAATAATGTTCTTTATAAATGTAGTTATGTTAGCTTGTATATTAAAAAGAAATTAAAACTTTTTGTATGGTTTTTGACAATAAACTACTTTATTTACATCAAGCAGTATATCTTTTAAGGTATCTCATTTTTTTATAATATAAGGGAAAGGAAAACACAGGTAAACTAAATCATACGCCTTGAAGTGTTTTGGGTGTATCCGATATTTTCTTTATATTATTTTTTAAATGCTTGCCAAGTAAAGGGTTAAAATATTTCTTTATACAATAATAGCACATTTATAAAATCATCGGTATAGTTATCTATTTCATAAGTAGTTTCAATATATAGGTATTACCTACACGCACTAAATTGCTTTTGTAGCATCGAATTGAATGATCAATTGAGTAAAATTATCTCAAGCAATGGCCAAATATTAAAGCAGGTCAACTATAGGTTGATGCATAAATTAACTAAAACCTAATAAAAATATTCTGTCTGTTACTAACTTCAAACTAATTGTTACGAGCTAGGTGTAGATATTGGCAAGCTAAATTATTTTACTCAAATCTACCATAAAATCTGAATAAAGTTCTGATTATAGGTAAGTGAATAGAAAATCATACGAGAGCTTCATTTCTGATCCCGAGTTCCGTTGTTAGCGGAAATGAAGTCAGCAAACCGAGCTAGTTATCCATAAGTTCAACCCATTCTACTGAACGTGGATGCTACGAAATACAGTTCATTTTGTGGCTACTGCATTCGTTCTAAAATATTAAACGTATAGAACGACCTCTAATATTTAATAAATAACAGAGCTATAGGAAGATAAGATGTAAAGCAGCTACGAACCAGAAATAGCAACGAAGTAGAACTTTAAATTATAAAGGAGTGCTCTTTGTTTATGAAAGGATTCATTTACATAAAAAGATACTGTGGTGGTAAATATTCTCCACTTGATCATACAAGTAACTAGAGTTTTCAGCAAGCACAGTAGAAATAGCCCTAATCATAAAATATGTATCATTGCAATATAGCCCTACTAAAAGGATCTCAACAAAGGGATCGATGGACATTTACATATTAATTTTGCAGAACCTTTTTCTGCTATATTCAGCTTTTACCATTTGAAATTTTATTCAACTTTAGTTAACAGCTTTGCGTCACTATTTTAACTGTGTTGAAAATTTTATATCCAGTGTAATTATTTCACAAGGCCAAAATATATACAACGTATTACAAATTTCACGAATACAAGTTGTATGAATTTGGATTTAAATTCAATATTTACCTATTTTGTGTAAATTCTATCCTAAGGTATGTGCTTCCATTTGTTGATTAAGGATCTAGTTCAGTAGTAGTTTTTCTTGTTCATAAAACGCAATGGTATTATTGCAGTTTCGAAATGACTATTAAGCTCAAAATTTGTAGTATTGTAGTACTCATAAATTAAAAAGAGAAACAATCAAAATTACAGGTCACTTAGTGTTTTCTTATATACCTTTTGGTGCCTTCGACCGGAGTTGATGTGTAAAACAATGCGTTGAAACGAAGCAAATTAAATCAACTACATTCGTTTCTGTGGAAGACTCTTCAGTATATGAAACTCCAGTGAAAAAGTACTGCAGATTATACGTGCCGCATATTACCTACTTTCAAAGATCCAAGTGTCGCGCCTAAGGAAATTTAGAACAGCACAGTACTGCGAATCAAGTTATTCTTACATAAAGCTTGTTTGTGCATGTCAATTTACATGCACTGCATTCTATAAGATAATTTCTACATTAACCACAGTAGTAAGGGTTTTGTAAAAATAACTTTTCCAAATAGTTTTTATTTGTAAACAATTTTGAGAACGCACAAGCATAGCCGACAAATAAACACTACTACTGATTTACTATTTTATTTGATTTCTCAATAGTAGGGAAGAATTGCTTAGTTCGGCTTCAAATACGGTCTCCCTTTCGCTTATACAGTACAACAATAAATTACAGTAACTCACAACAGAAAACAACTTAGTAATAC
Organism: Platerodrilus igneus; assembly: GCA_036346225.1. Classification (NCBI taxonomy): domain Eukaryota; kingdom Metazoa; phylum Arthropoda; class Insecta; order Coleoptera; family Lycidae; genus Platerodrilus; species Platerodrilus igneus. Next base: position 132,085 of record JARFIW010001357.1, read on the forward strand.
TAATCAAAATTTGCGTAGGTTTTGACTATAAATGCATTGTTGTAACCTCCAATTAATATGACATTTTTTCACAGGTCACCTTTTTATTGTATTTCAAATTACTGTGCTACTAGATGTCATTCCTATTTCTTTTTCTAAACAGGTTTGTACTGTGAAACTATTGTCTGGTTGGCAACTGGTGTATAGAAGTGTTTGCTCCTTACGCCAGGAGCCCTCGAAATGAACATAAACTCTAGTGTTTTTACTAAATGTCAGGATTAATTTTCAATCATAATAATTTGTACTGACAAGTGTACTTAATTTTACAGCATACTTGATAATAGAGTAGCGTAGAACTACTACTTATGCTAGTACAATGTTAACACTCGTCCAAACTAACCAAGACAACGACCTCATTGACGTGCCAAATTAAGAAAAAACAATCTCACTATCTAAGGCAAAATTTTTCAATTTGTCAACAAGTGCAAAATTTTAGATAAGTAAATTAAAACAAATCAATCAATCTAAACAATAATTTACCAAATATTTAGGCCTTTTTACCACTCGACCACTTCGCGTAGGTAAAGTAGGATTATTATCCGAAGCGACACTTTAACTGTCACCGTACTCTGAACACGTATCTTCACATTGTGTTATATTGTCTGTGCTCGATTAACTTTCTGAAACTTCGTTAACTTCGTAGTTTATCCAACCCTCACAATCTGAATAAGATTCATCCTCCTGAACACAGTAAATTTTTAGCTGGCTTACGTACGCTGTTGTAGAAAACCGACGGCCTGGGGAACCGTCAATATTACATATTCTATAAATATTGCCCGGTCTAATTTCGCTTATCACTAAAGGATATCTATATTTCCTTTGGATTTTTGTGCTTTCACCCGTTGTTTTCGGCAATCTTCGCATTACAACGAAATCACCAATACCAAACGTTTCTGCTCGGCACCTTTTAGCATCATGACGCTTTTGTATTTTGTTTGCTCAAGCAAAATGTTCTCTCTAATTACGCGTTGCAAATTCTCTACCATCCTCATTTTCTACTACATTAGCCAGTTTTCCATCCACAAATCTTGGTAAAAATCCATAAAGCGCTCCAAATGGTGATTTTTTCGTCGTTTTATTTCGAAAGAAATTCAAATTTTCTTTCGACTTTAGGAATTTTTAAATGCCAATTGATTTCTTTGTCCATGCATACATAATTTCTGCTATTAGCGTTTGGTTCACACGCTCCACCAGTCCATTTGCGCGCAGCCATTGGCTAGAATTTAACGTTTGACGAATACAATGCTTACTTAAAAACATTGTAAATTCATTCGACGTAAAGTAAGTAGCGCGATCACTTACAATACGTCACTGAATGCAAAACTCTAGTATAAATCGCTCTAATGTATGTATTACTATTTCTGTTTTCACATTTTTAGAAGAAAAAAGTTTTACAGATTTTGTTGGAGCGTCTGTTACTACGAACACGTATATATTACCCGAATGACAAGTCACGAACGGACCAATGTGACCTGCATGAACCCTTGCAAATGGCCTACACGGCGGGCGAATTGAGTTAAGCTTTTCAGGTCTCTTTCCCGCGGGCACCTTGTTTATCAAACATTAGGCACATGCACTTATGTGTCGTCGTACATAGCGTTTTAAACGTAAAAACTAATACAGTTTTCGTATTTCGTCCACTATACGATCCACAGTAAAATGGCCTAACAAATCGTGGCATTTAACAACAATATTTTTTGCAATGCTTTTGGTATTGCATATAAATATTTCTTTCTACCTTTCAAAAACGTTTCGTGGTAAAGCTTGCCCTCTTTTAAAATATAACTTGCTATACTCTTAACTTTTTGAGGCGTTCTTTCTTATTCGGGTTTTGTCAAGACATTTACAATGCTACACAGATAAGGATCACATCGTTGTATAATCGTTTTCATCCATTGTCTGCAAGACTTCAATACGTTCAGCTATTTCGTTACACATATCTGACTCTCAGACTCTGACCATATAGGTACTCTCGACAATACGTCTACATGCTGCATTTTCGCATCATGTATATATTTTATCACCATGTCGAATTCTACTGGTATTGTATATCAACGCATTGTTTGCGCGTTTTTTCCTTTCATCGTGCTTAAATATATCAACGCTTAACAGTCCGTATAAACCTAATAGAGCGGTTTCATGTCATCCCCCTCTGAAGTACGTTGCATTAATATTCCAGATATGCCTATTGCACTTGCATCTGTAAACAATACGGTTTCGAAAGCTGTAACGTCATACAATTTTAAAATTGGTTCACTTATTAACAAACCGCGCACTTCTACAAAAGCTAGTTCTTGTTTATCCTTCCACGCGAAAACACTATTCTTCCGAGTCAATTCAGTTAACGGGTTTGCACGTAATGTGAAATCCTTAATAAAACGGCGGAAATACGACGTTAAACCCAGAAATCTTCGTAACTCGTGAACATTTCTTGGTCTAGGAAATTCACGTATCGCCTTTCGTCTTGGCTTCCCAGGTTTAATGTTACCTTCCGAAATTATGAATCCTAAACATTCAACCTCACAACACCCAAATTGGCACTTTTTCAATTTGAACGTTAATTTTGCACTTCTTAACGCATCGAACATTTGTCTTAGCTTCATAAACATATCACTCCCATTTCACGCCGGTATGATTAAATCATCAAGATACGACATCGCTACCATATTTTTCAATGGGCCCAAAACTAATGACATCAGCCTAATAAACTCGTAAAGGCCATTCGTTAGTCCAAAAATTAAGCGCTCAAATTGTCTGGTGCAGTCTGGTGTTATAAATGCCGTTTTTGCCTTCGTTTCTTCTGCTAATGGAATCTGTAAGTATCCGTGAGCCATGACCAAAGTTGTAAACAAGACCCCCTGACTCATGTTTTCAAAATGTACGTCTACTGTTTCAATACGGAAGTTACTTGTTATCGTTTGCCTATTCAATGCACGTTAATCGATGACTAGACGTGGTTCATCAGACTTTTTGCTCAATAATAATACAGGGCTTGCATACGGAGAAGAAGTTTCCGTCTCTATCTTTGTGAAAGTTTGGTAAAGTGAAGGATCCGACTACAAGCAGTGACGTGGAAAGGATTTGATTTATAAAATCAAATACACGACGACCATGTGGACAGTGTTGCCTGAATCACCAACGTTAGAGTGTTGATTAAAACTTTGATGTCGGTATATTGTCGATGCAATTGTATAATATGGTGCGTAGTTATAGCGGTACATAAAATGTACAATATTTAGTAGTAATCATTATTTAAATGTATTATAATGGAAGAGTCAAAACGAATTAAAAACTATTGTAAGAGATAACTTACTTAAAGATATGAAAATTAAATGGAAGTATATGCGAAATGGATGTTTCCATAAAAAATTAAATTTTTTAAACGATTTAAAATAAGAGTGAATGGTAATTGTTGTGTTTAGGGGAAAACTAAAAATAGGACGATCTGTAACAGTAAAATTTAAATCTATTTCTTTAGATATTTTAAGTGATTTTTAAAGACTCATTTATTAGTGTAGATTTCAGTTGTGTGTAAAAGTCAATTTGATTTAATCTAATGGTTTTGGCAAACATACGCATAAGCTTTGTCATTACACGCGGTAAAAATTAAACATAACTTAATTCGGATATGTTTAATACGGTTTGTTAGGGAAAGGATATTAAATTATGACGTTTAAAGTCAATTGTACATATAAAGAAGGTTGAGCTAAGAAGTTGTTGATAAGTAACAATTCTAGGTATAAAAATTTTTCTGGACCCTCTATTTTTAGTATATAGGATATAAATTGTGTGAAAGTTATTTCTCATCCAGTTTGTATTTAAGATATTGTTTGTAAAAGAGAGTTATTGTATATGCATTATTTTCAATTTGAAAGGTTGTTTGTAAGAGGTTTTTTTGTATTATTCTACTTGTATGATTAAAGTGGTTTCATTGTGAGCTAGCAAAAATTACTAGACGACGGGCAACTGGAAACGTTTTTCATAGCAACCTCTATCGACGGCCAACGTGGCAGTGTACAGTATCTTTCATTAGGCGTCCAGCGTCGGCCAATTCATTGCATCTTTCCTTGTCGTCCCAACCTGGTGCTCGGTTAAGCCGCTTGAAAGTTAGAGTTTTGTATGTATGTCTTAGGATTTAATGACTTTTAGGATTGGTTTTAGTAATAACTGGACAGTTTGATGTTGGGAAATTAAGTTTTTTCATGAAAGCATGCTTGCATTCATATTGCAATAGTGTAATCTTAATAAAAACTAAATTTTGGTTGAATCTTGTTTGAATTTATTGAGAACTAGGCAAACAGAAAAAATTGTGAAGGGCATCCAGTAAATCCTGTAATAGAATCATATTTGGGGAGGTCTTTTATTTTACAACTTTCTTTAATTTGACCAAAATTTAATGAATGTTTTTAATACGTTGACTACCGCCATATAAGAAAACAAGTCTTTCCTCGAACCAAGCGATGTTTTAAGCTAATCTGTGCTCATTCAGATTAGTTTTAACATATATAATACGAAAATACAAGTTAAAAGCAATTGATGGGCTAATGAGGGTGCGTTATGCATATTTCAATAATGGACCATCCGACCCATATTTGTGACAGTCAATTTTTGGAATAATTTCAACAAATGCGAAAATAGGTAAATACTGTTAAAAAATTAATACATTTGAAAAAAACTTTATCTATAACAATAGGTTATCAATATCTGTTTGAGTGGAATATTTTGAAACAATCATCTACACAAAGACTAATGGACTGACCTGACTGTCTTTACAGGTTTTGCATATGTACCAAGTGGCACTTCTTGCCTTCTTTTGTGCACATACCCTACATCGGACACGTTTATGCAACTTCCTTGGGAAATGCATCGAAAAATTTTTCGAAGTTGTTTCGTTGTGGTAATTGATCAGAACTTCAGCTACGTCATCCCTAAACTCTAGATATGATTTATGTTTTGAATTGAGCTTGCTATATATCCAACATCCATTCCAAAGCGAAACATCAATTATATGGAAAAATATTTTCAAGTACCATCTTACAGTTTTTCGAGGAGTTGAATAATAAGAAACCATTTGATCGCATCTGTCTATCCCTGACATATAATTGTTGCAATCAATTACGGACAAAGATTTTATTTTATCAATGCCACGTTTATTTTAAACGGTTTTGAGTGATGCCCTGTGTTTTGTGGTTATAGTTAAAACAGTATAGGAAGACCTAGACCAAGCTATATTAGTCAAATTATTAGAAATTTAGGTTGTGAAGGGTATGTAGAATTTTTTAGATTAGCACAGAATAGAAAAGAAGTTAGAGCTGCGTCAACCCGACCTTAAGTAAGGTCGAAAACAAAATGATGATGAGTTAAAACATCCCTTTTGTCTTTCCACTTTTGTACTAATACATTACCACTTCGTCTAAAAACGGATTCCCCTTTCTTTAGTTTGGCTTTTGTTACGGTCTTAGAATTTTTTTGCGATTTGCACGAAGAGTGCCAACAATATGCGTTCCTTTTATATATAGAGATCTAGCCAAGTTGACACTATTATAAAAATTGTCCATGTAGATTGTGTGTCCTTTGTCCAGATAATTTTTCATTAGTTCATTTACAACAAAAGAAGCATGCCCATCTTCATTTGTTACTGTACCTTATCCAGTATAAATGATAATATTCGGTAAAAAAGCGTCAGTTGTACACAATTCATATAGTTTAACCCCGTATTTTGCAGCCTTGTTGAGAATGTATTGTCTAAATGAAAGGAGACCCTGCCATAATACAAGAGCTTCATCTAACAACAAGTTTTCACTTGGATAGTAAAGTTTTTGGATGTTATGTAAAATATGATTTAGAGGTTTGTCAATTTTATGAAAACGTTGTTTTTGATCATCAACTTCGTCAGAAAAGCAAAGACAACTAAGTGTGTTTTCAAAACGATTCCTTCCCATCACTTTACCAAAAAGCGGATGCTCATAGAGTAAGTTTTCACTCAATATGATTTTATGCTAGGCATCTGAATATTACCCATTACTACACAAAGACCTAAAAACTTTTTCCTCTTCAGAAGTTGTTGATTTCCAATACTTCATATTCGAAGCGCGTCTCACTTTGGATGCTAATATCTCTGAAGCACGATTATTTGTCCAATCTCGGATTTTTATCAAAAGGATTGTCATCAAAAATTAATAAAAAAGCTTCAATCGGCGTTATGCTTTGTGAAATATTTCTTTTAAACCCTTCAGCTTCAGTGAAAGTATGCAATACCGGATAATGTCTTTATCAGTCCACTCATCGGTATGATTTCCACCAGACGGGCCACTTACGGTATCATTGTCTAGCAATAAATCATCCTCAGCATCTTCTTCCTCTTCACTAGAAGAAAGCGAATCGAAGCTGTCAGTACCGTCCGAGGGACAATAACTGCTTCCAGAATCTTCAAATGGGTCAACCATAGCCGTGTTCCCATCATTTAGAACACATTCAATTGCATTATGTGCCTCTTTTTCCAGTTCTTTAACAGATATTGGTTTATTGCGAAAATACGCCATATTTCGATTGGAGAAGGGTGTGTATAATACCAAACTAAAGGTCACAAATCTGCCTATTTTCTAAGTTCATCTAGTTTTATATACACAAATACCAGAACTACCCCGATCACGTAATCAACCGCTGCACAAAGTGAATACCTTACACAAAACTACCCTACAGTTTTAGGTACTATAAAATATTTCACAAATTTCAAGCTTTCTTTACCCTTGCATCTAAAACTTTAACTAACAAGGAGCTATGTTCAACTAACATCAATAAATAAGTGGTTTATAATAATGAATAAGATATTGTTGTCCTGTGTTTCTACAATTACATGTGTAGTTCCCCAGACCATATGACGCATATCTGCGACGCGATTCTCAGATCGTAAGACACTGATATGTGTCAGGTCTTTCTGTAGCCCACAGGTATAGTCGAAATCAGGAAAGAATGAATGCACGTCATAGGTTGCTGAATTAAAAACGACATACTTTCAAATCTTATGCATTAAGTATATTCCGATAGATCCTTTAAAAGTATGTCGGTTTTTTAATTCAGAAACCTATGAAGTGCATTCATTCTTTCCTGATTTCGACTATACTGCACAAAAACGCTTACTGCAAACTGATTGAATTTATAGCCTTAACAAGATGCTTCTACCTCTGGCACACATATGTGTCGCTAGTCTTTAATCAAAACCTGAGTGTCACATATACGTGATGGCCGGTAGGGAACGTGTTAAGGGATTGTAGAAAAAGGTAATATATAGTGTGCTAAATTTAGGGTAACTGAATACTATAACGTATTTCAGCCATGTCAAATATATATTACTTTCACTATTCTTATTATTTATTTCCATAGGAACCCACTATTACTATAGTTAGCCGAGATACTCTTAAAATTGTTGCGGGATGTCCGCTCCTTTCAGGGCAAATCTAAATTTATAAAATACCGTTCATATTACCCATAACAGAGTTAAGTACGTGCAATACATTTAAATTTATTACGCAACAATGAACACTTCATTGGATTTGCTTTTTTGCTGTTTCCAGAGCAGCTTGGATTTAAATTCCACTTGGGACTTAATCCGTTGGTAATTCGGTTCACCACTACATCAACAGTGATATTTATTACCTTGATATTAAAATTAATCTTAGTTTTTATAAAGATCTCCATGACGCCTTTGTCATGAAACACTTATTATTTTGTTCATTATCAGATTATTGTTATTCTTATTATTGGTCTATTATCTAGTCAAGGTATTCCAATTACAGAGCAATTATATAGATAATAACAGGACTGGTTATAAAAACGCCTATTATTAAGAGTAAACTATTTATATTTTCATATTCACTTTGATTTGATGATATGCCCTTGTTCTAGACATTCTTTTTATTCATTTTCAATTCTCAGTCTCTCAGTTCATTAACGTCGTTATCAGTTTCGTTCGTTTGATGTTAAAATATCATTTGAATTAAATTCGCCTTCTGTATTGTAATCGCTTGATTCCACAAGAGTTCCATAATCCCTGAAACGTGCTTCTACTACAATGACGGCAAACCATAAAATGGAATATCGAAAACATACTTCTCTGCAACAACCACAGACTGCGCTGCAATCTTTTCGGCAGTCTAAAAATATTATTTTTAGGAGTTTCTTAGTTGTCAGTGGCAATAAAGTTGTAATAGGCTTCAAAGTGTTGCTCTATAGAACCCAATATCCTTCTTCGATATGTAAATTCTTTCCTTGTCAAATTCACTTTTTAATAGACGCATTAAAAATGCTCTTGTTGGTGCACTTGTAGATGGTAGAGGTAATTATGTTACTGTTTTGTTAGACGCTTTTGAATTGACAAAGTACAATTTTATGGTGAGTGAATAATTCTGAAAAAGAGCTACTATTTATATAACTTAAAGTACAGATTTTGAGGAAAAGTGTGTAATGTGATATCATTTTAATTTCCTTCTTCGACCTTTGTAACACTGCGATGTTATGTTAAACAAAAAACCGGACGCAAAAAGAGGAAAACTTAATCTTAAATGGTTAAATTAGTATTGAAGCACCCCGCATAATTTGATTTTGTGTATAATAGTGTTTAAAAGCGAGGTATTGCATTAAATGGACAGTTCTATTCTTATTATAATCTTAAAAACTACAAAATTAATTTTTTTGTCTTTGCTAAGTACATATTGGAACAAACCTTAAGGTGGTAAATTATTTTAAACCACAAAAATGTGAACAAAACATTTATAACTGTACACTTTTATGTGGAAGCATGTCATTCTTTTAAGAAGGTTTTTAAAATTATTAAGTCAATAACAATCAATTCATTAATAGAAATCTCAAATATAAGAGTTTTTACAAACTGTATTTAAATAAATTAAATACACTGTTACACAGTTTCAATATACATAGTTGCCATTACAATAAATAAAATCCCAGGCACACTAAATACTATGTAAGAACCCAGACACGGAATAAGGAAAATTCATGGATATTAAATTGCAGATAGGAGTCAATCATTTCATACAATATATTACACTGTATTCATTTATATTACTGGACAGAAGAAACAAATGTTAAAATAAGTAAATCACATTACAACATAAGTATCTTCCGGGTTTTATTTCATAAATTCCATAAGAAGACTATGCAAAAACCCCTTCGACAGCATAGGAAAGTAGAGTGGGTAAAAAATACGGTAGACAGACATTAAACGTAAAATGTGTAATTAATTAATCGCAAACTGATAATAATCCAGTATCCAGATGTAGTTGTACGAGACAGACACACAAATGCATTTATTGGCCAGGAAGCGAGTTTTTTTTACCTGTAAAATTTAGAATTTTGCCGAACCCTTGCTGTTCCAAGCAAGATAAGGATCTTCAACGTTTGTGACAACACTCACACACGGGACCTCCGTTTTACCTCTCATCCGACCGAGGGTGAAAAATGCTCGCCAAACATTTTTCAAGCGGACGGTGTCGGGATTCGAACTCGGGACCTTGGACGTAGTAGTCACATACATACCACTACGCTACGAAACCGCCTTCTGTTAATCTTGCATCGCAAGTTTCTAGACTTCGGAACAGCAGAAGTCGGGAAAACAAGTACAGACCCTATCTAAATTTTACGAACTAACAATATCAGGCTGGCGGTCCATAGTTTGCAATCTTAACCTAAGCTAAACCCTATCTTCCTTTCCAACTCCCGACCATCGGCAGCCGGCCATTAGAATCTGAATTGACGTACGACACATGTACCTCGACCATCGACAGCCGACAATCGGATATACATGTGTAGATCCTAATCTATCTATCCTACTTACCCTACTCATATTTCTATTTGTAAACTAAATAACAAATAAATTTAATGAGTAACATATAATGGCAACTAGACTAATGAGAAGAAAGGAGTTTATAGGTTTATCTGACGAGGAGTGAAATTATAGTGTAATATTAGGTTTATTAAAGGTGGGTGCTGAACCGGTACTGTATTTGCACGACACGATACTTGCATACTAATTATTTTTGTTACTGTGGTGTATCTCGTCTCTGCAGGATCCGTTCACAAGTAAAGTTGAAAGAATATGGGAAATGTATTGCTAGATGATTGATGGAGGGCAGGGGTGTGTTAGGATATATGTTTATTTAGTGTCTTGAGTAATGTATAGGATGAGTGGAGGGTGTCTGTTTGTAGACACGTGCACAGGCCGGTATCTGTAGGGTAGAATTGATAGGGTTTGGCATTGAAGTTGCTGTGCCCCGTGAGAAATTGTATTGTAGGTCGCAGAGATAAAAGGATAAGGTCTGGGATTTTTGTGAGTATTGGGAATCTGTTGTGTATCTACCCTTATTGGAGGCACTCCAGGATTCCTGCCAGCAGACCTCTGGGGAACTCCGACTTAGAATCTTCAGTTTGGATGATCTTATTTTCCTATAAACGTTGGGAATGGGGTGCGGTTGGATAGTTGTATATGTTGTCTGGTCTTGATGTGTTTTCGTTGGATCATAGCTTGTATAGTGAGATTTGTTAGAGGTACTTTAAGGAGGGCCTACAGTGCTTCCATAGAGGTAATTCTGTAAGCCCTGAAGCAGAAAAGGGCAACAGGTTTCATACAGGAATGTAGAGCTCTTCTGTGGTGTACATTGATGTATTGAAACCAGGAGTCTGCCGCATATCGTACGATTGATACTGTTACATTGTTTATAATGAGTGTATTTGTTTGTTATGAAAGTAAGAGTGAGCGTGGGAGACATGTTTGTAGGTTGTCAAGAAGTAATTTAGCTTTATTTCCCAGGTGTGTGACGTACGCGTTTAATTTTAAATTATTTTCCAAATGCATACTCAGATACTTGATTGATTTTGAGTACTTGTATGAAATACCTTCTAGACATATGTTGGGAGGCTTCCTGAGGTTAAGTTTGCTCTTGAAGAGAAGCATGTGAGTTTTTTTCGGTTGTGTTTGGTTGACGGTAGATACTTGACAAGTATTCTAGAACTCCGGTTACCCGCCTGGCTGTGCAACTAAATTCGGATCTGGAGTGACCTGTAATGATGCCAAGAGGTCATCGGCGTATACAATGGCCGTGGTGATGGGAATATTAATGGTTAGTAAAGAGTTTATGGATAAGTTCCATAAAGTAAGTTTCAGGATTGAATAATTTTATAAAAGCTAGAAGGAAAATTGTAAGTATTAAATGCGTGTAGTACATTCTGCCATTACATCCAATTAAAAGCGGAATTAAAATCAATAAAGATGGCCAGAGCGTACTTTGCGGCTGTTTGTTTGACTATTGTGAAGAGTGATGTGCATAGCCTGCTCGGTAGTGTTTTCTTTTCGTAGATGAGGTTGTGTGTCAATGTATTCGTTTAGTTTGTGTAGGATAACTTTCTCAAGAATCTTCCCCAACCACGGTGAAAGTGAAATGGGGCAGTATGATGAAGGTTCTGAGACTGGTGTTACCGGTTTCAATAGAAGTTTGAGTGTAACTTGCTTATAGGTGTCTGGAAATATACCGTCTGTAATACATTTTTGAAAATGATGGAGTATTTGTGTGTGTAATATAGGAATTTGTGGAATTATTGTCGTCGCGACCGATAAAGAAAGGTTAAATATAGTTCTCCCCTTTACTAATTTGGAATTATATGCGGTATTGAGTAAAGAATGCTGTGTTTAGTGGACAACCCAAGAAATGCATGTAAGGGAAACATTGGTGTTCTTGGATAACCTGAAATTACAGAGTGAGTAGAATGAGTTTCTATGTTAAGAATTTTTAATTATGCATTTATGAACTGAAAATATCTATTGGTTGTTATTTATGTAAAGAGAATTAATGAAAGTGAAAATAATTATAGGGTTGGACTAATTAGTGATGGAATTGTGTATATTGATTTTGACGTGCAAATAATTTAGTAGTTTGGAGTGGACAATTAAATGATACAGCGAAAAATTGATAGTTTTTCTTTTTGTTTGTTATTGACGACATTTTCAATTATTGGGATTTGTAAGTGTCACGGAATTAAATATTGAAAACAGAAAATCTGGGGGATAAATAGCTTTATTGATGGCTTACAGTTAGTTTTTTTTTCTTTTAGCAATACCTGGTCAAAATTGAAATTCAGAAATTGTTTTTTGGAAGGTGTTTTATGTAACTTTAATTGCAATTATTTTATGTTAATAGAGTTTAAATTTAGGTTGAGCTTTTATTTGAATTTATTTACAAACTAGATTAAGTCAGCTAATTGTAAAAAATATCCAGCTACTCCAGTGATGGAATCTTATTTGGAAGAAGCATTGATTTTGAAAAATATCTTTAGTTATGACAGAATTAGTAAGTATATAAAGGTATTTTCGAGAAAGGAAGTATGTAAAGTACTAAATTAGAATACCGAATCAAGGAAGATTTATACGGAATAACCGTCTTCTGTGTGGAAATGATATCAAAAGGAATTGCTATAACAGACGGTTTGGCGTCTCTCAATTTTGACAAAAGTAAAAAAAACCTTTTAGGGTGTGATATTATAACGTAGAGTTTTTGTATTTCAGCACTTTTATTATTTTTGTCTTTATTATATATGCCATTTTTAATTTCGTTTATTCATTTTTCTATAGGAATTCACTCTCGCACAACTGCAGTTAGCCGACGCACCCTTATATTGTTACAGGGTTTCCAACTCCTCAGAGCAAATCAAAATTTATTTACTTAACGCTCATTTTACCAATATCGCCTTCTAGAAAATAGTCATTCTTTCGGCGAAGCTTTTTCATGATATTTTTGCCATTTTTGGCTCAATTCCTACAGAAAAAGGTCTACGGATTCACGGTTAATCCTGTCTTTTTTTCGTTTGTAACAGATCCAGTTTAGTCAAATTGCTTGATTATTTTCACAATTGCACTACAGCTTGGAGCTTCATGATAGTCAAATTGAATTGAAGTTTCCGTTCCATTTCTGCGAGATGTTCACAATTTTTATAGAGTATTTTAACAACTTTAGTGCGTTGCTCGACTGTGTATCGTTCGATTTTTACAAACCTCCAACTTTTAGCTACTAGCTGTCAAATGCAAATGTTCAAACTCCGACAGTTCAGAAACGACTTATATTTAAAACGACACCTACTTGTTATAACAAACCTTTTATATAACTTGTATGCTTGATGAGAATACAAAGCCAATAATCACATTAAAAGATAAAGTGCTATATAAATTATAAATGCTGTATGTGCAGGAGATATCAATACATGATTCTTTCAGTTTCGAGTATAGCTAGTTTTAACTAAAAACGCATTCTGATATATTTCAAGCTCATAATTATATAGCAATGCGATATCATAAACGTAAACTATGCACCAGATGCAATACCTACCGGGTACCGAGAACATAAAAGTTAGTATTCATATAATTTGTGGTGTTAGTATAAGCCATAAATTACTAGCATAATTGGAACATGAAAATAAAATACATTAACGTTCTGTAGGCGATTTAATCCATAGATTCATGATCACTATTACACCAAAAGCCCTAAAGCCAAACCTGTAGCAACTATGTTGCAAATTTCGTTAACACTTAGAGGAAAATTTCACTTTCAAAATACGATAAAAATTGGATCACTATCACTATATTTTGTAGCAAAAATTTTAATCCTTGTTTGGTGGAAACCTGCAGCCATAGAATCGGAGGGTATTGTTGAATAGTTGCACAATTACAGGAAGTGATAGCCATCATAATCAAATTGTGTTAAAAAATTCTTTTTACTATTATAAAAAAATAGCATTTTCCATACTCCTTTATCACTTTCACGATTCGAACTTACAACTGTCAATCTAGATGTAAAGTGCACAAACGTTCGAGGACACATGCCTGATATGGTTTTATTGAGTTGATGGAATCACTATGTATTTATTTACAGCATCTGAACATATTGCCGCAGCTATGGCTAATCAACGGCATGGGTTTGCATAAGTTTACTGCATCAGCAATTAATCCTTCAAACGTGCTTGGCAGCTTTCACCACATCTTTACGAACATGGCGTATATTTTTTTAAAAGGAAAGTGCACCCTATGTTTTGTGGTGTGCTGTGTCGAGTAATCGAAACCTCCACCATTTTCTTTCAGATTTTCCTGAAAAAAAGGGAGTAAAGTGCATATTCAAAGTACTGCATATACTGCATATAACTGCATATAACTAAATGAATAAATATTCGTGAGGTCGATATCTCAGTATACACTACCCGTATCAAATGAGTTTGACCGTCATGTTGCTTATATTCCAATCCTGATGACGTTCTCATTACACATTACATTTACAGTTGTGGTTGTAAATAGCAAAGAATAGCAAAGAAATCCCTTTCCATTGGTGTTCAGTCGTGGAAAACGGACGAACCCATTTTACCCCTTTTCTCCAAAGGCAAGAATACAGTTCCAGAGGAGAAGAAGAGCTTAAAAAGATCCCAAAATTGTAGAACCTCTGTTTCACTCCCAATTTTCTTTAAATAATGAATAAGAAATTGAAGCAGTTGAAGGCAGACCTTTAACATCTTCAACTGTCAATGAAAACTACATTCATGATAGAAATAAAGTGTCAATTGTAACAGAAATTCCGACAGTAAAATCGCAAGTATTAAAGATTCAACACATCTTGAATGTAAAGTTTTTGGCCACAGTGCTAGATCTTTAGAAATTTCTAACTAATCTTTAATATTTATGGTTTCAACTGCTGAAGTTTCTGTTATATTTACAACTTCATTTTCTCTCTTGAAAGTAGTTTTCATTAACAGTTGAAAATGTTGAGAGTTGCTTTTTTTGCGCAATCCCTTGTTTACTATTTGAAGACGTTTGGTGTTGATACAGAAGCTCTGTGATTTGCTATGCCTATCAAACTCATCTTTTCTGTTTCTTTTCTTCAAAAAATTCTACGTTTACTTCTTTTGTGACATGTAACAAATAGTGATTAATAAAATGAAAAAACTAAAATAATTAAATTGATCACTTTACAACTTGTATCACTTATAATAGATCTTTCAGGCTTTAAAATAGAATAAAACGCACATCCCTTAGCTTAACAACAAAGTTTTCACTCACAGAATAATCAACACAGGTCAGAATATAATTTTTACGTATGGAAAGTCTTCGTTAATCGACGACAAATAAAACAGTCAGCGGCAGTGGAGATCTACTATTTATATACTCGCTTCGAATTATACAATTTCCGAACAGTTTGTCGGATATGACAACGAGAACGCACACGATTAGGCAGGGCACGAAGACGTCGACTTATTTCTCCTTATGCAGCCATCGGTCGGTAGACGCGCGTTACTTCTATTGTTCTTCCCCGGGGTCTATTATCTTTTGACCAACGCCGCTGTGTACTGAACGACTTCCCAGGTGTGTACAGTGTGGGCCTGTATATACTACAACCGTAGCATTCAATTTTGCTATATACTGTTATACATTATCAATCAACCGATGAGATAATAAGAAATCAGATCAATCCAGCAGAGGTTAGGGCCGCCACTACATATGGCGCAGAGCACTACCGGGGAACATAAAGCATAATATAATGAGGACGTTGTGAATGTGCTTAGGATGAGAGCGGCGATGGCAGCCAACTCTCAAACTGTTTCAGCACAAAAGTTTTGTAGGCTTTTAAAACCTATCCCTTCTCGGAGTTAACAAATTTTGTCGTTAGTAAGAAACAAGCGAAACGTAGCACGGTTTAGTATATTCTCGTTAATTTTGGTGTCCAATTTTATTAATATGTAATTTCGCCAGCATAATTGTGTAGACAAGCTGCTAACTTAAATATTTACTAGTATACCTACACTATCCATCCTTAGTCATACATTTTGCGTTCTGAAGTTCCTTATAATCTTCAAAGTTTTGTGCCTACGGTAAATTTGATAAGTATCATTTTTTTTCGTATAAAAAATGGTTTATTGTCTACTGTTTAGGTTTCTTCTATATAATAGAAAACAACAGAGTCTGGTCAGAACGTGACTTGATCGTTAATAAAATCAACAAGTTTGGTAGGAGTTGTCAATATACCGTTTGCTGTCCAGTACATCCATCCATATGTGACTTTAAGAATCGTAGGCCACGCTAATATTTCGTCACTAAATTTGGCTTTTCCTTAAAACTTACAATGTCTGAATATTTATTTACATTTATAAGATCCATCATTGCCCATTATTTTTGAATTTACCGAACTAAAGTATATGTCATCCTCAATTACAATCAACTTATTTACAAAGTGGATGCAATAAAGTTTACGACAATATTATGATAGTAGTGCTAATTGGGTATGAATGTATTGTGAACGTTTATGTCTTTCACAATTTTTGAGCATTTCTGGCAGACATGCCAAAATTTGTGATTCTACATATCCTAATCGCTTTAGCTAATTTTGTATGAGCTACCCCATTTTTGGCAGTTTTTGTTACTTTTCTACGTAGCTAAGCATAACACACCGATTTTCCATTTTTTTTTTAAATTGTAACCATTATACTTTCTGCATAACTATTACATGACCTTGCTTCAATAAATGCTTTTATAATACAAAATCAGTAACATTTATTGACTAAATTCATTTTTGGTATTATATTCTGTTTCATTCTCTAAATATATAACGTGTTTAGTATCATATATTGTACAAAATTACTTCACAACATTTGCTTATCGGTATTTTTCCTTAACACTTGCTCTTCCGTATTTTGCTTAGTATCATGAACGACAGAGTTGTTGATTTTAAATGTTGTTTTTGTGGAATTGAAGATCACGTTTGAGTATCAGACGGTCGAAGTGATAGGTGACCTGATAAGAAATTTAAGGGACGGTTTTTTTATTTGTTCCAAGAACCTCGAAGTGGTATCGCTAAAAACTTTGTCCTCAAAGGTTGAATGTTTTTTAGGTGGTGTTAGTGTTCCAATACGAACTACTAACAGTCGCTATTTCTGTAAAAGTTAGGTAATTTTTTTTTATTCTTATAGTTCAACAATTATTAGTATTGTCCATACCAATATGCGCAATCACGGAGATATTGTGATGATTTAATAACTCATGTTATATGGAGCAATATGCCAGCTGCGAGAATATATTCATGAAAGGACTATCACTGGCATCTTCTTTTTGTGTTGGTAGTTACGTAGTAGGACTTTAATAGGCAAAGCTGTATTGAGTCACATGGCGTAAAAGCTAAATTAGCTACCGCACTCGAACCGATGTCTTACTAACAAAACATACCTGCATCTGTCACTGAGTCAATATCAATTTATTTGAAACGCAGGATTTAATACCTTATTTCTTTTAAATGTCAGTGTTTATTGTATTGAATTTCTTAGAAATTAATGAAATTACCTGGTAATTTTTTATTTCTTCATGTAGGTGTTGTAATTAATTTAGTTTCTTGTGGATCAAAGGTGCTAAACATCTTGAAATTTGTCTGTTACAAGCTTATGTCTATTGCTATTTTTCTAAATTTTTAAATAAAGATTACTCCACCACTAATGTAATGGTGGTAAGTAGGTCCTTTGTGGGGAGTCTGGACCATGCGAATCCACCCGATCCACTAATCGCTGTTTAACCTTATTGGAAAATAGTAAGTTATACTTCCTAAAGGCACCGATGTACTCGGTACCACTTGCCAAAATGTGGAGTAAACTATCGGACAAGCTACAAAATAGTTAATATTTTGTTGTCTTTATTATCTGCAAAATTTTGTGTAAAGGTTTACCCTGTTTAAAATTGTAAAAGTAGTGTTTTTGAATATTCTAATTAAAAAGTGTGATTCTTGTTGCTAAATTCGACCTTCCCATTTATATATTAAAAACACATTACATTGGAATGTTTTACATTATTCTAAAAACAGAACATTACTGTTTGAAAATGGTTTTAAATAACAAACACTTGTCTTATAAAGGGTCCACTTCTAAAATTCCAGCGGTTTTGGATTTCTCGGAAAATGGTCGTTAAAGCATATGTCTTGGGTAGCGAAAAAGGTTTTAAAGATGGAGTTAAATATAGATGAGAAAAAATTAGAGGTTTGGGACCTTTAAAAGGTGTAACTCGGCAAGGGGTGGTCATATTTAAAATCTATTTACAGATTTGCACTCCCTAGAAAAATCGAATATTAGTTGATACCAAACAAAATATATTTATCTTAAAAGAAACAAAAATAATCTTTTATATGTTCGCTAGAGCGTATGGATGTAAAACGGTAAGGGGTAACCCTATTTAAAATCTATTTACAGATTTGGGCTCCCTAGAAAAATCTAATATTAGTTGATACTAAACACGGTATATAAATTAAATAAACAAACAAAAAATTGAAAGGTCCTGGGCTTTATAGGGGTGTAACTTTGTAAGGGGTGGTCCTATTTAAAATCTATTTACAGATTCCAATTCCCCAGAAAATTGTAGATGAAACTTATGTATCATACCCTAAGAAAATGCTCCGAATTGTGTATCTGGTGAATCAGGTGGATCGGGTGGATCCGCCTGGTCCATACTCCCCACAAAGGACCTGAAAACCCATTAAAAAGCGATTAGTGCCAATGGAGTTTTTAATGAGAAAACCCATTAAAAAGCGATTAGAGCTAATGGGTTTTTAATGAGAAACCCATTAAAAAACGATTAGTGCTAATTGGTTTTTAATGAGAAACCCATTAAAAAGCGATTAGTGCTAATAGGTTTTTAATGAGAAAATCCATTAAAAAGCGATTAGTGTTAATAGGTTTTTAATGAGAAAGCCCATTAAAAAGCGATTAGTGAATCGGCTGGATCCGCCTGGTCCAGACTCCCCACAAAGGACCTACTGTGGTAGAAGGTAAGTTGGGAATCATCAATTGCTATACGTATGCTCGACAGTCAAATTTTTATTTTCTAATACTAACAAATCAAATATCGCTCAAAGTGACGTGTGAAGTCTGTAATTAAATTATACGCCTAATTTTATGTAAAGCCGAAGGTAATAGGCCAATGACTGATAGTTTTAATTTACATCTGCTATCAGGAAACTTAGGATGTGCATTTTTGCTAACTGTGAACTGAATGTAATATTTTACCTGTTTTATTAAAACATTGTACATTTTTGGTTTGAAGATATACGTTTTGCTTCAATTATACGCAATTTTTATCTTTAGATAATTTTTTTGCTTGATTGATAGAAAGTGAATTCTTTTTGTTAGTTTTAAGAAAATAATCGTGGAATACGTCAATTATCAAACAAATGTAGAAGTTGTGAACTCAGGTAAATACAAATTTGAGTAAATGTGCATTTAATATCCTTTAATTGAGGTTTTCAGGAACAAATGCCGTTTATCATAATATTAATACTATGTTGTTTTCGGGGTTAATGGATTGACAAAACCAAAACATCAATCATGTAAGGACTTTGTATCCTCTTTCAACTTAGTTTAAAGTGACAAACACTTTCTTCATGGACGTAGTGGCGTTCATTTTCCTATTTTTGTCTTCATTGTCTTAGTTATCATAATTTGCAGGTTAGTTATCACAACATTTTTCCGAAATGATTTCTTATCTTGTCGGATATTAGTAAAATTAAAGTATTCCAGTCTACTTTTGGTTACCCTTTAATAATATATAATTTGGGACATGATTGACGCTTTAAATGACGTCCTTGTTCGAGTTTTTGTTGTTCGATATACGGTTGACACATTTTGGTTTCAGAAACAAATAGTATTTCAACTATAGGCATTCGCCCAACATTCCGATTTTTGAACACCCAAGTAGCACAGCTCGAGAATTTTTAGTAAACTTGACCTGACTAAGTAAATTATACGTTAATTTCACCTGTTTATATAAATTTTGGTAATTTTTAAGGTAAATATAACTTTGAAGGTATATCAGCCCAGTGGGTAATTACAATTAGTAAAAATGGGTCAGTTTGTCGCTTGAAAATTGACTTGAAGATTAATTTTACTTCTAGGTAAATATTGGTCAATATTTTAGTGTTAATTTACCAAATATTTAACTTAAAATTGACTATTAGATAGATGTTTCTTACATGTATAGTATTATTAATACATTTTACCAATATTTATCTTAATATTTTTACCTTCAGGTAATTTTACTTACAGGTGTAAAGTAAGTTAAAGACGTGTACCTGGTAGATTTATGTATTTATTAACTAACTAGTATAATAGACTTGCGTAGTCAAATTCGAGGTAAATTAAGGTCATTTATACCTTAAAGTTTACTTTCACTTGGATATGATAAATCTATGGGCAAACTTACCAGAAATAAATCCCTAATAAAAAAATGTCCTCTCAATCTCAAAAATCAACCTGACCTGATAGTAAATATTACCTAAGTGTAGTAGGTCAGGTATAAGTCCAAGTTTTTTGTATTGCTTATGTTAGGTTGGAAAAATGTTATCAAAGAATTTTGAATCCTATTGCTACAGATCGAGTTACCATAGATGTTTCACATTATTGCAACCCGCGAATGAATTAGAAGTGTAACGCACATAACCTCACAAATTAAAATAAATAAGAATTTGGATTGTTGTACTACTATAAGCCACAGTTATGTTGTTAAATTATAAAAGAAACGAAGTGTTGCGGTATGTTTTGTAAATTTGTACTAATCTAATTAATTATTTATATTTGAAATATAATGTCAAAATTTGATTTACCAGACCATAGTTTTATTAACCTGTTAGTAATATTCGCCAACTGGTCAAATTAACTAATGGCGGTGAAATTGGCCTGTTTTTGGTTATTCTTCTACTAGGGGGCCAAGAAGTTAATAAATGGTAAATTTACTAACAAGTCAATATTATTCGTAAAATTATAATAGACTGCAAGGCATATTTACTCTTCACTCAAAGTACAAGGTAAATTTGACAACAGGTAAAACGTTTCGAAGTCTTCATTAAGTGCGGCAAAAACTACGTCGCCATTGTACATAGAATCCTAACATCCTTCAAAAAACAGAATGGAATGAATTATATCGTTCAGTTTTGAATGCAACTTGCATTAATAGGAATGAGATTTTGGTTAAAAGCAAAATACAACCGCATTAAAATGTTTTTAAGGCAGACTCTCTTAAAAATTAGTTTTAAAAAACGGAAACATTAATATTTTTAAAGGACATTGTACTTTTTCGAAGCAACATCATTACATTTATCAATACAGTTGCTTTCGTTTTGATTTTATTTGTTCGATTTACGGCAATTAGCGGTTCTAAATTTTCATACAACTACAGTTTTAACTCCCTTTATGAATAAAGAGAACTTTTATAACGAACAAGGCGTGCGAAGCAGACTACATCAGTAAAGCTTTATATGAAATAGAAAGAGAAAATAACTAAAAATTTACCTAGCAGTGCAGCCAACTTATGTTTTGGTTTACAAGCGGGTCATAATAAAGATATTATTGACCTAAATTTACGTAAACTCTAGGTTAATTTTATCTGTTATTTAGTAAACTTACTTATCAGTAGTTTACCTATTGATTAAACTTACTTAATGTTAAGTAAGTTTGACTCGAATTTTACGTAAAATTTTTCCCCATTTAGTAAAGATAACGTAATAATTATGTAAACTTTACGCAATTGCAGGTAATGAAATTTAGGTGAAGTTTACCTAAAATTTACTTGAGTATGCTAATTGGGTATGTATAACATTTTGGATAAAGTAACTTTAAATATTGCTATGCCTACGGCTGTACAAAGTTTTCGTTTTAATACTAGAAATAGAAGATTTTATAATCCGAAAATAAAAACTTTTTTCCCATCCTCAATTATGTTAGTATGTGTAAAGTTTGTGGTTATAACTCCTTACGGACCAGAAGTAAAAACCGCTAATTTATTGATGTGTTTTACTAAGCACGCATTTCCCAAGCAAGAGGAACATGTGGTTATCGTATTTAGCCAATGTGAGACGTTTTTATGGAAGGGACATTAATGAGTCTATAGAAAAGATGCGTTTTAAATGGACACTTTAATTTGAACTACCGTGGATATAGTCGTATTAAACACGAGTGCGCGTAATTGCAGGAAATGTACATGTGAAATTAATTACTTTTGCAATTACCCTATTAATGTCTTGTGTTTCTTAAAAGTGTAGGTTCAACGTATTTTGTTGCTGGAATCTGAAACGGCCTGATCTACCTGAAGACATCAGCGGAGAATGCCTTAGCGACACATAATAATTAACTTGGGGTAGGTTTCTACGATAATAAAATGTTTACTGTTTTGGTAATTAAAAAAGTTAAAAAGTTCGCTTTTCCCTTATAATAGTAAAAGTATTTACCGATTACAACTAGCATATTTTATGCTGGTTGTGTTGCTATTGTCTGAAACAAAAACATAAACGCATAAGACGAAAAATTATCTCTTAGTTTTGCATTTAAAAATGTTTCCTTATTGTAAAAGCTTCGTGGGTTTTAACACTTTAGAATATACTATTGGCGACGCCCAGTGACTTATTTGTGCACCTTACCTAACCTATTGCATAATACCTTGAAGTACAACATAAATTAGCTGTGTTGAGGACATGTGCCTTTTTAAAACAATTACTAATGGATTGGGTTTTTAATACAGAGCAATTTAAATTATAGTTTTGTGAATTTTAACGAGATTTGTACCTACTTGAAATAGAATTTTATATAATTGAAATACCTCTAATTTGCGTTGCCGAAATAATGTTTACTTTAACATTAAAGTTTTGTTAGGTAAGTTTTATTAAGACGCGTGGTACTAATTACTTTAAAACACTTACCTTGTAGGTTTTGTCATTTAGTTATTTAATTTTACAGCGTCCAATACATTTTGCGGTTTGAGTGCTAAACATTTTTTATTTTATTAATATTGTAAAATTTGTCCGTCAAACATTTCGCTTAATTATTCGTAAAAATAGTCTCGCGTTTGGTAGTTTTTGTTTTTCGAATAGTAAATAGAAAAGCGTAAATTGTATTTTCTACAAAGTCCTTTTCCGTATATTAATGCCCAACTATGGAGAAAGGCAGTAACTAGCCAAACATGGGTAATGCGTTTTTGTGTTATTCTATTTCTGTGGTCGTGATCCATCTTAATTCAACGCACAAAGACAGTAAAACATCCCGTACGCTACAGAAATCAGTAAAATACTTACTGCTTTTTATAAAAACGCAGTGTTTACCAACCTAAAAAGCGGTAAGCGAATTATACAAACCACGAAGATAGTAACCTGATGATTCTAGTAAGATACTAGCTTTTTATAATGTATCAGGTGATTCTAATATGTGATACTACCTATTAGGTCAATATAAATTTGAATTCAGGTGCACACCTGCTTTTTAGGTTAGTGTTTGATCTGTCTTTGGTAGAAAGACTTATTGATTGTTAGTTATTGGTATGTTTTAATAATTAGTAATTACACGAATTTGTATTGTTACAGGGAAAAACTGGTAGGTAGGTACTAAATCTATGCAACATACAGAATATCTCAACAAAAAATGTGTATCTTCTATTGATTCTACTACTACTCGGG
Organism: Platerodrilus igneus; assembly: GCA_036346225.1. Taxonomy (NCBI): domain Eukaryota; kingdom Metazoa; phylum Arthropoda; class Insecta; order Coleoptera; family Lycidae; genus Platerodrilus; species Platerodrilus igneus. Next base: position 155,634 of record JARFIW010001357.1, read on the forward strand.
TGAAATTAAAACATTGTTTATATGTGAGTTAGTTAGTGATTCCAAGCAATTAAAAATGTTAGTAATTGAACTCATTTTTCTTGTTCTCCGTTTGTACTTTTATTGTTTGTTCTTTTAATGAAACGCCACGTATAATTTGTATAACTGCATATAAACAGTACGAAACAATAAATTGGTTATACTTTGAAATGTCGTGTTACTTTTTTATTTTAAAAAAAAACAGACTGCAAACATTTTTTCAGTATGTTTTCTATTTTTAGGTTGTATCGCAGCACCAAGTTCAACCGAAATATGTGAAGTTTTCGAAATAGTTGTTGCTGACAACGAACTTGATATTTTGAAAGAAAATCAAGAAGAAACTAACTTTCAGTGCACTCTAAAGTATATTGAAAACAAATTTGAAATTCCAGCACATTTCTTCCTAAATTGTCAGGAAATTACAACAACGATTGAAAATGATAAAGATAATAATTTGGGCAAGAACATTGATGAAGACAGACTTATAAGTTCTGACGACGACATGCCATTTTCAGAAACTAAAGACCGTCACATAAAACGAAATGTTAAAAAGAGAAAAAATAAAATGTGTAGAAAAGAAAGGTCCAAGTTAAAAGCAGCATTTAAGTATCCTCCCACATATCCTTGTAAGGACAAATGTAAGAAGGAGTGAAAAAAACTAATAAGTTTTGAACAACGCAAGTCAATTCATAAAAACTATTATTGGTCGTTATCTTGGTTTGATCAAAGAAAATATATACTCAATTCTTGTTCACGAATGCCAGTTAAGAAAAGAACACTACCTGCTAATTCTCGAAGAAACCTGACATTTTATTACCGGCTGGTACAAGAAACTGGAAAACATATTGATGTACGTGAGACCTTTTATTTGACAATGCTGGGATACCATCCGAAAAACGATAAAGTTATTTGTAATGTTTTACACGTATCTGCACTCAGTTATAATACCAAACCAGGATCGAAGGGGATCCCCCCACCTAATAGGATTGACCGGCAAGCTATTTTAAGTTTCATTCAACTGTATCGCATTACAGATGCGAACACGCTCCTAGAGTAAATTACTTTTCAAGTGATATCAAAATTGCAATGATGAACAAGGATTTTTTAAAAAAGAATCCACAATTTCAATGTGGCTATCAAAACGTACAAGATAATATTGTTCACTGAAAGCATTTGATTACCAAGTTAGGACACGAATTGTAAAAATTGTGAAATTATGAATCTTCACGACCATGATCGTGAAAATCTAAACATATAATGTCCCACGTGTAAAAACTGAAGTGAGTATAGATTCCGTGCAAAAAATTGCTAGGCAACAGTACAGGAAAGATGCACATATGGTATATGATTCAAAAACAATTTGTATATCTACGAATTCGAAAAAGATTATTATACTTCCTCGACTCGAGACTTTTAAAAAGATTTTGTTTACTCAGAGGCTGGTTGTTTATAATGAAACTTTCGTTCCTCTAGATACCAAAAATAAAAATATCAGTGATCTGGCACAAGCTATACGTGATCGAGGCAAAGAAGAATTCATAAGGATTCTTTTCCATTTTTTGTTCCATAATCGAGACGAAACAGGTTCATATTTTGGCTAGACAATTGTTCAGCGCAAAATAAAAACTGGGCTTTTATTACATTTATGATTTACATTGTAAATTCTTCGAAAGTGGCGGTTAAGTTGCTGGAAATATATAATTTCGAGTTAGGACATACTTTTATATTCGCCGATTCTCTACATCATCAAATTGAACTATCACTGAGACGATAAAAAAGAACTTCTGATTTTAATGACTGTCACAGCTATGCAAAAATCGAACAATGGAAAGATTACAATCAAAGTGATGAATATTAATGACTATTATGATTTTAAAACTTCAATTTGTACAAGAAATTCTGGCAAAAAAAACCATTTGGCTAACATCTATATTGTAAAGGCTTTTCGTGGTTGTTTAACTTACATTTTAAATGTGATTTAGAGAGTGACGAATATTCAACATGAAATATCCTCAAAAGCGACATATACAAAACAAAGAAAACTCCTGATCCAATTTGCCACACGATTGCTTCTCGAGTATCTGATGAAAAAAAAATCAAAAATAAAAAGTTTATTGAATCTTATGGACGAAAATGGAAAAAATTTCAGAAGAGATTTACTAGTTACAGATACTAATATTAGTAATGCCAAAATTATTAAAAAAGAAGACTAATAAAAAAAATGTTCTAACTAAATTATTGTTCTAAACTAGCTCGTTATTTTTTTTGTTATCCATTTTATTTTGCTTTACAATAATAAAAAGCAATATTATCCAAAACCAACACATAATCGCGGTTTGTGACACTTACTGCATGTTGAATCCTGTTAAAAGCAAATTCGTTACAACAGAAAAAGGCAGATGATTTATTTATTTAGAAAATTTAGAAACGGCTATTTTCATTAAATTAAGATTTTGGACTTTCTTTCTTGCACATAAAAATATTTTTATAAACATTATCAGCCGAAAAGTTTTTGGCTAACGTTAGAAAAGTTAATATTAATTTCCCACAAGTTTGTTGGTTAGCAGTTACTGCCTTTTTCCATAGACGGATAGATTACACCTAAATAGTATAAAATCTATTTTATGTGTCTCTACTAATTATACCCTTTATTTAAAGTTGTTTTTATGATAAATATTCCAATTTTTTAATCAAAATATCACTCTGTCTTAATTATATGAATTGGTAACTAAAAACCTAGTCTTTGAAGTAAAAACAATGGTTCTAACTTTGGCTAATTAATAAATAAGCATAGCTAACTGTCTTTATTATCTGCAATATCTATTTTTAACCTAATGTCCTTTCTCATTTACGACACCAATATGAATTACGCGAATGTAACCTAGATAAAATTGCTTTCGCTATTTTAAAATTGAAAATGCAATTAAATCATTTCTGGTCTATTGCAATTAAGAGTTTCTCTCAAAAACTACTTCTAATTATACCTTATGTAAATTATATCACATAGTACCTCTTTTAACTTAAAGATTACACTATTATAATTGTGAATTTTAAGAAGTATGTCATATAATAGATTTGCAACTTCTTCTTTACTTTTAACGTTTGAAAAGAAAGTCGTACCTGCAGTCTTACCTTTAGGTATGTAAATATACCTTGTCTTCTCTATTTAATCAATTTTTATTTCTTGGGACGTTACTCCTCACTATAAATACATCATTTTATAACTGTTGATTTATTCTATCGTCTACTTAAATAGATGTAACTCTTGAAGCTTGTATTGTTTCAAACCTTGTAATTTTACAAATAGCTCATACAGTTTTGAAAAATAGCTACCTTGTTCCTAGTAAAAAAATAGTAGTCTATATGCCATTACATGCAAATAATTCCATTTCTTTTACATTTCCATCTTTTATCTCGTTACTAATCCACAACCCACTACATTTGTTTATCATAGTTGACATATACTTCGCTTGAACAACTCAGCCAATTTTTAGAACTTCTACTAGCTGACGTCGAGTTACAACTTTACTCTTTGCACACAGATAGCAAGCGCAAACAATGCCTCTGTGGTAAAAAGTCGATTTCCACAGTTGCAACTTAAGACATTTTATTTGATTTCGCTACCAATCGCTCTTATATCATAAGCACGTTAATGCATTTTAAACAACGGAACCTCTCGCTGAAATAGCCTTATGCTACTGCACCTGAAATTGTAAATTCAAAAAATAACACTGTATTAATTGAGGACGCTTTTTGTTCCTCGACATAAAGATATAAGCTGATTCAGTTCACATACAGGTTCACATTCAAAATATTACGTATGGCAATATGCAAATTACAAAAATATGAAGATAATCGCAAATATCAAAGCGTTTAAACAAAACCAGCTATTAAATATAATTCACTTATTTTATTTAATCAACTTACAATTACGAAAAACTCTTAAGGAGATTAATATTGAATGAATTAATGTCAAAAATTTACTGCAGCAATAAAATATGTAACAATCTTATCTTATCTAATTCATATATGACCATAAATGATTGGTTCAGTACGTTTTCCTGTAAAATATCTCCGAGATTTTGCCTTACCTGGTTTGTTATCTAAATTTCTCGTCAAAACTGTCTTTGAAATAATATCTCACCTAAACAATAATTTAAACCATAAATGGTTAGCTATTTATCTTCTCTCTAGAATTACCTTTGAGGTGTTACTTTATCTTTCCGTTGCTGTAAATCAAATAAACTATCCATATCTTTCTGTTTAAATAATATCTTTGAGAGCTTATCTGATCTATTTGATGTTCCGAACCTTGGGTATTTATGAGCAAAAGTATGATCTAGTGTAAAAAGAAAAGAGCCATCTTTTTTTTTTATTTTGTACTTGGTAAAAAAAAAAGATGGTTCTTTTCTTTTTACACTATATCATACTTTTGCTCATAAATACTCAAGGTTCGGAACATCAAATAGATCAGATAAGCTCTCAAAGATTTATTTTTTTTATTTTGTACTTGGTCTATTTCGAATGGACCTGCACCTTGCCGAAGTTCTAAATTACTAGAACAGGTGAAATGGCTTGCGTGTTCTAATGAGCTAAAGAGCCAAACTACAGTTCCAACCAAAGTAGTAGGGTCGTTAGTGAGGAACCAGACTAAGACAGATTCCCGAAAGAGGGCAGCGGCTCTTTCGGTACTTAGATCGGCAGAGACCATAGGGGTCGGTATGGCAGTCTAAGACACACTACCGCGATGTGGAAGGCAACGGGAAACCACCACATTATCTCCCAAGTACACAGCGTACTTAAATTGTAACAAACATGATGGCATTCTCTGGGGTAAAAGATTTCGGAATTAAAATAGTCCCCCATTCGGATCTCCGGGAGGGGACTACTACGGAGGATGCGATCGGAAAGATAAAAATAAGAGTCGGAAACATTCTGCGAGTCGGAGCGTAGAATGTTAGAAGTATGAAGCAAGTAGGTAAGCTAGAGAACCTAAAAATCGAAATGAATAGGTTATCACTAGACATAGTAGGGATCAGCGAAGTTCGGTGGCCAGAGGCGGGTGATTTTTGGAGTGGAGACTTCAGGGTAATTCATACAGGAGCAGAGGAACGAAATTTGGGTGTGGGGATAGTTATGCGGAAAAAGATAGGATACTGTGTAGAAAATTACATACAAAAGAACGAAAGCGTAATCATGGTTAGATTAGAATCTAAACCGGTAAACACAGTAATAATACAAGTATACATGCCCACCTCTAGCTATAGTGACGAAGAGGTAGAAGCCATCTACAAAGATATCGAAGACATATTAAGATACGTAAAAGGACATGAAAATTTAATAATTACGGGGAATTTTAATGCCGTGGTAGGTGAGGGTAGGGAAGGAGCGGTAGTAGGTTTATTTGGTTTAGGCACGAGAAACGACAGGGGAAATAGGCTGGTAGAATTTTGCGACAAGAACAATTTAATCATCACAAACACATTATTTCAACATCATACTAGAAGACGATATACGTGGAAGATGCCAGGAGATATAGGAAGATATCAAATAGATTACATTCTTGTTAGACAACGGTTTAGGAATCAAGTAAAAGACTGTAGAAGCTACCCAGAAGCAGATATAGATACTGACCACAACATCGTAATTATGAAGGCCGCACTTAAATTTAAAAATCTGAAAAAAAAGGAACGGAAAAAGGCACTTGGACTTAGAGAAACTAAAAGATAAAGATATTCAAGTAAGATTCGAAAAAAGTCAAATGAATTGCTGAATGATATCGGCAAAATATCTGAAACTAAGGAAGTAGAATGGAATAACATTAAATCCAGCCTAGACATAGCGGCCAGAGATATTCTGGGGTATACACAAAAAGAAATTAAGAAACCATGGATAACAAAGGATATCGTGAATTTAATAGAAGAAAGACGAAAATACAAAAATAAATCACACGAAACACGAAAACAGAGATACAAAGCCATAAAATGGGAAATTATTCGAAAATGCAGGAAAGCTAAAGAACAATGGATTGATGAAAAGTGCAAAGAGGTACAAACTAAGATGGAAATAGGAAAGACAGACGAAGCATACAAATTAATTAGAATGAATTTTAGGGATATAAAACCGTATAGCAAAAATATAAGGGACGCACAAGGAAACGTCATTATAGAAAACATAGAGAAAGTGAGTAGATGGCAAGAATATATAGGGAATTTATATGCAGGAGAGGAACTAACTGCATTAGAACAGGAATCAGACATTGAAAATGATGACTTGGGATATCCAATACTTCGAGACGAGTATGAATTAGCATTAAAGAGTCTGAAAAATGGTAAGGCGCCGGGTACAGATAAGGTGCAAGCAGAGACTCTAAAAGCCGCTGGACAAGCAGTGACAGAACGTCTCTTCCAACTTGTAAGCTATATGTATGAGACAGGCGAGATACCCAAAGATTTCAAACGTAGCATCATAGTAACTATACCAAAAAAGAAAGGCGCGGATAGATGTGAAAATTTTCGAACAATAAGTTTGGCAGCACACGTGTCAAAAATATTAACTAGAATTGTGCAAAGACGAATGGAAAAACGAGCTGAACAAATACTAGGAGAAGACCAATTTGGGTTTAGGCGAAACAGGGGAACACGGGAGGCTATCTTAGCTCTGAGAGTGATAATGGAGAAAACAATAGAAAAAGGGGAAAGCATGTATATAGGGTTTGTAGATTTGGAAAAAGCATTCGACAATGTAAATTAGAAAAAAATGTTTGAAATACTCAAAAAGATTGGAATGTGTTATAGGGATAGACGAATAGTACATAGCTTATACAAAGAGCAAACAAGAGTAATAGAATTAGAGCAGGAACGTAGAGAAGTAAACATTAGGAAAGGAGTGAGACAGGAATGTGCCCTATCCCCATTGATTTTTAACTTGTACATAGAAGAGGCAATGAATACTGTCAAATGCAGGAAGACATTTGGAATTACTATGCAGAGACAAAAAATTGATATGCTTAGATTTGCAGATGATATAGCGGTATTAGCGTCTAGCAAGGATGAGTTAGAAGCTGCTCTTAATGAAATGGAAACGGTTCTAACAGAGAGATACGGTATGAAAATTAACAAAACTAAAACTAAAGTTCTAGTTTGCAAAGGCGGGGAAAATAAATCAAAAACAAGAATACAAGTATGTAACACGAACTTACAAGAGGTTAAGGATTTCTGCTACCTAGGAAGCCAAATAACGCAAGATGGGAAAAGCACAAGAATATAAAACAAAGATTAGCACAAGGTCGTGCTACATTTAACAAGAAAAAGCAACTACTGTGCTCAAAGACCATAAGCATAGAAACAAGGAAAAGATTGCTTAAAACATATGTGTGGAGTACAGCACTGTACGGCTGTGAAGTCTGGAAAGTAGGATAACGGACAAGAAAAAGGTAGAAGCCTTTGCAATGTGGTGCTACAGACGTATGATGAAGATATCATGGGCAAACAAAGTTAAGAACGAGGAGGTACTAAAAATGGTAGGGGAAGAAAGAAATATGTGGAAAACGGTAAAAAATAGGAGAGATAGGATGATAGGCCACATACTACGGCATGAGGGAATAGTGCGAAATATATTAAAAGCAGAGATAGGAAAAAAGAGAAGAAGATGCAGACCTAGATTAGACTACTGCACACAGATAGTAAAAGATGTAGGCTGTAGAGGTTTCAGGGAGATGTATAGGCTAGCCCAGAATAGTAATCAATGGAGGTACGCATCCAACCAATCCCAAGATGGATAAACTAATGACGAAAAGTTAACTGTGCCTAAACATGATGATTATTATAAGTAACTACAAGAATTGGTTGGACAATATTCTCGAATAATGTTAAGTGTGTGAAAGGATTTACTGGAAAACCATTATTTCGGCAAATGTCTAACTGTTGGGGGATCTTGGTAGCCACAGGTTGCTTAACCTCCTTCACTGAATCTCGGTAAAATAGGGTATAAAATTAGAAAACAATAGAAAGGGAACGAGCTGAATACACATGCTGTGTGAGAATTTCAGGGAACTATGTAGGCTAGCTCAGAATATAAATAAGTGCAGGTACGTGTCCAACCAGTTTTCAGACGGAAAACCTAATGACGAAAAATAAGCGCAAATAAATCTGATGATTAGTATAAACAACTAGTTGTTGGTTGCGAAATACCTGCAACTAATGTTGACTGTGCGAAAAGATAAATTGAAAAATATATTAAATCGCCAAATGGTTAAGTGTTGGGGAAACTTGGCAGCCACAGGCTGCTTACCTCCCTTCACAACCATTGAAGGTCGGAGAAATAGGGCATATAACTGTAAAACAATAGAAAGTAATCGAATTGCATATAACAAGAAAGAACAGCGCTTATGAGGAAAGACAACAAACATAGAATAAGAAGAAAATTGTTGAAAGCATATGTGTGGAGCACAGCACAGTATGCCTGTGAAATACGGGCAATCTGAAACGCAGACAGAAAAACGGTAGCAGCCTTTTGAAATGCTGGGCTTCAGATGTATGAGGACGATAGCATGGACAGACAAAGATAATAACAAATAAGTTACAGAAATAGTAGGGGAACAAGGAAATCTGGGGAAAAAGAGAAATAGTAGGGCGGAATACGTTCTAAGGCATTTTTGGGGAATAGTATGTGATATATTACAAGCAGAGATAGGAAAAAAAAAGGTAGATGTAAACCTAGATCAGACAGTTATAGATGCAAACTGTGCATATTTCAGGGAAATCTGTAGGTTAGTTCAGAATAGGGAACAATGATGGTACGCGTCTAAGCAGTTCTAGGACTGAAGACCTAATGATGATTGTACTTGGTGGGGTAAGTTAAAGAAATTATGTATCGTTAATGCAGTAGTACCGACTAAATTTGTTAACCTAACGTTTTCACCTCTGCAACGTATTTTGTTTTTATTTTGCTAAAGGCAATGAGAAATTTGTTTAGCTTGAGGGAATATCTTAAAGATATTAATAGAATTTTGTAAGCATTAATATAAAGTGATGAAAATAAACATTATATTTAGATTTGTAGTAAATTAAAGTGTTGGTTTTAAGTGTTTGAGTCGTAAACTTTGTGCGGTCGACGCGGCGGCAAACCAAAGCCTTGCACGCTCGTACGATGTAGCCTGAAAGTCGGGTGGCTAGTTATTTCCATGTCCTGATATGGCAAGTATTGCTACAGTTTAAACACCAAGTGGCACCTATAAATATTATTTAATATAAGTTTTCTATACATGTAAGTTCTCGCACAAAGAGACCTTTTCTTTTCACCTTTTCTTTTTGAAACTTAGATGCGATTGCTTCTGGCTGCACAAAATTTTCGTTTTAACATCGGAAATAGGAGATTTTATAATCTGAAAGGAAAAGCTTTTCCCTACCCTTAAGCAGGTTACCATATGTAAAGTTTGTCGTCATAATTTTTCACAAACCACATTTCCCAAGCAAAGAGAATGTGTGGTTATCGTATTTGGCTAAAAAGAAACGTTTTTATGGTGGAGACAATAACGAGTTCATGGGAAAGACGCATTTTAAATGGACACTTTACCTCCAACTACTGTGGATATTGTATTAAACACAAGTGCGCGTCAATTGCAGGAACTGTACTCGTGAAATCCTTTACATGTCCAGTTACCTTAATAATGTCTTGAAGGAACCTTGTCTACCTGAAGACATCAGTGGAGGATGCTTTAACTGCAGTTAATAATCAATGTGAGCTTTTTGTTTAGGTTTTAATGATTTTCTTAGAATGTGAATCTTTAACCGTTAAAAGGTAATAATTTGCAACCACATTTGAGAGCGCAGTAAATTACGTCCGGGGTTAACATAACAATTGACGCCAAACCTGGAAAGCAATAATGCGTAATAATATCCATTTGCCAAAATGACACTTAAGTAACAAACCTTTGTTCTAAAACCATCTTGATAACTTGAATATTGTGACATAGTTAATAAAATATGCGCTACTATAAATTATCCACTATTTTTTGATAGTTGCGATCAACAAAATTCAAGGTACTATAAGTTAGAAGTAATTAGTAGCAAGAAGATTGGGGTATTAAAAAACTTGCACGATCGGATACTTTTTTATTCACTTTTTATCACGAGTTATAGCAAGTGTACTAGTAGCTTTGAATTCCTTTCGAATTTATTAAGTTAAATTACAATAGAAAGCAGAGTTGCTTGAAACAGGAACTTAGGAGTGGTTGCTGTATTGTACCAGCATCTATCAGTAAGTAGATAGATAGATGTCTCGGTTACATAATTGTAATTGTATTTGATGTTCAGAGTAGTCTTTGATAAATGTCTACTCAGTTCAAGTATCAAACGTGATTTAAAGAATATAATTATATTTTCTACTTTGTAGCTTTAGAGTTGTTAGACCTTTCACAATACGGAAAAGCATTCCTTTGATACAACTGAGTAACAAAGCAGCAGTTACGTGCATTGTTTCAGACATTTGAACTGAAAATAACAAGGTTCGCTTTATTCCAAGCACTAAAAACAATTTAGAAGTTTTTCAATTATGCTAGTATGTATGTAGTTTAAGTAAAGTAGGGTTCGCCATTTACAGTTTGCAAAGCAATGAGAAACAACACAATTTTTCATTAATGGTTAAAATGATATCCTTGTAAATGGAATTTTACTTCGCATTTATTTTTATATTACAGTATATTCCACAAAGGCCGAATCTAGGCACCAACACTCTATATCACTGCAGAGGAGTAAAAATTTGAAACGATAAGCTAACAAAATTTTATTAAATAATAATATTCAAAACTTAAATGTTTGATAAACTACTAAGGAAGATACCGCTTAAATGATATTATACAAACTGCCCCCTCCCTTTTTCTCTTAAACCCGTGTAAGCTAGATTTTATAGAAACATATTAACGATCACTGTTAGGTTCAACCACAAAAAATCTAGTTTATCTAATTGACCGCGCTCTGTCAACAAACTTCGCAACGAGACTTGACCTATGCCTCCTTCCTTAAGTTGCAGTGAAGCAAATTTTTGTTTCGGGTATTAAAACTTGATCTTGGTCTATATTGACAAATATTTTTAAGTAGTTTGTAAATTTTTATTTAAAAGGATGGAAGTTTGTAGGGTATAGTTAAAGAAAAAAGGGTATTTGGATCTTTTCTAATTCTAGGACTTCAGTAGAGTATAATTGGGGCATCCACTACCTCATTTGCACCAGCATCCTCATTTGCACCCACATCTGGACCAAAAAGTTTTCTTCGTCTAACCATTTTTCATCTTTCGAGATAAATATATCTTAAATTTTTCATCTTTCGAGATAAATGAGCATCCTCATTTCCTCCCACATCTGAACCAAAAAGTTTTCTTCGACTAACCATTTTTTTATCTTTCATCTGAACCAAATAGTTTTCTTCGTCTAGCCAATGCATCTTTCGAGATAAACCTACCTTGTTTGGTATCAGTTAATATTAGAATTTTCTCAGCTACCCGAATCTCTAGGAATTTTTCAGATAGCATCACCCCAGGAGCTACCCCATTTTAAGATTTCTTACCTTAGCGACTTTTGCCCGTTCTTATAAACTTTTTAGTCATGCGATACACCTTGTTAGTCTAAAATTTTATGACCGAATCTGCAAACAGATTTGAAATCGGAATACTCCTTACAAAGTTACCCCTTTAAAGCTCTCAAACCTCTACATTTTGCTCTTTGCTCCCAAATCTGAACCAAATAGTTTTCTTCGTCTAGCCAATGCATCTTTCGAGATAAACCTACCTTGTTTGGTATCAATTAATATTAGAATTTTCTCAGCTACCCGAATCTCTAGGAATTTTTCAGATAGCATCACCCCAAGGAGCTACCCCAATTTTAAGATTTTGTACCAAGATCAATTTCTAATCACCTCTCCTTTTAATATCTACAATCCTTTAACCAAACACGTAGCAGTATTAACATAAATTAAGCATGCGAAAATTTATTTTATTCGATTTACAGTTTAATAAACTAATTACAATTTTTACAAAGTATAACATTATTTCCTGTGGTAGCCGAAAGTTTAACCTGTAACAAAAAAAGATTAATGTGTTGTTTAAATAGACCTGTAATAAAAGAGATTAATGTAAAAAAAGGAGACATGTTTTCGGTTAATAAGACATATTATCGTTAATCTAACAATATGTTTTACCGTCCAGCGACACCACGTGGAGGTAAACACATTCAATGTAATGGGTTTTAAATATTAGAATGGGAGGTCAACTTTCACGTAATCATCGCGTGGTTAATAATTAAGAAAGCTGTATATAATTTTATTTTAAACGTGTATATCTTCTCCAAACAAATGCGGTTATTATAATAGGAAAGTACGCTAAATACAAGTCAATTAACAGCAATTAAATATTGCTTACTGACCTACCTTAATTAGGTTGCTGTGCTATTAGGAATGATGTTTAAGACTTCGTACGTATTTTCCGGATTATATGTTGTATTCTTTTTTATTAAGTAATCGAATAAATCGTTCCTTCTGCTTCCAAAGAAACTCGGACACTCCATTGTCGACGCTGGCGTTATTTATGCGATAGCTAGCCATGCAGTTGTTAAACGCTGTGCTAATCATTTCTACGCCATCTTCGTTAGTAGCGGTAACTGATGCATTTTATGTTTGTTGCTCCTTAAGTGTGCGGCGTACGTAGTTTTCCATTTCGAAATCGCATACTGTACACATAATTCGTGGTTGTTTCGTACAAGACCCTTTAACAGCTGGTGGCGTTGAACGTTTACTGCTTAATGACATACCGTGCTGTTTTCCTTGTGTCGCTGTGAGCTATTCTCGTAAAAGCGATACCGCAAGACCCAGAGTTTAAGTACTTTGCTGCGGACGGCTTAACCCTGGGCGATGTTACACTACGACATTTGTTCTGGTGCCGTTTGAGAGCATTTTTCCAGGTATAGGAAGCACCGCAAGGTTGCACTTATAAACGTTTGCAGGTACCATTTTAGTACAAAACAAAACCCGCACTATAGCACTTTGGTTAAACTTGTAATCGAACTAACTAAAAAGCTTACTCGAGCGTACCTGATTTATGTTCCTTATAGAATGCATACCGAAGGTTTCCGAAGACGACCGAACGATGTTGAGGATTCGGCGGGGAACTAAATGATGTCATAATCCTTGCTGCTCGTCCAATACATTTAGCGCTAATGCATGCACCTGGTTCGCTTCGTCGATGGTGCGAATGCCGTTAGTAGAAACACCGGAAAACGTCTTCCATGTTATACGGATCGCGTGCATATTAAAAATCCAAAGGGTGGTAGCACACGCACACAAATTGTGTGCAAGTCGTGCTGTAGAAGATGCAATGCTACTATAACCAAAAACACTTTAAACCATTACTAAGAAAATACCAACTTGTTGTCTACAGGATACTTACAACAATTTAATTTTAAATAACTTCTACGTCATATTTTAGGAAATGGGGGCTTGAATATTTTCCAAATGAATCACCAAGCGAAAGTATATGCTTAACGGTATTAAATTACCCATTAATTTCCTATTTTACGACCGTGGTTAATTATAGATTGAAATTTAATTTGTGCACGTTCGAGCTTCTCGTAAACTAACATATTTTAGAGCAACAATGCGCTGTATAATACATGCATACCCTTCGCCGCGCTACTGCTATTCTTGTAATTGCTAGAAAAAGTCACTCTCCTTTTTACTGTTAGGAGCGATGCAAAGCACCATTTTTATACTTTCTATAGCACATCGCACACTTTTTCGTCTGATAATTAAATTTTGCTTCTGTAGGCTTTTACACTTTCGCATAGCGGTCGGCCGCACGTATTGATTTCTAGAACCGGTAAGTACTCGATATCCTCCAAATAGAAATTAGATGCTCGATGTCTGTCAACTTCCAATTCCCTCGTAAAGGTAGAAAAACTCGGTCAATCATCCATTAAACTTCGACCCGCTACCGTTTTGATAATTTCCAAACATTTTCGAACGACAATGGGCTGAGAATTTTTAAACCTCGAGGATCTTTAAGTCGTGATCAATTACACATCCGAGCTACGCGTAAACTAACATATTTTGCAGCAACTGTATAATACATGCATACCCCTTCTCTGCGCTACTGCTATTCTTGTAGTTGCTTGGAAAAGTCAGTCGCCCTTTTTACTGCTAGGGTCGCTAAAAGCACCATTCCATACTTTATTTATAAGTGTAGCACATCGCACACTTTTTTGTCAGTTAATTAAATTTTTGTTTATGTAGGCCTTTACACTTTCGCTTATTTAAACATCTAATACGACCGATTAACCACTTTCGATTATTCTAACGGGAACCACCATACATCCCACCGCATCGTTCTTTTTGAATCCAACGATCCTATGGGCTTCCGCACACTAACACCTAACGTATCTTTCCTACTATTTGTTAAACAAAAACTACCGGTATCGCCATTGTGGACGTATAAGCAGATGTTTGTGGATGTGTACGAGAATATGTAACCATATACATTAATTAGTCTAAGCTATTTTATTTAGTCCAAGAAAATTATTATTTTCTAATCCACAATTAATAATCGCCTTTATAGGTTTAACATTTCTACCATTTCCCAATGACTGGTGCTACGTACATGGAAACTTTAATTTCTTATTAGAGAATTCTTATTCTCCCACGCACTGCTGCGTAGTTGCATGCCACCCTTTTGAGTATATGCTCGTTATAGGTTGTAAGACCCTCGGTTTTACTTAACTACAACTTCGTGAGACCCCTTTAATCTTTTAATCGTATCTTTCTCGCCTACAATACAGTAGGACTTAAGCCTTACTACCAACAAATTCTAATACTGGACCCCCATTAAATTACGTCTTTAATTTCCTACAACTTTTTTGTTGACAAGTGTTATATTGTATTTATTATACGCGGGTAGTCACTCTTTTAAGATAAATATATTTTGCTAGGTATCAACTAATATTAAATTTTCTAGGGACCCCAAATCTGTAAATAGATTTTAAATAGGCCCACCCATACAAAGTTATGCCTTCTTAAAGACTAATTTTGCCCATCTTTATTTAACTCCATCTTTAAAACCCTTTTTGCTACCAAGACATATGCTTTAGCCAACCATCTCCCGAAATCTAAAACCGATGTGTCCCTCGAACACCACGTGGAGGTAACACGTATACTCTGTCAACCAGGATAGAAGCAGGAAGGATTTGGAAGGTGGGCGAAGAACTTAAAAATTATGGAATCTTAAAACTAATATATACAATAGATTTACAAAATCTATACAAATATAAACAACTATCTTATATCTTTACGTCCCCATGCGTAGATTGTTGTACTATTAGGGAATGACGTAACCTTTGTCATCTTCCCTCGATAAACTAATTTTATTAATAAGCTGCGTATGCAAATCGTATTCTTTTACTCCGGATACATACGCAGACAAGTACTCGATACCATCCAAATAAAGAATTGGATGCTTGGTGACTGTTAACATCCGCTTCCCTCGTGTACGCCTAAGCACGCCTGTGCCCATGCGCGCCCTGCGCGTGCACACCCTGCCCATGCGCGCCCCTGCGCGTACGCACCCTGCCCATGCTTGCTGCCCATGGCACCCCTTTCTGTGCGACTGCTATTTCGTGGTAACGTCACAGCCTTTTATAAATAAAGAACAATGTTATATACTATTATAAAATGTTTATTCTGACATTATAC
Organism: Platerodrilus igneus; assembly: GCA_036346225.1. Lineage (NCBI taxonomy): Eukaryota > Metazoa > Arthropoda > Insecta > Coleoptera > Lycidae > Platerodrilus > Platerodrilus igneus. Next base: position 171,383 of record JARFIW010001357.1, read on the forward strand.
ATAACAAATTTAAAAATATTTAATACCAAGCATGGATCCATTTAAACTTAATTTTAATACAAAGTTATACACAGAAGACAGTCCTTTCTTTATGTTTGTTTGCAGTGGTTTTAATTTTATCTAATTTTATTCGCAGCTTAAAATTTAAATCGACACCCAAGTCTTCTATCTCCTTTTCTAACCAATAGTTTGATACATAAAGACCGTCTAGGTTTTCGAATTGTAAAATGTACCGAAGTTTGCCTCTATATTTAAAGTCTTTGATTCCGCCGACAACCAGATCCATTCCTTCGTGTAATTCTTGCAGCTTGTGACAATCTTTTAATCGCAGCTTTCCCACTATATCCTGCATACGTATCTTGTTAGCTTGATCGACTTCTTCTTGTCGGTATTGGAGAAATCCTTTTCTCCCACACACCGTTGTGTAGTTGCATATCCACCACTTTTGGGAATATATGGTTGTTATAGGTTGTAAGACCCTCGGTTTTAAATGATCCGAAAGGTTCTTTACTAGGTAAATATACAATGTTTAGCGGAACCCCTTTGCGTGTGGTGTACGCCAAGGTTACGAAACCCGCATTCCTTAGTTCGTCTTTGTTATCTGCCATTTTGATAAATACGTTTTAGAATAACCTTTTAAAAAGTATACGGATTTAGTACCATCCTTTTCTACAAGAAGCCTACATAACTAAAGAGTCTTTCTTACTAACCGCAAATGCATACAACTTGTACAACCCGGATGTATCTAAGTCAGTCCATCGACACATAAAATAATCTTTTAATTCTTCCTCATTTTCTCTAATAAGATGTTCTTTGTCTAACACATCTTTGTATTGTTCGCGTATTGTCGCAGTGTTTTCCATGTAGTCAATTTTCGCCTTTTGCATCCATTTCCTCTAATTCAGTTGTCTTTTCCTTCCACTTACAGCGTATGGCATACATAATGGGGCAATTTCCTTTAGCGTAAACGGATAGAGTTTACTACCAATATTTGCGCGTTGTCGTACAACCTCTGGACGAATGTTAGGTGTATCTATCAATCCCAATTCCGAAATGACTATTTCTTTTGGAATTGTAGAATATGGTGTTGCAGATTGTGTAAAATATGTACTGCCTGCTTTAATGTAGCACTTGTGTAAGATTTTTATTTTATCTTGGCTGTCTTCCTCCTCTACTATCTCCAAATAATTTACAGGTAAATAGTTAAAACTAAAGCCGAAAGCACATACTTTATCAATGTTTCCCTTTCTTTTGGTTTTTCGGACAACTTAATTTGCAAGCCCGTCAATTTCTTTGTATTACCATTCCCCCAATACACGTACTGTAGCAGGTTATTATACACTAAACAGCAGCTATTTTGTAGCTTGTCCGATAGCTTACTCACATTTTGGCAAGTGGTACCGAGTACATTGGCGCCTTTAGGAAGTATAACTTACTATCTTCCAATAACGTTAAACAGTCTTTTAAGGGTTTATACACCCGTTCCGCACTGACATAGCTTCCAATTGCACAGTTGTATATTGTCGCTTCCAATCGCGTAATACCATGTTCTTTGGCCAAAGTAGACGCAAATGTTTCCCTTAAACGTACATCTGGACAACGTAAAAAATTTAGTATATGATTGCCAAGTTGTTTATTAACACCAGGACTTGTTATCTGACACACAAATTTGTTGTATATCTTAATTCTTGCATTGGTTGTTAGCCATGTTAAACAATCAATTCCTACAGTTTTATCGTTGTCAACTATAATATTACACTTTTCTTCGTATTCCCCTTATAGCAAAAGTTATGGTTTGTAGTTAAATAATTACACATCTCCATCTTGCTAAATATACCCGCAAAATCTTGGGTTACATCCATGTCAAAAAGATAGAAATAATCTTTTTCGAGTTCGTCTAATATATCTGGTAGTTCCTCCAATAAAGTTTCCAACTTAACATCTGCTAGTTCCACTTTGTATGGAACACATATAGGATTTTGGAATTTTTTATTAATGCATTCGAGGTCTTCTTTTCCGATAATTTCTTTTACTCTCTGGCCCATCTTGTTAGTGCTTTCCAGAAAACAGGAGCTTAGCTTTAACACCATGCCTAGCGGAAACAAATCGGTCAAACTTTCTTCGTAGATAGCTGTTAAATGCACCACAAATTTCTTTTTTAGGATAAACATCCTTTTGCTTGCAGATGTTTGTTCGGCGTCAGAAAGGTCGCATAAATTTTAACCAACATTATATTGTCACAAAATGGTTCTGTAATTGGTGTGTGTAGTCCACCAGTCAGCATCTGTTCGCCTTCGACATAACAAATATTACCAATATCTGTTACCAGATTATTGTTGCACATATTTTCTGTCAACAGCCATAATCCAAATCGCTCATTTGTCGGTTTCACTTTATTCCCAAAGTTGAGAAACGTTAATCACCTTTGAGACGCTCATGTTTACCGTTCTAGCTACTATCGAATACTAAATTGAATACGAAAAATTGTTCTCTTATGTATTCTACAGAGTGAGGACGTATATTACCGAAGATAGTCGAATATGTTGTTATCCGACCTAAGCCGACAGGGATGCGCATCGACATATATCCGGATATATGTAGGATGTAAAGTTAGGGTGAAATTACCCCATAGGGTGAAATACTTGACCACATGACACTGACTATGACCATATGACCACATGACCTAACATGACCATATGACCACATGACCATATGACCATACTATGACCAATGAATGACCAGTAATTGCTTTTTAATGAGTTTTCTCATTAAAACCCATTAACACTAATTGCTTTTAATGAGTTTTCCATTATAAACCAAGTGTGGACCTAGGTTAGATAAAGGAAAAATAATAGGTTAGGTCAGCGCTGCGGCGTTGAACACAATATTTCGCTTATCAACGCTGGATCGCGGTTTGTAATGAAAACTCTTAGCAATTGTGCTGTGGCAAGTGAAAACTCGTGCAAGTTATTCGTGTGCTGGTCGTGTACTACTGGTAATGGTCGTGATGTGGTATGTGCGTGTGGGTCGAGTGATGTGCATCATGTCGTGGAATCGGATTACGTGGACGTTCGACTGACGTCGATTCGGTCATGTCGGCAACTGTGTCGGTGAGTACGACTAGATACGACTGAGCTGTCTAGGATGGTTCGCATGGTGAGAAAAAGTGAAGGCTGACAAGTAGTGGTGCCGCTGACGTGACGGCTGTAATTGTTGTTGGAATGACGGCAATGATTGACTTGTTGAACCATGTGAACCTTGTGCGTTAAATTGCGATCTGCGGCTAATCTAGCATGTTTATCTAAAATGTTGTGTGACTGTGTACCTGAGACAAACAGTTCGTCTGCAGCTGCACGTTTTCTGGAGCTGATGGTGACATGTGTCGGAACATGGTAATGATCGGGTCTATCGCTGCGATATCAAAATGTGCATGTGTTCGAACGTGGATGTGGACATGATGGAACTGTTGGAACAATGGCAGATCTTGTTCTTTGTCGTGGATGTGACAGATGTGACGGTACTGGTGATGTGTAACTAACGTCTGCATGGGCTGTGCGAAGAAATGGTTGGTATGACGAACTGCGAGGTGATGTGGCTGAGTGCTGGCAGCTACGCTGTGTAGACGGCTGCGTACAGCTGGCTAATTCGTTTGCGTTGTCGAAACGTTGAAGGTTGCGTCGCTTGACGCGTGTTGCGGATGAGCTTCGTCAGGGTGCACGGTGTGCGATCGTTTGCTGGAAGATGATGAGTTATGCTCTAAATGAGGTGCACTGTAGCTGAACTGTGCTAATCGAGCAGCTGAACTGCTGTGAATGGCTGAGTAGCGTGTGTGATCAGCGGATGGGGCAAGAAGAGGGTGGTCTGAATGACTGGACTGGTTGCGTGGTTGGATGGAGGCATGGACAAATCTAACGATTGTACGTGGATTTGACGCATTTAATTAAAATTTGAGTTGCAAGTTTGGGTTCTGATCTTGGTTCCGGCATGCAGCCTGGTGGCAAGGATTGGGTGCGGAATGAAAGGGGTGGTATGAGAAGTGGTGTTCGAAAAGAATTGTGGTTGCGAGCTTTGGTTGGATTCCGCCTTTAGTTTATGAACGGTGTTATATAAAGTTAAAACTTTCCCAAAAGGGACGTGGGGGTGATGGTTGTCATGACGTATGTTTAAGGTGACGGCGGAACCTACTGACAAGTGAAAGGGGAGGGCTGGGGGGTCAAGAAAAAAGGGTGGGCAGCGGAACGGTTTAAGGCTTGGATTTGGTGAAACTGCATATGATATTAAGCTATCTACAATTTTAACTACTATTTAAGAATATGCGAGGGAAGAGGTTGGGTTGGTCTGTACGAAAGGTTATCGGTATAAGTTTAAAGCGAGTGGGCTACAAAACATTAAGATGGCAAATGGTGTTCATTGAGTTGAAGTGGTAGCTGACGCATAAGGTCTTTGGGATGGACAGGTGCGATGAAGGTGTTAACTGCTGATGTGTCGAAAGAGTGTGGTTGACGAGACTGCGAGGTTAGATGGCTGATGCTGCAGTGATTGTAACGTGGTGCTGATAGTCTGGTTGAATTTTTACTTCGGCGAAACGTTGCAGTTGACTCTCTGGACGTGATCGTCTTCGGTGAACGTCGGCGGCGTTGAAAGAAGCGTCGGCAATAAACGTTTGCGTGTTGAAGATAATGAGTTATGCTCTGAAAGGCAGTCAATGGTAGATCTTGCAATACGCGAAAGCTGTGCGGGTGGTATGTGACGCTGGTGATGGTGCGTGATGGATCGAAGTGAAAATTCGATAATACTGGCGATGTTGCCTGGTGTTAAGATATGTGAGCGACATGGAAATCTTACCAAGTCTGATATGACGGTAGAGTTTTAATTATGCTGAATGTCTGATTCAAGATAATGTGTTGGATGACTGTCGTCAAGGATTGCAAAGTGTGTGGTATGACGTGCCGGTTAAGCAACCATGCGTATGCCTGTCTTGGAATTGGAAAGAATGGGATGTGCGTGAAATGGACTGGCGAGAGGGATACTGCCGTTGTCGTCCTGAACAATGGATGTTGAGAACTGTGATGTTGGGATGAACATGACGAACATCTGTATGCTGTCGTAGTCGTGTGAGGACTCTTTGTGCTGCGAAAGGATGTAACGTTAAATCCGTGATGCAAGGTTATTCTAAAAAACGTGTTATCAGAAATGATGACGAACAGTTGCCAGCTGTCTACTGGGTCGGTCATGTACGAATGAACTCGAATTACAGCGTTCGATCATTACGGTCTTGACCTGCATGTTCAAAGTGGTGACAGAGTGGTCGATGAAGGTATCATGCCGAATAAGGTCGATCAAGCATGTGATATCGTAAGCATGCGATAGGTGCTGGCTGTACGAAGATGGGATCGGTATAGCGGATCGACAATGGGTGTCAATTGTTTCGAATGAACATGTCTGGCAGTGATTGAAAAAGGATAAGAGATGGTGCAGCTGATATGATAAATAGGATGAAACACTGATGACATGATTAGGACTGTCCTGTGTTTAGTTAAATGTTGTGATGTTTAGTGATAATAGTTTTAACTGTTCTGCTGTTAATAAAGGCTTAGTCGATAAGCGTGCGCTTGCGATGCTGCGCGCAGAGATCTGCGTGTCGGATGCGCGAGGGGCGGCTGTGCGACGGGGAGCATGGTGGTCGGCGGTCTGTTGATATGTGCGATGTCTGGCGATTTGCACGGCTGGTTTATCGAGGAAGATGACGACCTAATGTCTGTAGCAATCTGCGTGGGCTATGATGGTTGTTTATGTTTGTGCTGTAAATCTGTTGGTTGACAGTTTTCCGCAATGTCGTCAAATGTCTGGTCGGCTGACGTGGTGTCTGACAGTGTTACTCACGTGTGCTCGAGTTTAAATGGTGTCAGAAGCATGTGCGTAACAGGGTTTAGATGAGTTAAAAGATGCAAGTGTCTTTAAAACGGACTGTGGTGATGTTAAATCTGACATGGTCTAATTGATGATGCAATATGTTGTCTTAAATGTGAATCTGCGTATGCAATATTTGCTGTCGATAACAAGTGAACAGCTGTGTATGTGGAGTCTGGCTGTAAGTGGCGTATAATGGATCTCACGGTGTTGTGAAGTGCTATCTTCAAAATAGCATGACTCTACGCGTGCGTCGTGGCGTAAAATGAGTTTCGCTTACGTAATATGATAACTGAAAAGGCTGGTTAGTTAATATTGGCTAAAAACCATATTTTGTTCGGTTAAGCTGCTCCTGAACATTTCTGTCACAATGATTGTTTATTAGGCGTTGAATAAAGTGACGTCGTTGATTCAACGATGCGGTTGTTAAGGATTGTGATTAGGTGTTGTAAATACGAGGAAATTAATTGACAGTGTGCGTGATGCTTCTAAATTATGGATGCTGGAGCTGGATCAAAATGTCAACGGTGGCTGACAGAAAATGCTTGCGGTGCAAATATGTTAGCTGATGATGACATGAAGATTCGATAGTGTAATGTTGAGTATCAAGGCGTGGATGGATTGAAATTTTGCTACGAGAGATGACAGACTCGAAATTGTTGGACGATCAATCGGTACGGTTCAAAATCTAAATGGTAGCTCTGGAATGTTTCAGAATCGGTGTGAAATAAATATTGCATCCACTAAAGGTGTTTCTGCGATTAAATCGATGGCGCGAAGCGTATGCGTTGGTTCGGAAGCTGACCTGGTAATCTCGTGGATCGTAAAATGGTTTTTGTGTGCTTGCTCGGTGTTCTGAAAAATAAATTACGTGAAAGTGTTAAGTTGGTGTGGTTCTGTGGTGTTTGTGGTTTTGTTTTGATTTATCTTCTGGCCATTGCGGGTTGGCAGCGGTGGACGCGGCTTTGGGTTTTTTTTTTATCCAAAACGTAGTAAAGGGAAACCCTAAATTTTTTCATTTTTTAATATTTAAAAACCATTCATTGATGTGTTTTACGGGTGTGCTGGACGGTAAAATATTGTTAGATTACGTAATATGTCTTAATTACAAAACATGTCTCGTACATAATTTTATAGTCTTTTAAACAACAATGAAACTTTTGGTTACAGGTTGAATTTGCTACGAAGGAAATAATGTTACTAAAAATGGTAATTGTTTAACTGTATGAATAAAATATGCATGCTGTGTTCTCTATGTTGGTTGGATTAGTTATCGAGATTGTAGAAATGTTGGTGACATCTTTGTAAATGACCGACGTATAATGGTGAGCTACGACAAGTTCTGAATGGCTGCTGAAATTCAATTGCTTTGTACCAACAGGTGACTGAAATGATTGCTGCAAACGTGTGCTGACAATGGATTGAGCTCAAATGTTGCATGGTATTCGATTAAATCTGCGCAATCGTTGCATAATTTTGGACGTAAGCAAGATGGTATCGCATGTACAAATTGAAGGAAGTTTATGGAGAACGGCTAAAACGTCGCTATGGCGCTCAGAAATCGATTCAAAGATGGCGGTACGCTCTGGGGTGATGTTCTGAAAATCCTGATGATTCGGGTAGCGTGCGAAATTGTGTGAACTATCTAATTCGATACGCAAAGGCAAGTGGTTGTGTCTGCAAGGCTGGCTGCGGTTGTTCGATCTGCGAAAATAGTTGAAGTGAAAATTGTATGAATGGGTGTTTTGAAATGTTTGTGATTTCTGAAGTGAATGGTTCGTGGCCAGTGTTGCGACTGTTTGATTGCATTATACTTCTGACGTTTCATATATTATACAGTTTAAACACTTACAAGATAAAGTCAATCACTTGAAATTTTATATCATTATTTATTCCAAAATCTTGTAGTAAAGGAAATCGTACGTTTTTGTCATTGGTTAGTTCGTTATTTAGGCTTTTAATTGTAAAGAGTTAATTAAAGATTAAAATTTTAAAATGTTTGAGTGCGGGTTTGAAATTTATAATTGAATTCGATGCTCTTGAACCTATAGAATTTTTAAGTCGAAATTGGGGATGATTGTAAATGAGAGTTTTGGTTCGGTACTGATCGTGTTTAGGTCAAGTATCTGAAAATTTTCATCGTCGGCATCGTCAGGTTGATAATCATAATATTCTTCAGTATAGTTTTCATTTGAGTCGTTATCCCGAGGCTGTTCTACATTATATGATTCTTCTGAAACAGAGATTCTTTTGGGGATGTTCGTAAAATTGTTATCACTATTATTATTATTGGATCGTTAGAATGTATTCCTTGTACTTATGAACATTGGTGTAGGTTTGGGTTTAAGTTTCCTACCAAATACTTGAGAAATAGTGGGAAAAGTTCTCTGTATTGGTGTAGTTTGGATTTTTATCGCGCTAATTCGAAATTGCATTCACTGGTTGTGATCAAAGAAGGACCTTAGAAGTTAGGTTGATTTGTTTGTCGAATAGGTCGGTGCTTATTAAAGTTTTGATTGGGACTTCTAAGCATTATACTTTTTGAAGGATTTCTTTGCCTGATAAAATTGAGAAAATTAACCTGTTGTTGGTGATTATCGTGGTCTTTTAACTGTACAATGCAGTCTTCTAAACAGTTTACCGATTTGTAAGAAATAAAAGATCTATATGGTCCTAACAATTCCGCCATAAAGGTATTTAATGCTTGCTGATTGTAAAGATTAATAATATAAGTTTTTATGTTGTAGTCATCTTCTCTATTATTAATTTGTTCTAATAGGCTTTGTAATTTGGGCTTAATTCTTTAGTAGTAATTGTAATAATTTTCGTTTGTTAGTTGAAAACAAGTTATCAGATCATTTTCTAGCAGTATTTCATTTCTTTGGTCGCCAAATCTAGAAAGCGATGCTTCTTTAACTTGTAACCAAGTGTTGCAATTAGATACTACTAGGGTATCCCTCCCGGCACCAGTAAGTTTTGTATCAGCAGAGTTCAAACATTAATTTATTAAAAGGGTAATGCTCCTGTCCTGAGGTAGTAATCTTATACGTATTAATAAATTTTTCACATTGTTGAATCTAGTACTATTTCACGTGCAGCGTTCGATTCAGAATAATTTACAGTCATTTCTAAGTTTTCTAAATGACAATTTTGAAAATAAATAGGTGATCTGCCTTGTGCATAAATTTAACACTAAATGGTATTAGAAATGTACTAACAGGGATAAAATTTGTAGATGCATGAGAATTTGTGGGTAGGATCGTCCAGCTGAACTTTTCCACGAAATTTCCTGATATTTCTTCGTGGGTAAGATGTGCAATGGTGAAGTATTTTTGTAGACCAAGTCGATCTTTCGTTGATTTACTGGGAATGGTTAATGAAGTTCTGATAATAAAAAATATTTGAAAATCACCAGCTACCAGAGTTCATTTGTTTAAGTATGCTACTGGGTAATGCCAATTCTGTTTAAAAGTCAGAAATTTAACTCTTTGAGAAACGTTATTCATTTACAACTTCTACTTTGAACCATCACATCAATGCCTATGGCTTAAGTGAGTACTAAGATAATGAGCCTAGTATTAAATTCTTTTTATACTTGATGATAATTACATTAACCTTAAGTAACTGTTGAAAACTTTCCTAATAAAATATAAGCAACATTTTACAATATAATTTGTTAATAATTATGATATGGTCATACAAAGTAAAAGGCGATAAGTTATTTAATGAAGGCGAATCAGCAATTCAATACAAATTAACTATTACTTAAATTATAATTTTATGAGGATATAATTATATATGTGTGGAGAGTAACAATGTTATCTTACAATAAATGCGCGATCCTAGAAGTATAAACTGAATATACCAAAAATTAATACATTTAACTACATGTTTCAAAATTATCGTTTTGTTTTGCTGCATATATAAACTCTCCTCAAGGTTTGTTTATTTATTCAGTATTAATTTGTGGTTGTCACTTGTAAGTTAAAATTTTAAAACGAAAGACGGATCGATCAAAGTTGCACTTTGCATAAATGCATCAAGATGAAAATGAAGAAGTCAATAAGCCTGAACTATGTAGCAGGGATGAGAGCGTCTCAGATCAAACGTATGTTCCTATTCTGTCAACTTCAAGTACGAACGTTATCAATTTAGATGAGGATGATCATTACCACGACGATTTTTATATGACTCACCTTATATAGCCGAATCATTGTCATCAACATCATCAAATATACAGAAAGAAATTTTAGCACTTTGTCTTGCGTTTGGTAACTTCGATAACCACAGACGGTGAGATAGTGGAAGTGTAAATTATGAGCAAATTTAAAAGTACGTACCAGTAATAAACTGCAACTTCTCGCGGCGGCGGCGATGGCTAGATGATAAGCAGTCGACCGTTGCAGAACTCAAATGTATATAGCATCATAGCTACGAACGTTAATCTGTTTATAACTTTACTGTACAACAGTGCGGCATATTCAACAGAAAGTACTTGAAGGCTCAGTCGCGGTAAACTGTAGATTCCACTATCTATACAACAAAGGGGAATTGATCCACAAGCTACATCTTATGCGGAATTAAAGTTGTATTTACTATAATTTACAAACAGAACACACTCGGTGCAAAAAAATTAAAAATATCAAAACAGGAATGAGCGACTACTACCGCGTAAATAAGGAAGACGCAGGTAATAAAACCAGGACAAAGTGTGCTAAGAAATGAAAATCAGTACGGTTTTAATAATAAAGTACTCTAAGGCTAGTGGTTTAAAAAGACATTTAATGCTTAAACATGCAGCAGTATATAACAGAATCTTTTTTAAACAGGAACGTCCACATCAAAGCAAAAATCAAATTCCATTTTGAAGATGATTAACAAAATCGGAAGTAACTCACCTAAGGTAAATTATAAAAAACGTATAATTATAATCGTTACTGAATTAAGTGATACTAGGTGTTTGCCATTTCTTGTTTATTTGGTAATTAAAATTAAAACTTAAGGGGTTATCTCTAAATTGCTTTCATTTCTTACCATCATGCTCTTATTTACATTTATCTTTTGTTTAAAGTTTAGACTTTACAAATAGAACGTATAAGTAACAGTATTGTAAAACGTTAAAAGTATAATTATTAATTATGGTCATTCTTGCTCTAACGCTAGCAAGGAATAAGATTGAGATGAAATGTTGATTAGATGGATTAGCAACCAAATATTTACCCTTTAATTTTTTTAAAGATCATGCGACGCAAAGATTATTTCATGTTTTAAATAACACCGTTGTACTGCCTAAGCGAACGGTTATGAAAGAGAAGGAGCTGAAACAGTTTGCTATATTGCAAGGATAGATTAAAAATGTCCTTGCAAAAACATTTTTAATTTTTCACATTATTTATGAAGAAATTAGCAGTACTTATAGATAACAAACCAAAGCAACAAGAAACCGATCCTATTCGCTTTAACAGTAATGATTCGCATTTTAGATGTTTTCGCACAAATTTTAAATCTTGGAGTTCAAGACTTGCTGAAGTTGTTTAAACCAGAAGATAAAGCAGAGTTTGAAGAAGTAGAAAAAGAAGAAGGGTTTTGTAGAAAAGGAGCTGGTACAGGTTCGGACAAACATTTCAGCAAAAATTCAGAGTTTACTAAAGCATTTTAAAAGTCCTTTTACGTTACTAAATGAAGAAAATTATGTCACTTTACAGAGTTTGTAGTGGTAGGCTTTAATATGTTGCTCGACAAAATAGAACATACTATTTAGGGTTTAAAAAGAAACATATTAAGGTGTAAACTCGAAGAAAATTTGTTTTCAACATATCTAGCTGCACATACCAAAATGTTAAAACATTATCGTAAAATAAATTGGATCTACTGTACCGTCCATATTTTAGATCCACGACATAAAACGCAAACATTCAATTTGACCGCTTATAAGATGAAACAATAGCTTAGACTTTTATGCAAAGCCCAAATGATCATTTCAAATCGAGCTAGCAATTGAAAGAAGGAAAATGTAAGGTCTTGGACAGCACTCGAACCTGCATCTTGGTCTTTCGACCTTGTGCAATTAACTATATATATATATATATATATATATATATATATATATGCATATGTATGATATATATATACATATATATATATATATATATATATGTATATATATATATATATATATATAATTAGTATTATTTCTCGAACGAAAGTAGGTAAACAACTGATTTAATTGAAATCTTGGGATACACTCGTTCTACCAGTTAAAACTACAGCGTCAAATTGTAATTTTTATTCAACGTTTCGGCATTGACTTTATGCCTTCTTCATAGACTGAAAAATTTAATAAAAATTATTACAATTAAATTCAAATAGTGTAGCTATGTACTTACATAAATTACTATGACTTAAACCTGATTTAAACTTAACAAACAACACTTATTCATGTCCTACAACTTGGTTAAATTTTTAAAAAGTAATTACAGCAACACAATTAAAATGTAACACAGTCAATTGGATAAAATAAATAAATAAATTAACATATAACAACATGCATTTAAATCTAATCATACGGCGCAACAAGCATAACTAAACTAATCCTATTTAATAATCGATCATGTTATCACATGGTCATAATCTAAAACCTGTAAGTCATAATCTAAAACCTATATCTTAATAATTTAATGGAAAATGGAACACATTAATAAATGAAGCACACGAAACAGAATACATAATTAAACATTTCTACACTGTTTGCGAAACTGACCGTTATTAAACTTGTAGAACGCAGAGTAGACCGTATTCAAGTTGTTCATATAAAAATCATATTAAAATATTTCACAACCAAAAGAGACAACAGTTTGAATATTGCTAAGTGCTTCCACTGCAATCTGCAAGTAAAACATATTGTTTATGTACAAAATACGTTAGGTACAAAAAAATTCCTAACTTTTGTTCTTTGAAAAAAAATATATTTGCATACATGTTTTTGATTTAGACTGTGTCATATTAAAAACAAAAAATTTCGCTCGCTATCTTATGTATAGTAAGGAACAAAGAATACTACTATAATAAACCTGTTTATCGTAAAAAGCGATTAAAAGGCGCAGCAAGGGGCAGCGGCCTTGCTGGCTAAAAGATATTGGAGCAGAGTCGGTTAGTTTCGGGTGATCCTCACTAATTTTCAAGGTTGTTGGGGGTTGGCCGTGACAGATACGGCTTTTTGCCAAAATCTTTAAAAACTGCGTTGTGGAAAGATACGGGAACCTACCACAATATTTCCCAGGTATGCGTAGTCTAAAACACGAACTATGTATGATGGAGAGCTCACAAGTAAAATTCTTGTCCGGAGGTAAAGTACCCCCTCATTCGGATCTCTGGGAGGGGGTACTTGGGACTCGTCATCGTAAGAATTTACAACAACGGTTCGATTTAGTGATAGGGACTTGGAATGTAGGGTCATTACTTAGAGTAGATAAGTTAACGAATTTATTAATGAGAAAAAGAAAACTAGACATTTTAGGTATTAGCGAGGTGAAATGGCTGGATAGTAATGATTTTTGAAAAGATAATTATAGAATAATTACAACTTTTTCAACTAATGGACAGGCAGGGTAGGAATAGTGTTAGATAAAAGATTAGGACATAAAGTTAAAGAGTACTTACAATTTAGTGATAGAATAATTATGGATACATTCAGTACGAAACCTACAGACACTGTTTTAGTACAGGTTTACATGTCAACAACTCAGTACGAGGATAAGGAAGTAGAAAAGTATACGAAGATATAAATAGTATAGTGAGAAAAGAAAGAGGAATGAGAATTTAATGGTTATGAGCGATTTTAATGCGTCAGTGGGAGAAGGTAGTGAGGGAAAAATGGTAGGAAAATTTGGATATGGTAGACGAAATGACAAAGAAGAAAGATTAGTTGAGTTTTGACAGGAACATAGATTAGTAACTGTAAACACCCTATTCGAACAACTTGTTAGAAGAAGATATACCTGGAAAGCTCCAGGTGATAGAGCTAAATGCCAAATTTTAGTTAAACAAAGATTTAGAAACTAAGTTAAAAACTGTCGTAGTTATACAGGGGCTGACATAGATAGCGATCATAACTTAGCTAAAATGAAGTGTAATCTAAAATTCAAAAAATTGAGAAAGGCTAAAATAAGGGATGGGATCTAGGTAAGCTTAATAATAGCGAGGTAAAAGAAAAATATACAAATATTAGATAAAAAGATCAAAGAGATAGCTATAGGAGGGAACGTAAAAAATAGATGGAAAGAAATAAAAAGGGTTGTACATGATACAGCAACACATACTATAGGTAAGTAAAAAATAGAAGCCAGAAACCCCTGGGTAACAAAGGAGATATTAGATTTGATAGAGAATAGAAGAAAGCTTAAACCTTTCAGAGAATTGGATAGTGAAAGGAAGCAAAAATATAATAGAGTTAGAAATAAGTGAATAGAGGATAATTGTAAGGAAATACAAGATGATTTGAGAGTAGGTAAGACTACAAGATGACTTGCGAGTAGGTAAGACAGACAGGACTTACAGGGCAGTTAAAAAGTTTTTCGGGGAAGATGAGAAAAATATAATGGTATTAAAGATGAGAATAACGAGCTTCTAATAAATAAAGTTGAGGTAGCAGATAGATGGAAAAGATATTTAGAAGATTTATATGAAGGGGACGATATGGATGAGTTAGAGAACGATCAAGAAAGGGATGTAGAAATAGGGTTCTCATTATTAAGAGAGGAATTTGATAGAGCTGTTAGGGATCTTAAACTAAATAAAGCGCCGGGGATAGACGATATACCCGCAGAATTAATAGAATATGCAAGTCCGAAAACTTTAGACAGATTACATGAACTAGTGAAAGTAATATATGACACAGGTGAGGTCCCAATAGATTTCCCAATCCCAAAAAAGTCAGGAGCTGATAGGTGTGAGAATTTTAGAACGGTTAGTTTAACTTCCCACGCTTCCAAAATACTAACAATAATAATAAAAATAAATTAGAAGCTTTGACTGAGAATTATTTAGGCGAAAACCAATATAGTTTTTGTAAAAACAGAGGGACTAGAGAACCGATTCTAATGATTAGGGTAATTATCGAGAAAAGGTTACAAGAAAATAAAAAGACTCATTTCGCGTTTGTAGATTTAGAAAAAGCATTTGATAGGATTAATTGGATTGTTATGTTCAGGGTTTTGCGAAAACTAGGAATCTCTCATAAGGATAGACTGAAAGTCTATATATAAACCAGAGCGTAGTAATTAGATTTAATGAAATAGAAAAGGAAGCTAAGATTAAAAATGTTGATAGGCAGGGCTGTATACTATCTCCCTTGATTTATAATGTTTATATTGAGAAAGCTTTAAATTTGGCTGGAGAGAGAAAAGAGATAGATATTAGTGTACAGGGACAGAAAATAGACATGTTACGTTTTGCAGATGACATAGCCATTATAGCAGAGTCTAGAAAAGAGTTAGGAGAGTTTTTAAATGTTTAGATGAGATACTACAAAGTAACTATAGTATGAGAATTAACTCAGAAAAGACAAAGATAATGACAAGTGAGTTACAGCCTAGTTCTAAACCAAAATTAAAAATAGGTAATACCGAGTTAGAGAAGGTAGATGAACTTTGCTACTTAGGTAGTATAATTACAAAGGACGGTTTTAAAAAAGAAAGACTTACTAATAACTAATAGTATTAATTCAGATAACAGAAAAAGTTTCTTAAAGTCGAATGTATGGAGCGTTCTATTATACGGTAGTGAGACTTGGACAATTAAAGAGGTAGATAAGAAAAATTAAAGGTCAGGAGAGATAGAATGATAGGTCACCAGTTAAGGCATGAGGGACTATTTAGTAAGGTCTTAGATTATAGACTACCAAATAAGAACAGAGTAGGAAGACCTAGACAAAGCTATATTAGTCAAATTATTAGAGATTTAGGTGGTGAAGGGTATGTAGACCTTTTTAGACTAGCTCAGAACAGAAAAGAATTTAGAGCTGCTTCAAACCGATCTTAAGTAAGTTCGAAAACAAAACAAAAAAATAAATAAATAAAATTCAGTTAACTATGTGTCACCATGACATAACTCACAATTAGTTAGCGGTGTGGCATGATGGTAGCGATTCGTTGTTTAAACCTTACCATAACATAATTTAATAAACATCACCATGACATAACTCACAATTAGTTATCGGTCTGGCATGTTGGCAGCGATTCGCTGCTTAATCCTTACCATAACATTAATTTAACACTTTTCCATTTTTGGAGGGGATAACCAAGTAATATTTCATTTCCTTATAAATGGGAATCATGTAAACATATTGGAGTTCTTTAACAACGATCAGGTTGCTAGTATCTATGTAGAGCCAGGTAGACAGGAAAAAGATTATAGAAAGGCCTAGACCAAACTATAATAGTCAAATTATTAGAAATTTAGTCTGTGAAAGGTATGTAGAACATTTTAGATTAGCACAGAAAAGAAGTTAGAGCTGCGTCAAACCGACCTTAAGTAAAGTCGAAAACAAAAAAAAAACTATAGCAACCGATTGTATCTTAATTTAAAAGTTAAAACTGTAAATAGTATAATTCGTGTTCATAGCATAGTTTTACAACTGGAGTCAAAACTAACACAAGTATGTATGTACACAAACTTTCAGCAGTCAATATTGTAAAGACGGTTGTTATTTTTCTTTCTTGCGCGATTTGCCACTTTTGCAACTGTAGTTGAAAATTTTAACACTCATAGTAACACAATACCGTTGACAATCCTTTCGGGTGCTATATACTAGGCAGTAGAAGCAAACTTTCCTTATAATATCGACTAAAATAAAAAAATTTCAACTTAATTTAAAACAAGAATGACGAAATTTTAAGTGATATAACCTATACTTTATTAACTGAAATTTGCATTTGCGTGTTGGATATTACGAGAATTCGAGAATTTCGAATTTCGAGACGAGAACGTGAATTCTCCATCTCAAACGACGTCACTAGTCACTTTTGTTAAGTACTGCTTTCAATTTGGACTCAAAACATTTCATAGCCGTGTAAAATACTTTCAAGCGATAAACTGAATTCACTATCCATTTTCTGAAAGATATAAATTTAAAACCTGAATTTATTAGCGCATAGAAAGGATTAACCGATGCAAAAACTAGATAAAATTGATAATGTAACAAGTCTCGTGTCAAGATTAACAATTATTATTATCTATTTGATACACGAAGTACTCGATGAATATTTAAGAATTTATATGGGTACTTACATGCTGAGCCGACTATAAGTTATTGTTTAAAAAACGCAATAATGCTGTGTGCAAACACTCAAATCTTCAAAGTTATACAAACAAAAGAATATTTTATAACTAGATACAAGTAGTAAATTGCCACTACAGAACAAGTTTATACAAACACCTCTCAATTACACGCAGAATTCGCGAATTTTCTGTACATTTTGCACGGGTTGGATTGCGTGAGAGCATTAACGCCTAGACTGTAAATTTGAAAAGTATATGATTTTATAACAATGTCAATCTTTCGCAAAAAATTAATTAACCGGCAAAACTTGATATCCTTAAGCACACCGATATACAATCCAACGACCCTTTTTTCAAACAGGTGATCCATCAAGTGGGCTGTAAGCGATTCTAAAATAAACGAAATCGATTCTATCATCATTACTCTTGTTTCAGGTCATCTGAATAACCGATTTCACTCAACTCCTCGTCAGTTTAAGTGAAATTTAAAAAAAATATACGTCGCTTTACATTTACGAACGAACACTGCATTGCTTTTAAGCATAATTTTCTTCAAAAATTTATAATTAGTTTTTCCTGCAGGGAAATATATCGCGTTCAAAACATGAACAAAGCTCTTAATATTTCGAAATGTAAGGGTGTGAAACTGTAGTTTCTTACTGAATGTATACAATAGAAGTCTAGAGAGAGCTATTAACTTGATATACACAGCTCGTGTGCTGGCTACAAACACAACTCCCGAGGAAGACAAAGAATAGAAACGTAACATATGCGAATATATCAGTTGCAATAAAAGCAGAGAGGTTGTTCTAAAAGAACAAACCTTTTCGCAACGATTTTTGTCGGGATTTCTATGATTTCAACAATAAAACTCACAATAAAAATAAGTTGTTTTATTTATGGTTGTCATAAGTGCTATGTAGTGCTACATCCGTTAACTCTTCTACTTAGTTGAAAATCATTACTATCACTATGACGTACTAAAGCTCTCTCTAACCTTAAATTCCAGATCAATCACTTTCAATTTTTCAATTTAAAGCAATAAAGGTCAGCGTTTCCAAAACAACAAAGAACCACAGCCACAAACATGTCCATACATATTGAATACATCAGTCAGGCGGTAGCAATAGGGGATGTTCCTGCATGTAAATCACCTTTGCCACTATACGTCTGTAATTTAAAAAGCGCTCGCTGCATTTCTTAGTCAACTTGCAGCACGGAAATGTCGGAAATCATGGCATCGCAAATATTCTGACGCTTTTGAATAAAAGATTTCGCTATTTCGTAGAAGTGTTTGAAAATTTAGATGTTGTATTGCAAAATGTACATGATATTTTGCTGCAGCGAAAATGTAATAAGTAAAATGGAATTTTAGACGCTTGTACTTTCTACGTAGAAGGGACTTTAAAGTGCTAAATCAGAATTAGTCGTAACTTAATAATGCAATTTTCTCATCGATGTCTATCAATAACAATACGATTTCGATAACATTTTTTCGTAAAGAAATTGGTGAAGTTTTTACATTTTGATATCTGAAAGCTTGGTATAATAAGAATCACAAATGATTACTACGTCACGCTCGTATTGTTATGGTCTTTAAACTGTTGCTAATTCAGAACCGACTACAGAGCTTTCAACACGGCTGATCAGCTACAGCAATCGTTGTTGAACTTGACTAGATGGCGGTTTTGAATATTTCCACTTTATCTTTAAACCGTATACAAAATATTCTTATAATATGTATGTGTTAAGGAACGACAGTTGTACTTCTTCTAAAGGTAGGCAGTGCAAAGTGTCATATTGGAATGTGTTTGCACTAATGGCAATTATTTTGTAAAACCATAAGCCTATATGACTGTCATCATGAACCATATACGCATAAATGACCTCTATAAAATACTAATAAAGGAACTATATCACCTTCATTACACCGAAAACCGATTAAAATGCAAAGTATCTATCTATTGGCTTTGCCCAGGTGTTAAAACTGGAATAAATCAGATGATTTTTGACATTTCAACTACAATAGGTTCGTGTGTGACTACTATCCTCAAGATCCAGAATTCGTTTCTCTACACGGATCGATTGAAAAAATGGGATGCAATTATTTCTGTAATAAGAGTTCGTATGTGTGAATGTTGTTGCTTGCGTTAAAGATCCCTACATTACTTGGTATGGCAATGATTTGATTAAATTCCAGATTTCCATGTAAAAAAGTTAGTACCTTTAACTAAATTTAAATACACGGTAAGGAAAATATTCTCGAGTATTTAAAACATAAATAGTAAATTATCTATTGAAAAGCTTCAGTTTGGACTATGAGGTTAGTAGAATATATTCAAAATACTACCTAACCAAACCATTACTCTAATTAATCGTAAAATTGTCTGTTACATCTCAATTGATTCCATAACAATTGTATTTTAATAATTAATCATAGGAGATTTCTCACCATTAAACTAAAGTATGTCACGCATAGTTTTGTAAAACAAATTTAGCATATAGTGTCATTAGATATGTAATTCAGCTATAAAAATAGGTCGTCTAAATATCTTAGGGGTTTTTAGAATTAGTTTTTATTAATAAGTAAATGCGGTTTTGAGTTCCCAACTCTTGCTCGGGTGATTAATTATAATTATTATTGTATACTTTGCGGTGTATACGTTTTCCACGATTTGAAGTGATATATGTCATTATTTCGACCAATGAGAACTCAATGCGTTCAAGGGTTGGTGGACAATTAATGAAAACAAACGACGGGGCCATGATGTCACTCTACGCGCTACCATCGTATTTGAAAAACGAATGAGAAGTGCTTAATAATATAAAGCTGGACTTTACCCCTCGAATCATTATACCTTCATATTGTCGTATTTTTACCTTTCGTCTTGCTCCTTTACGTTGTAGGTAATCAACGAACCCCATTGCAAATCTAGACTAAATATGCGTCAAACTCACTCACGACTTGTTGAATGAAACGCCGTAATCAAGTATTCATTAATTAGCTCACAGTAACTTAATTATTAAGAAGGACAAAAAGTCAGCCTACCTTAATAATTTTGCATGGTTGATTTATTTCATCACCCCTTCGTTTGGTACAGGACTCTATTGGTGGTTAATTACCGCAAAAAAAGAAATTCGGAGTCAAAAACTAATCAGTAACAATATATATGCAAAATATAGCTTTTTATTCATGTTTAAATATTTTATAAAAATTTATATACGAATCAAAATCTATGGAGGTATAAGCGAAATTTTAATTTATAGAAAGTTAGCTTTATGACACTGCAAGGCGTTACCAATCCAGGTGAAACATTTATATTGACCCTTCGGTACTAAACTGTTTCAATTATCAAGGTTGCTGTTGTCCATCTCAGAGACTAATATTTTTCAAATTAAAACTTTTAATTTTAAAATACACATTTTCTTCAAGCTGATGGTTGTATTAAAAATGTATACGTTAACGCACTAAAATAGTTTAATTAGCAAAATAAAAATTTTAACATAGATAAAAAATAATACAGTAACCAACCCCGACAAAACTTTTAATAATGCAAAAATATTAAATATCTAAAAACAATACAAAAATGCAGCATCTAACTTAATGTCGCGTAGGGCTTTACAAAACTACATTTTAAAATTAAAAACCTTAGACTTTTTTTCGTTACATTCTTTACAAATAGGGGTAAAGTGCTCCTAATATATACATTTTTAGCATTGGTCGCAGGAATACTTTCTTTTTCTATTCTTTTTGTTAGAGCAATGAGAACATCTTCAATAGCGTTTAGTTATAGAGGGTGTACCTTTGCTGTGTGCAAACCGTTTCTGATGTCGACTTCTAATAGTTTTGGTAACATTCTGATTGTACAACGACGCCTAATATGTCTATTCATGAGACTAAACGCTAAGCTATCTTTAAAAAAAATCTTCAGGGGCATAGCGGGTTGTGCATTTTATTAGCCCTATATTTAATGCACAACGAAACAACACCATTGACCAACGACGGGTGTCTGTAACGCAGTTGTAAGTTTTGTTTATATTACCGATTACGGGACTCCGTTCTTTGTCTGATTGTAAACTCCAATCATTTCGTGCTTCCCTATTTCTTGATCAATGCTATTACACAAATGCTTTGTTGAGAGTATCAATACGTTTTTATTTTTTCTGGGAATATATAAAACCAAATCATATTTTTTTAAAATGCAAACATGCTTTTTCGACCTGGTCTTTTAACATTCATGAGACTAGGAGTATTTTTTTCTTATTTTTACTAAGTGTTCCAATTATCGTTAAGTTATGATCATTTAGAGGTTTCATTGCCAAGTCTATACGTGGAAAACGGTGTCATGGTTATATTTCTGTTGTTGTCTAAACCGATTGACACAAACGAGGAACCAAAGTCGTATTTACAGTTTCATTGCAAACCGGTCCGTCGTGCTGTTTTATTACATACGCTTCCATTCATGTGACATTTTATCATCGACTAATGAGTATTCTTTTATTCCATTCTTTCGGTGTCTGCATACACACGAATGCACGCACGCACTCACGCACGCACGCGCACACACACACGCATGCACGCACGCGCGCACACACGCACGCACGCAAGCACGCACACACACATTTAAATAAAATGATGCGATTAGACGTCATGGAGAAATCATATAGCATTATCGCGTAAACATCCAACCCTGTAAACTTGAAAAAATTCACGAAAAAACCCGATTATGAAAATATTAATTTATATAGAGAATAGTGTATTTGTAAAAACGCTTGCTATATGGAGTTTAAGTGCATAGGGATTGTGATTGAAAGGATTTTCATTCTTATTTTATTAATTTAATGACGAAAAATTGTATTTTAAGATAAGAATACTGGTTTTTTACTATATTTTACACGTTGGAGAGCGGTTTTCAAAGGGTTTTATCCTTATACAATTTAATAACGTGTTTACATTCAACGGTACTCATTATGCGTAAACAAGTACCAAAAAAGAAATTCCATTCAGTAGTCAACAGATTTTTCATCCACATTTTATTATCAAAGTACTCAATTGTGTATAATATTTTTAATTTCAAACGTACGTTAGTATTTCGATGAAAGCGTATATTCTACAAAGAAATCATCGACTATATTTTTAATCAATATTGACCTAGGTCCTAGAACAATCAAGTGCTATAATAAAACATGATGAAATACCGTACAGAACGAAGAACCTAAAATTCGGGAAAGCAATACAGATAGGTAATGAGATCAATCTTTATACAGCTTGAGGCTAGTTGGAACGATAAATCTTGGAATGATGTATAACTCACCTACTTCTAAAATCAATTAAAAGGTTCAAGATTGTCCATGAAGTTTCTAAATACTTACGTAAGAAAACAAGCCTATTTCTAAGACCACTCTAAACATAGAAAGATCTGGATGTTGACACCACAGGGAATTGCTGTTATATAAGCCAATAAATGTCGGATAGGGCTAGAGTTGCTTTCGTACATTACCATGCGAGTCTGAGAATTGTCACCCCTTTCCGATCTTCCAGGGAAAAGGCAGTCGACAGACACGGTGAAATAAAATGAGGTTTCTCCGCTAACTAGACTTGGCTGGGTCGTGGGTCATGGAGACCAAACTTGAAGCCAATCATTGATTTTAAGATAATTTTGGGCGGCAGAAGACTGCCTGGAAAACCTAAAGCTCAAAATACTGAAAGTGACGTCTTCAATCACTCTCCAAGAAAATGCCTAGCAACGACGACTTATAAGTATTCAGGGAGCAATAATTATTAAAGCTCAAAAAAACACTATGTATATTATCCCCTTAATTTTTAACAGTTTTAGAACTTACTAACTGTCCTATCAATCCCTGTGAATATATTGAATCAATTTCACTTTATGCTAATCAATAATAATAAGCCGCGCAAGATAAAATCTTGGAGAACTTTTATAATAATTTACCTTTACCATTGATTTTGTAGGTAATAGTCTTTACAAAAGAATGCTATTTCGTGGCCTACTTTTTGTGAACACATAAACCAATAAATTATATTAGGAGCAAACACGATCTTGGAACAACTCTCCAATATAAACCTTTTACAAAAGGGAAAGCTTTGACGCTTTAAATAAATATTTTAGTGCAAAATCTTAGCTATAAAAATGATGTTGTTTTCAATTTCATAAATAAAATTAACGGACTTCACAAAACTGCAAAATTAAGTATTTGCATAGCTTAACTACCCCCAGATTACTACGTTTAAAGGATATAAAAATACAAATTTCTTCTAAATTAAACCTGCACGGATAACGCCAAATAACCATCAAGTTCCGTAATGTTCGTAACTGAATATGATTCATCCATTCACATTAAAAGTTGACCCTACACGATAACCAATGTGTGATACTGTACTCTTCAAGCACAACAGCCAGAAATCCTGAAACATCTGTCCAGCATAAACTAAATTTATCCACAAGAGATACGACAACAATAAGAACGAGAATAAGAAGCCGATTCGTGTATACAAAATGACACGACAATCAGCTTCCCTAAAAATTACAGCAAAATCAATTTAATAAACGACCATATGTCTATTTTTATCAATCCAAACCAGATATCTGTTTGACAGTGAAAACTCATGCACCAGCCAAAACTCTATACAAATATTTTTACCGTAGATAAAGTGTACGGAGATCCACCAAAAGTGTAGGACTATAAATTGTACGGCCACTATACCACATCCAGTATTCTGTAGCACCTTGCCAAAATGGCGTATGTATTTTCAACTTACGTTGTTCACGATCGAAGACAAATTTGTGTCGTGTTGCCGATAATGGAAAGAGTAGAGACTACAACCGGTACCCCTCTTTAATTAGTAACCAATCAATTTAAATCATTAAATAAATAATAGACATATGCTTGACAACCCAAATTAATATAAATATGTACAAAAGGAAAATTTATATACAGAGCGTTTACTAAAGATGCGCTCGACAATACAAAAATAGTAAGTGTTGAAAGGAACGAAAATCAACACGTTACAGAATACGCTACGTAGTATTTGGTTATGATAGCAGACAGACAATTTTATTGTCTACATTGAAAGTTCATTGATATTCGGAAGGGACTAGATAACTACATGATTTTAAAAATGAAAATTAACAATTGATGGAAAATAGCACAGGCGACTTTTTAAATGGAATGGTTTGTTACACGTTATGTAAAGCAATTTGCATGGAAAGGCGTATTTTGTAAAAAAATTTGAGAGATTTTGGAGTTCTAATTGAGAATTTCAGTCTGGAAAAAAATATTAACAAAAAGACTTTTCACTGTAAAATAAAATGATATTGTTTTATAATTTTAAAAAAAGACACATCATCTATTAATTAATTAAGTTATATGATAAAACGTTTTGTTTTGTGTGCAAGTATTTTTATGTGAAAGTTACATGAACAAGTCACTAATTTGATTGAGAGGTTGTTAGCATAGGATGAGGTCTTCGTCGGTGTAAAAAGAAATAATTAAGCCTAGCTGATCAGATATGTAAATACTCCCTGTATGTTTGTTGTGGTTTGTTTAGCATTTTTCTTAATCTTTTTTGGGAACTAAACCACTCATAGTTTTTTAAACCATCTTTATTTACGTTTCGATCCATGACCTAGGCTCGTTGTTAAAATAATAAAAATTTCAAATTTGACATTTACGACTTAAACTTTTTAATCTCAACACGTTAACAATCTTACGAAATTACCACGCTTTATTTTTACATTTTGATATACTTCAATAGATTGTACAGCCAATTTATGGAGATGGTTCCCAGAGGTGGACCCGTATAATACGCCGTTATAACATAATTCATCATTAGTTCAGAGAAGCTCAAATTTACGTCTTGAAAAATGGAGATGTTGAATGTTCGCTGACGTCACTTGTTTGTCCAAGAACCGTAAGCTTGCACGTGAGGCTTAGATAAGGTATTTGTTACAATGGGGTCACAAAGTTCAACTTATTACAAGGTAAGCGCTAAAATAGATATTTGAGCTGCCACCAACTGTTTCGAATAATTTGATAATCAAGCGGACACTTAAAAGCTAAAATGGTAGTATTTTACAGTTTTGTTTTACGGAGCCGTAAGATCTCTCATAGTTTAGATTTCATTATTGTGCAAATTATCGCCTGTTTTTGAAGTAAATGCAGATAATTAAAATCAGGAAGCTTCTTATGTATTCCAGTAAAATGTTACTTTCAAGTTCAATAATACATGAAGTAATTACGAGAACTAACTTTATTTATCTTTGAGGATATGATACACATTTGTAAACCAAAGTAACAGATCTGTGTATTTTGGGTAATCAATTTAAATACTACACGGTCGTGTTTATTACATTATTGACATTCAGATTTATAGTAGAAATATTTAAATATCTGTGTTTAAAAGACTAGACCACATTTTCTATGTATATTTTGTATATAAAATTTTTAACTGAAAGAAAGATAAATTCATTAAAAAACGATCATTAAATGCCATTGAGTAACTGTTATATTTTGGACAAGTGACTCCAAAGTTAGGGTTTATTGAGTTAAAAGAGAAATATATACACACCCTTTATTATAGTAAAGTTTTTTAGCTGTGTACTGATAAAGAAATACTAACAACGCTTTCTAGAAATTTAATATTTAACTTTCCTCTTATAAGTATATTTAAATTGTTAATATTAATAGCTACTCTTTTTCTTTATGGTATAAGGTAGCAAGAGTGTATCTCTTGTATCCTTCACTATTATATTAACATTTTTTACAGCTCCTGCAGTAAAAGCAATTTTTCCCTCTAAGGATTTCCAAGTTTTCCCTTAGGGTAAACTTGTGCTTTAAAATTCTAGGACTTGGTGGCGCCCTTTTGCACCCCGTATTTTGTATTTTAGAGTTTTGTATTTAAATTGTTAATATTAATAGCTACTCTTTTTCTTTATGGTATAAGATAGCAAGAGTGTATCTCTTGTATCCTTCACTATTATATTAACATTTTTTACAGCTCCTGCAGTAAAAGCAATTTTTCCCTCTAAGGATTTCCAAGTTTTCCCTTAGGGTAAACTCGTGCTTTAAAATTCTAGGACTTGGTGGCGCCCTTTTGCACCCCGTATTTTGTATTTTAGAGTTTTGTATTTAAATTGTTAATATAAATAGCTACTCTTTTTCTTTATGGTATAAGATAGCAAGAGTGTATCTCTTGTATCCTTCACTATTATATTAACATTTTTTACAGCTCCTGCAGTAAAAGCAATTTTTCCCTCTAAGGATTTCCAAGTTTTTCCTTAGGGTAAACCCGTGCTTTAAAATTCTAGGACTTGGTGGCGCCCTTTTGCACCCCGTATTTTGTATTTTAGAGTCAATAGATAAATAATGTTTTGTTGTAAAACCCACGACCACTCCTCATAAGCATTGTAAAATTAAATTGAGTTAGTTTTACAAAAACCCAAAGACACCTTGATATTGTTTCACTATCAGTTACTTACAATTAATACTTGCAAAAATCCACGAACCGCTTTTTATTCAACTCGTAATTAAATATCTTCTTATTTGAAATTGACGTCCAAATCAGCTTACCAGATGATGCATAAAATCTCCATTTAGAAATCAATGTGCATCCTCAGTGTGATTATTGAATAAAACATTTTAACAGCTTTTTATATCGAATTATTTCCCATCTTAATTGTATATAATTAAATTTAATAGTTTCCATTTTTTTAACATCAGGCTACGTTTAAAACATCACTTCTTTATACATTCTAACATCGTAATTATTAAATTACATTATGATTACTGCATACTTCAAATATCATCTTCGCAAAGCTCACGACTTAAATCAAAATAACATATCGCGATCGAATTTATGAATGACCTAATTTAATAAACGCTTCCTTATATATACAAAATTATCAATTTCTAGAATGTAGTAGTATTTGCGTGATTCCACTTCCAATAATATACCCTGATCTTACGTAATATTCTGGGAAATCCTTATTAGCATTCAAAATACGGAGTTTTATTACCTGGTTATTTCGTTCCAGATATTAGTGACGTGCGTTACTTGTCTTTGTTTAACACCAAAGGCTACTGTGGCGTCGTATACTAATCTAATAATTGCGAAAGGTAATAAATAACTTTTATTAATTCTTGTTACATTTTATGGGTTTTTTCTATTGTTCAGCACGCTTCGTAGAACAAACGTTTATGTATTAAGTTCAATGAAGTTGAGGTATTTCTTCCCAATTCCTCTCGAAAATACGAGAACATGTTTTATTTAAATTGAATTTAGGTAATACACTTTTATGGATTTATAATAGAAATTAGTTGCATTTTATAGCAGATATTTGCTTTCACGGTAAAACGTGTTTTACGATTAAATTTATGGTTGTAAATACAAGATTGATTGCAGTTTTTATGCTAAACGCGTAAATCTAGCACTATGCTAGGATATTTACAGCAAATGAAAAGCATTTTATCAAAAATGTATTGATTTGCGTTCGCATTGAATGCTTTTTTAAGGTATCTTGAAATTAATTATTTTTACATATGCAGCTTACATTATTTGCTATTTATTTACAATACGCTTATATCATACAGGGTGATTATTTATACACGCGCAATTGAATTTTTACTTGGCACTTTAATAAATGAAAGTACGCTTGTATTATACAGGGCATAAATCATAAATTTACGGAAATTTCTATTTTTTTCGGATTCTATTATATTATAGTGGGATTTATTTTTAGAATTTAAGTTTTACGACCTCTGGTGACCCCCTTATCACGTCAATAGATATATATATATATATATATATATATATATATATATTGCTGTGAAACCTCTTAAATTTACTTGGTACTCCTCTTTCTAATCGAGCCCCACAGATTGGGCGTCAAGAATGCTGTGAAACCTCTTGAATTTACCTGGTCCGTTGACTTTCTTCCGTTAATCGCCTCGGCTGCTCCTCTAGAAACTTTCATCCTCATTCATAAAAAAAACAAACACATTCCTACCACAAACATCAACGTTAACTCTATTTACATCAATATTCACAATACATTAAAATTTCAAAATTAAACTTCAGCATTAATATCAGAAAATTTCAAGATTAAATTTGTTATTATTTTAATGTGCATCCAGAATTAAAGTCCTTGTAGGATGCCTACTAATTACTATAACAATATATGCAGACCTGAGTCTGAGTACAAAGGGAGCATCTACCCCCCTTTACGTTAATTAACCAGGTTCGTCTAATTGAGCTCAAAGACATACCCAAATTTTCATCATAATCCAGAACATCAATACTAAATACCCTTTCTACTTAAACAAGCAAATTTCACCTTAAAATTAAAATATTATTGTTAGTACAATTTCACTACTGTCCATTTTAAATAAACAAATTATAAAGTTATTCAACACACTCCAAAATATCAAAGTTCGAACAAAATAGTATAATTTACCTGAAGGTTACTGCACTCGTAGCTTCAATGTACATCGTCCCTTTGTTAATTACACCATTCCAACTGGGTTATATTTACGGCTTCTGATTCTCAATGCTTTTAAAATTTTCTCCATCACCATTTATTTAAAGTTGTTTCTGGGCTTTTCCGGAACTCATCTGTGTATATCTGAACCTTGTCTTGTGGATCCAGACACGTTTATGCACCATTTAAATTATTAATACCCCCGAAAAATAACAAAGAAATTCATACTTCTTTCACCAATATACGCCAAAACTGCCTACTTTTGTGTATTTATTTGTCGTTGTAAATTTTATCAATTGGTACAGTGATACTAAACTTTATTACCTTGTATCTTCTTTTCTAAGTGCACTAACGTACATTCATTGTAGCACGTAAAGAACAAGCTGTTTTAAATCACCAAATATTCGAGCAAACTGTTTAAATTATTTAATATTAAAACCGGAAAACTAAAAAGCACTGTTTAACGCGTTGAATCAAGTCGAAGATCTAAGAGAGCTTGTTCATATTCCCTTGGGTATATATAGAGGTTCGCCTGTCTATCGGTCGAGTCCCCAAATCGGACAATTCTAAAGAATTTCGCTTGCTCTGTTCCCATTCCGCAGCCCGGCATGCGATTTTTACGAAATTTGCACTCGCCCCAGTTAAATCTCAAAAATTTCGACACGGCTTGCAGCGTCTGGAAATAACTAATTGAATTTTATACAGAAATGTTATTTTTACCTCTCAAATTTTGCCTTTTACTTTCAACCAATCGCAACCCCATGAAGTTGCTCTACTCACGCCTTTTTACTATATGTGTCTCGGTCTTGCGCATATTATCTGTTTCTATCTACCCTGTTCTTATTGGTGCAAATTGATATTCCTTATTATCGATTATTTCAGTCCATGTGGACTATCTGGGTTAAATAACCCCGTATCGCGCCTTCCCGTGAATATTAAGCCACGGTTTCTTCAAGATTCTTTGTAACCATTAATTATCTGCCAAATTTACGCAGAATGAGCTTTTTAAAAATACGCAGGTGTTCAAACATAATAACACTTCTACGATTTGCATTTTATTGGGTTTTTCAAGTTTTTATAGATATTATATGTTACTAACGGTTCAATTAACTTCAATTAAGATTAATACCCCTTAATTTTTAGTGAATCCTAATTAAATATTCAATTATTATCTGTACGTTTTGTTTAATACCGGTTACTTAAAATAGAGTTAACTAATATAAATTTTGCACTCTTTGTTTCTTTACTAGGAATAATTAAATTACCCGTAAAGTTTTCTAATACTGCTTCCTTTTATATAAAGCGTCTTATAAATAATTTAAATCTCTTATTTTTAATGAAACGAATGAATTTTTATTCTCCACGGTATTTTAATAAAGCGTATTATTTAATAAAATTCCTTATACACGGTGATTAAAATTATTTGATGTGATTATTTAATTTTCTACCCTGGTCTAAATATGAGTATTTTCCCCCTATTTGAATACAAATAATCCCACTTATTTGAATTCAAATATAAAATATTTAAACCGCAAACAAAATTTACAAAAAAATGCCTATCTCTCTCTACCCTTATCTATCTAACTTACCTACCTTATCCAATCAAAAAATTATTTACACCTATCCTATATCCCTATCCTATTCCTAACTCTCACCTAATTCTCTAAACTGAAATTATCCCTAACTTCATCCTACTTATCCATCTAATCCTATACACATCCTATATACCTATCCTATTTCTAACTTTTAACTAATCTTCACTACTTTACTTCTCCCTACCTAATCCTATATACCTATCCTACTCTTACTCTATTCCTAACTCTCCACTAATCTTATATGAAATATCTATACTTAACCTATCTTCTTTTCTTCCTACATTTACTCTTTACTCTCATCCTAAACCTATTTCTAATTATCTCCCATATTTATCCTATACCTAGCTTAATTTTCTATATCTATACTAAAATTCACCTATCTCTATCCTTTGTTCATCAAGTTATTTAAACCTAACTCTCTTCTTGACCCTCCACGTCTTTCTTCTTACCATCCTAATACTCTTCATCCCTATTTCTCCCCCTTCGATATCTATACTTATCATCCTTATTATCTCACATAAAATAAACTTATCATCCCTATTATCCTGACTCTTAAATATTACTTCTTCTTCAATCCCTACACTTGTCTGTTTCTCCTCTATTATTGTTTCCCTTTCTGCCGACAAACCAAACGATACTACTTTACAATTATCGATTTTTCCCTCTATGGAAAATCCTATGTACCTTCTAGAATTCTTATGTAATGGAATCCGCCAGAATGAATTCCTTAAATCTACTTTATTAAAAACAAACTTGCCACTTAACCTCCTCAAAAATAATTCGGCCTTCACCTGCTCCCGATATGCTGCTGTTGCTTCTACTCCCACTAATTCTGCATGTTTTTGTACTAAAGCTTGAACCTCTACTATCCTATCCTCTGGACATCTTATTGTGTTGATCTGTTTACCTTCATCTTCCTCTACCTCTACTACATTAATACTAAACCGCGTGTCATCCTCTGTGACTTCATAACTGCCCTTCCATGGCACTACCATATCATTAATCCTTATTACCTTCCTTTCCATATCTATCAAAACCCCTAACTGCATCATACAGTCAACACCTAAAATGCTCTGAAACTTCAGTCCAGGTACAATTACAAACTCCTGTTCACAGCTTAAACCTCCTATATCTATCCTAAGCACCACAACACTATTTACTACAGCAAACTTCTTTCTATTTGGAGCTACTAAATGGCTACGCTTTATAGGCATAATTCTATCACAAACCTTATCCCTAATTTTGCTGACGAATTCCTCCGATATTAAACTCGCCTCTGCCCCCGTATCAAGTAATACTTCTACATTATTTTCAACAATTTCTAAATTAATAATTGGCAAACATAATTTTTCCTTAGTTTCTGGCTCTACTTCCTCCTCAATTTTGAAAAATTCACGTGGATGTTCATATACATTTACACTGAAATCTAGTGGTCTGTCGCGTTCTAAAAATCCTGTCCAGGTCTGTTTTCCCTACTCGGTCCTGGTCTAGCCGTCACCTCAGCGTATGTCCTAGGCGTTTCCACTCGTTCCGTGTCTGTATTAGCAGTCCCCCTCATGTCCGGTGAACTATTCCTTCTGGTAGGTTCCGGTCTCGGTGCAGGTCCCCTTCCTAAACTATTACTCCTAACGTATGGTCGTCTCTGTTCCCAATTCTGTCGCTGGTATCCGTAATTATTCCCCTTCTAGCATAGTTGTCCCGTCTATTGTCAAACCTAACTGTGTTGATCTGTCTTTCCTATTATCCCGAGGTCGTCCACTACTTACGTCGTCGTACCTCTGCAGGTATTCTAAAATATTTCTCTGTCCACTATGTTCTGTAGTGCTACGTGTTGTCTTACTTCTACCTCGAAGTGTCGTGATAAATACTTAATAATTTGTCGGTCCGTCAGTGGTGGGTTCAGTTGCTTTGCTATGCTATACTTGCGTATAGCATATTGCTCCTACTTCCTGAAAATTCTCCTTAAATTTCCTGTGATTAAGTCGTCTCGTACCTGGTCTTGTCTGTGGTCACTCCAGTAGTGCTTTAAAAATCTGTCTTCAAACTCCGTGTAGGTGTCTATGTCCTGTCCTACTACATTGTACCATGCTTCCGCGTTGTCTTTCAATAAAGCTTTTATCGTATTCAGTTTAGTCTGTTCGTCAAATAAATTTCCCACTAGATTTCTTACACTATTAATAAAAATCTGTGGATTTACCCTGTTATCGCCATAAAACTTCATGTGTTGGTCCAATGATACTCCACCTGTAGAAAATCTGGGACCATCCCCCGTTAAACTTGACATGTTATATTTGATACTACTAACTTCGCGTTCTACCCTGCCTAACTGATCCCTACATGAGTCCGTTACTTCAGTCATTTTTACATTTATTTCTTCTTCACAAAAAATGCGTACTTCGGACCTTAAATGTCCCATTTCCTGTCGAAGACCTGTAATATCACGCTCATTTTTATCTACCCTATTTTCAACTTCCCCCATCTTTACGGTAAGACTATTTTTAAATTCTGACACTTCTTGATTCGTCTTTTCTATTTTCTGACTAATCTCCTCTAACTTCCTGTTCGATTCTTCACTCATTTGCTCAAATTTTCGATTTGAGTCCTCTCTCGCTCTATTCGATTCATCCCTAGCTCTATTAGATTCTTCCCTAGCTCTATTAGCTTCATCGCTTAGCAGTTCTAATTTTCTGTTGGATTCTTCGTTCATCCTCTCTAGCATTCTCATTATCATCTCGTTTCCTTGATCCCCTGATTCCGTCCTTGACTGATCTCTACTGCCTCCAGCTTCTTCCATTTTCGAATTTTTCTCACACAATGCACTATCGTCACTTCCAATTTCCACTCCTTGACTCCTTAACCACTCTTTTCTCTGCATACGTTCTAATCACTCTCACACCCTCTAAAATACTCTTAAATTTATACACACACAGAAACTCTCTCTCTCAGATCGCCAGTTTCCTGGAATAAAATCACAAAAATTTTATTTGGAACTAGAGCCTCGCTTTTGGGTCGCCAAAGAATGCTGTGAAACCTCTTAAATTTACCTGGTACTCCTCTTTCTAATCGAGCCCCACAGATTGGGCGTCAAGAATGCTGTGAAACCTCTTGAATTTACCTGGTCCGTTGACTTTCTTCCGTTAATCGCCTCGGCTGCTCCTCTAGAAACTTTCATCCTCATTCATAAAAAAAACAAACACATTCCTACCACAAACATCAACGTTAACTCTATTTACATCAATATTCACAATACATTAAAATTTCAAAATTAAACTTCAGCATTAATATCAGAAAATTTCAAGATTAAATTTGTTATTATTTTAATGTGCATCCAGAATTAAAGTCCTTGTAGGATGCCTACTAATTACTATAACAATATATGCAGACCTGAGTCTGAGTACAAAGGGAGCATCTACCCCCCTTTACGTTAATTAACCAGGTTCGTCTAATTGAGCTCAAAGACATACCCAAATTTTCATCATAATCCAGAACATCAATACTAAATACCCCTTTCTACTTAAACAAGCAAATTTCACCTTAAAATTAAAATATTATTGTTAGTACAATTTCACTACTGTCCATTTTAAATAAACAAATTATAAAGTTATTCAACACACTCCAAAATATCAAAGTTCGAACAAAATAGTATAATTTACCTGAAGGTTACTGCACTCGTAGCTTCAATGTACATCGTCCCTTTGTTAATTACACCATTCCAACTGGGTTATATTTACGGCTTCTGATTCTCAATGCTTTTAAAATTTTCTCCATCACCATTTATTTAAAGTTGTTTCTGGGCTTTTCCGGAACTCATCTGTGTATATCTGAACCTTGTCTTGTGGATCCAGACACGTTTATGCACCATTTAAATTATTAATACCCCCGAAAAATAACAAAGAAATTCATACTTCTTTCACCAATATACGCCAAAACTGCCTACTTTTGTGTATTTATTTGTCGTTGTAAATTTTATCAATTGGTACAGTGATACTAAACTTTATTACCTTGTATCTTCTTTTCTAAGTGCACTAACGTACATTCATTGTAGCACGTAAAGAACAAGCTGTTTTAAATCACCAAATATTCGAGCGAACTGTTTAAATTATTTAATATTAAAACCAGAAAACTAAAAAGCACTGTTTAACGCGTTGAATCAAGTCGAAGATCTAAGAGAGCTTGTTCATATTCCCTTGGGTATATATAGAGGTTCGCCTGTCTGTCGGTCGAGTCCCCAAATCGGACAATTCTAAAGAATTTCGCTTGCTCTGTTCCCATTCCGCAGCCCGGCATGCGATTTTTACGAAATTTGCACTCGCCCCAGTTAAATCTCAGAAATTTCGACACGGCTTGCAGCGTCTGGAAATAACTAATTGAATTTTATACAGAAATGTTATTTTTACCTCTCAAATTTTGCCTTTTACTTTCAACCAATCGCAACCCCATGAAGTTGCTCTACTCACGCCTTTTTACTATATGTGTCTCGGTCTTGCGCATATTATCTGTCTCTATCTACCCTGTTCTTATTGGTGCAAATTGATATTCCTTATTATCGATTATTTCAGTCCATGTGGACTATCTGGGTTAAATAACCCCGTATCGCGCCTTCCCGTGAATATTAAGCCACGGTTTCTCCAAGATTCTTTGTAACCATTAATTATCTGCCAAATTTACGCAGAATGAGCTTTTTAAAAATACGCAGGTGTTCAAACATAATAACACTTCTACGATTTGCATTTTATTGGGTTTTTCAAGTTTTTATAGATATTATATGTTACTAACGGTTCAATTAACTTCAATTAAGATTAATACCCTTTAATTTTTAGTGAATCCTAATTAAATATTCAATTATTATCTGTACGTTTTGTTTAATACCGGTTACTTAAAATAGAGTTAATTAATATAAATTTTGCACTCTTTGTTTCTTTACTAGGAATAATTAAATTACCCGTAAAGTTTTCTAATACTGCTTCCTTTTATATAAAGCGTCTTATAAATAATTTAAATCTCTTATTTTTAATGAAACGAATGAATTTTTATTCTCCACGGTATTTTAATAAAGCGTATTATTTAATAAAATTCCTTATACACGGTGATTAAAATTATTTGATGTGATTATTTAATTTTCTACCCTGGTCTAAATATGAGTATTATATATAAACATATATATATATATATATATATATATATATATTGGTATATTTCTTGACCTTCATTTATATAATAAAATAAAATAATATCAAAAACAAAAATAAACACTTGATAAATTTAATGCTTTTCACCCACGTTTACAATTCACAACAGAACAACAAATAAACAACGTCATACATTTCTTAGATATAGTATTACAACTAAACGGTAATGGTACAATTTTTACAAATTGGTATACTAAAAAATATGGACTGGTAGATATGTAAACTACAATTCAAACGTACCCCGTAACTATAAAATAAACATGGTCAGAAACATAACAAATAGAGCAATAAATTTCACACATCCTAATAATAGACCAAACAAATTTAAATTAATAAAAAAAACGTGCCAAAACAAAACGGATATTCACTAAAATTTGTCAACCCTATTATAAAAGAATATATAAATCAATTTTATAATAAACATAATAAAAAAATAAAGAAAGATCATGAAACTTACGTAAATTTAAACTATCATACAAAATTATCACAAAAACTACAACACTGCTTAAAAAGTATGATATAAAAAAGTGCATTAACCTAATAATATTAATAACTCCCTTTGCACAAAATTCAAACAACAAACACCAATTAAAAATTAAACACACGTCATATACAAAATTAATAGTACTGGATGTAATAGTTCTTATATTATGAATACTAAACACCACTTAAACCGCAGGATATACCAACACAAATATTCAATAAGAACCCATAAAAGAAATACTGCATTTAGTAACCACGCATTAAATAAAATGCATAACTTTGATTTTGATAATACAAGCATACTTGACACTGAAAAAAATTTAAATAAATGTAATGTATTAGAAATCATACATATTTAACGACAAACTAATAGTATTAACTATAAAACGGACCACAAACATTTTACAAACATCTATCACAATCTTATACAAAAAAAAAATAGTTGAAAATATTAGTTAATTGCATATTCCGTGACGCTATTAACATTTCCACTTGTTTAAAGGTGTTTCTGTATAATTAAATATCAATATGTATCTCTATTAGTTTCTAGTAATAAATAGCTATGTTTTAGCTTAATTTTAATTGTTATTAAAATAAAAATGTTTTGCTGTATGATTTAACTCTACCTCTGCCATAGATATTGAAATTACTTATTCCAAATTATTTATAGTTTACTTTGTATATTTAATTCTAAGTTAATTTTCATTATATTTTACCTATTTTCAAACATATACGATGCATATGATAAATGATAAGGTATCCTTATCTTTATTAAATATTACAATAATTAATTCAATTTTCCATCATACTGATATTTCACAACCATCAATTAAATAGTTTAGAAGGCTAAATATATATAGGTGTTTAAGTTTGATATACATTTTTTAATCATGTAATTTTTACTAGTTTATTCATATATAATTAAATATCAGATTTTTTATGTATTGTTATTATATATCGGATTATATACATGTGATCATGGTTTATCAAAAAAACCGAAACGCGTTATGATATAAGAAAATTTTTAATAAATTGACCTATTCCCAAGAATAGCTTATCTTATTATATATTTATATATATATATATATATATATATATATTATATATATATATTTATATATATATATATTGATGTGGTAATGCCCTGCTTTGGTGCGTTACTAAAAGGGTATTGTGAAACAGATACTTGTGGTTTGTAAACTTGAAATTATTTACTTACCTTTCTTCTTTTACTTTGCTTGGTTAGCTCAACGAATTTTACGGAGTTTTCAAAAATGAAATAAAACGCAGCACCATCACAAAGCATTTGTACAATATGAAATATCTTCTTTCATACAAAAGCATTTACAACATTGTTTCTTTTAAACATAAAATAATTTCTAAGAAGTAAAAAAATGTTGTTTCTTACCTTATATTATATTTACAGAATTAAACTTATTCTTTTTGAAGATCGTTTTACCTGGTTGTAAATTATTTCCAGAATGGTAAGATTTGTTATGGCCAGAAAAATCCTTGACGCATATTCTATTAAAGGTAAGAGTATTTCAAACTCTGAACACAAACTCCTGGTAAGAAAAATCCCTCACACATAAAAGAATTATTAGGCCTATCTTAAACTCTATATCTAAATACTCTAATATCAGTCAAAAATAAATCTAACATTGATACTTGCAGAATCCACAAAACACTTCGTAATTAAAATCTTATTTTAAATTAATGTCCAATCAGCTTACAAGTTTTTCAAATTAAAATTCCTGACTACCAACAGTAATTATCAAATGCCTTTTTGGTTATCTCTTCCTTTCGATTATTTAATGAAATTATTAAAGTAGCGTTGTTTTGAAGAATTTTTCTTGCTCATTGCAATTTATAATTCCATTTTCAAATGCAATTTGCGTTTAGAAGCATACTTATTATTTATTGCAGCCTCGCAACAATCAAACTACAACATATTTACTACATATTTCTATTACATACTATCTTCGCATAGCAACAACTCGCAGTTTTTAATTAAAATAGCATTTCGTGCTTTAATAAATGAAATCGAATGAATGAATTCGAACGAATGAATTTCTCCTTGATAAGCGCTTTTTTATATACAAATTTATCTATTTTCGAGAATTTACTACAATAATCTCAAACATTATGATGTAGTGTATCCAGGAATGCCCAATTATTATCCAGGTACTGTGATGCGTTCTATATGTCCTTGTCTTACCTATACACTATTGTTGTGCGTGGCATGCTAATGATACTCGCTTTTATATCCGTTATAACAGTTATTTATTATAAATTACCAGCTTTTATTATGGTTGTTATTGCATTATCAAAAAATGTTTTAAATATAGGTTGTATGTCTAGGACTGAACCTTGTTAAAGTCAAGGTCACAACTTTTATTTACACTTTCTTGTATATGTAACAATAGCCATGATCAAAAGTGCGTAATTTATAATCAACAAGTCTGTACTTATAATTTCTACATGTTTGAATGCATATTTTCCCGATTTGATTAAAAATAAATATAGAGTCATTTTTTATTCTTACATAATTATAAAATATGAGCCTACAATTTTGATAAATAGGAATTTTATTTTTATAAATCGCTTCGAACACATAAAACAGTCATTATTCCAATGTAGTAGTTGTACAAAGGGGTGTGCAATTGATATACGTTGCACACTCTTTATACATTATTCCCTTTTTTTACAGACCGATGGTCGAAATTTAAAAATTGTTTGCACGTCATTGCATCTTCTTCAGAAATTGAAAAATATAAGTTTGTTTAACAATTTGTATACTTGCTTTAGGTTTTAGTACATCACTATAGATTTATAGTTCGCCAATAATATATGTAAGGTGCTACGTTCACTTTCGACAGTAAATTAAAAAACACCCTTCTTTGTCTTACATTATTCGTTCACGTAGATTCTGTTTCAATACTCCAACAACATCCTGTACATTTTACCTTCCTACAATAAGTACGCTTCCTAATAAGTTTGTTTATGTTGAAACGAAAAGCGCTTCTATAGTCGGATAGTCGGTACCTTGTTTTAGGTGTCTGTTGGTTTGGCACATATTCTTATAGCGTATAATTATTTCGTATATGACTTCAACCTAGAAACTCGTTGAAACAAGGTATCATATTATTTGATAAGGCATGTTTCGAATCGCTAATCACACCTGGGTTTGATAACGCCGGCATGAAAACGAATTAATGTTACTAAACGATTTAATTATCATTTTCCGTTTTGATATACGACTGCAAGAAATTGATGTTTCCGTATTTACAAACTTTTTGTGCACACACTGTTTGGTGAGTATTTTTAGTTTTTAAAAAAATATATACTCTCCTTCGTGAAGGGTCTAATCTGTGACTACATTCTTTATAGCATCTTCCGGTGGATAGGATTACCTGGTACTTTGGACCTAATTGATGAGGCGATTGCCACCCCTTTTTATATGGCACGAATTACGCGGTCCTAGGCCCCGCTGCCCCGCTCCAGCCCTAAGGAGGGTGTGATAGGTCCAACATATTCGACACGTGGGTGAATATTTATCCGCTATTTCTTTATATGGACTCTATAAACTCGGTGAACCAGTATATTTCAGTTTTATTAGATAACTACACCTTGTATTTTTAAAATGATGATCTGTATATGAGATGATACTTATTATTGATATTGTATTTAATGTAACGATTTTATATATTTAATTTTATATTTAAGATGATGAATTTGAGCTGTTGTTTTTAGAGTTGTAATATCTTTTTCTTGTAATATCTTTTTCTTTTTTTTCGTTAAAAACGGCCATTTTAAAAATTCATTTTTTTGGTTCTTCCTGATATATGTATATTGTGATTATTAATTATTTTTGTTTTCATTTGTTTGTGGTACTACTGTTCTTAAGTAATATGTTTTTTTAATTAGAGGTTTTTTTATGTTTTGTTGTGAGTGATGAATGAGTGCGTGTATTTTTATTCAGGCCTTTCTTTATTTTTGGATCTGTAATACCCCGCCTACTTGCCAACTAAGCCCGGGCATTCTTTCATTGTTCTGCCAATACGTCAATGTACCTAGCAAAGGCTAGAGAAGTTTCGAAGTTAGGTTGTGTTATTACACCGTAGAAATTGTATCCAATCACAGTCTGGTATTGAATTCAAAATAAAAGTAGCTGATGAAACCTCGGTTGGGTAATAATATGGAATATAAATCTGATACATCAGATAAATTTTCTTTTCATAGTTAAAACCAATGACCGGAAATGGATGAAGCATTAGTTGATGGATTTGGTCCTATTAATGCGTATCGGACATTAGATCTACCACCGTTGTAATATTTGAATAAAGGCACCAGATACTACGGGACTAGTGTTATAGGTTACTTATGCGTCTGTGAACTATTATAAACGTTCTGCTTGATTCACAATTATGACAAGTAAAATCATAATGATTTTCCGATATTCTATTGCTGAAAAACAATTTCAAGCAGCATAGTGTGCAATGTACTTAAATATTACGAATAAATGCTTTCCAGTAGAAATTCAAACCTTATTTTCAGCGCTGTACATTTCCGTAAAGGAAAGTGTTGTTGTCCTCACCTTCATCGTGGAAACAGAACGACGGAAGTTAAACCATTTGTCCATCCGTCCGTCAGTCTGTAACGCTAATTAAAATTTAAATATAAAAGTGTGCTTTCTGAATATTGGGTTTACGGATGTTTACTTTATTATTTATCAACTTTTGTTATGCTTATAATTATAAAGATAAACCAATACGTTAATATAAATTTGGTTTTAATGCTATTATACAAAATAACGATGATCAATCACAAAATTCGACGCGAAGCTTCTCCACAACCGAAGTGGAAACAACAATTGTCAATCGCCATATTAAGCATATTTTATTTACAACTTAGGTTGGGTTAGGTAAGAGAAAAATTTAATCTTACCTAAGTTCATTTTTAACCAATTAATAGAAAGCACAATTTAGTATTTTGCCTTGCTAACCTATATAATTATTTATTTTGGTTTGGTGTGGTTTGTAGTTGCGGGTTCTTATACACTTAAAAATGTCACTTAAGATAATGGAAAACGACTTAATTGTAGAAGTAAATTGTATATTAATGTATTTAGCTTGCATTGTATAATAATTTTAGTTTTTACGCTACTATGTATCCGATAGTGAATTTTTAACAAGCTCTTCAAGTGAAGAGTATCACTCTAATTCTTCAATTGATATGTTTTGTAAAAAAAGACGAACCCTTCACAGACAAGGAGGGTACGTTGAAAGGACTATTGCGAAATAAAATGAAAGGGAGTCTAGAGAACATTTTTATTTATAAAAATTATCAGCTGACATTCTTAATAGTAAGAGTTTATTGTCATAAGCTGGAAGCTCATTGCAGATTCGTTTTTAGAAAAAGTGAAACTTTCTAAAATTTGACCCAATATATACTTATGAAAGAAAAAAGTATGTGCTACAAAAGCGGTTCTTATGACTTTATTGTATTTGAATGATCAAAACACCCTTCAACAGATATCAGATGTTCAATCCAAAAGTTCACATTATTAAATTAGTAGTTAGTATTTACTATCAATATTTTGGAATTCTGTGCAAACAAGAAATGAAGCGCACGGATTTTTCCTAAAGTAAAAACTAACACTGCAGAGTTTAATACACACCCGAATCCGTATTAAATTCCTTTAAAGACTACGTCAGTAGTGTGTATATTCATAATGACTCCTTACCGGCAATAGATTCAAATATTAATGCATATACTAATCCGGACAACGATTACATGCATATCTGAGGATGAAGTTGAATCGATCATCCTAGACTTTAAAATAAAATTACTGCAGGATTTGATCAGATTTCTTCATTGTTTGTTCGTGATTAAAGAAAGCTAATAAAAGCCAGTAAGTAGTATATTTATTTAGTCTATCATTAAGAAGCTCGATTTTTCTTGATGTATGGAAAATTGTCAAGGTTTGCCCAATACTTAAAAACGGAGACGCAAGCATCAAGCGATATGTCAATTAGCATTCTCTCAAATTTTGCTTACATATTTGAAATGATTCTCTACCGGCGTATATACCCCCACATAAAAACTTTATGACACCAAAACATGGGATCGTAAAGAAGATGTCAACCACTACTAACAGTTTATTCAAAAGGTTGCGAGTTACATATCCCCCATATTAAAAATACATATAAGAATAAATGTAATTATTATGTCTTTGCAATAGCATGTTGCACTGTATTAAATGAAGGTTATAATTAAAGGTTAATCAGAGTTCATGTCAGAAATAATAAAGGAGACAACTGCTTTGTATTCTAGATGCAACCTGATACTGCAAGTGCAGAAACAATGAACTGTGTAACAAATATAAATTCTGTTGTACTAGCTCTAGAAGCCGCTTCTAGTTGTTACAGTTCTGTGGTACCTGATCTTTCTTATTTCGCATAATGATATCAGAAGAAACGGTAACCTATTAGAGGTGCACGTTATTATCGTTTAAATAGCTTTAAACTTGTTATAATAAAACATTTAATAGTAACAATTTTACTAAATCCGCCCCAAAACAAGTCGTTTTACATATGCGTTGCTAGTGTTGCATAACCAGTAGGCGGTCTGTATCCACATTTAAGAATTATTAAACTAAAATAGCGCTTGCACGGAGTGTCACGAGGGAACGCTGGAAGTTGATGACAGGTTCGCGCGTAGATGATATCGAAAGGCGGGTTTAGCCATTTTGCACAAAGACAGCGGTCGGAAAGCTT
Source organism: Platerodrilus igneus (assembly GCA_036346225.1). Lineage (NCBI taxonomy): Eukaryota > Metazoa > Arthropoda > Insecta > Coleoptera > Lycidae > Platerodrilus > Platerodrilus igneus. The sequence continues at coordinate 214,114 of JARFIW010001357.1, forward strand.
AAATGAGGAGGCTGGCGCTTTGCATCAGCTGGTTCCCCAGAATTGCAATATAGAGGAAGAGAAATTTCGCTGTAGTTTATAGAAGAGAGCCCGAGACGTAGTTTCCCCGGGTTCCGCAAAAGCAATCGGAACATTGTGTTACAACAACGTGGTCGACGATCCTTGAAATCCGTTAACGGTAAGGTTACCCTTAATAATCCTTTGGTTTTTAATTTTCTTAACACTTTTGATGAGATCGTAATTGGAGACCCTCCATCGTTATGCTATGGATTTGAAGTTGTTTGTAGAGTTTCTTTGGTAGATCAGTACGATAGAAAGATGATGGTCTTTAAATCTGGTTATCCTATTGTATGAAGTCATTGTTAACCAAATGAAATCCTAACTAGTGGATCAGAAAATTTTCTAGAGCAACAGTTCTGTTATACATTTAGAAACCGGGTATTTATAATTGCAGTTGTCGTAAAAGTCAATTCCTGGTGAGTGTTTGATAACTTGTATTAATTACGGAAGGAGCTTTGTTCCCATGTTTTCTAAATTTTTGAAAAATTTATTTAGATTTGTTGTTGATGTTGAAATTAAATAGGAGTTCAATTTAATGATATTAGTTTTTATGAAAGGATAAATTTTATATTTAAGTTTAAACATAATAGATCGTAAAATTGATAACATTCTAACAATCTTATAATAAGGTTTTTTCTTAAATAGTGTTAAATCAATAGAAACAAAACAAAACACTTATATTTAAAAAGTATTCTAAAGTTGTTCTGTAAAACGCGTGAGGTATACATGTGTTCAAAAACAAAAGGTTGCAAAGTTCACTTTCTATTTAAAATGTTTAATTATAGTTGTCTGATATTTAGTTATGTGATTTCTAGGTCATGATAAATTTAAAGTTTTACTGATTTATAATATTTATTTGCTATTTAAATTTGTTATAATGAATATAACAAACTAAACTCTTTTGAACAATGTGTAAACCAATCTAACAGATCTGTCAATTTGGTTTATAAAAATTTTGTTATGAAATATTACTAAAAGCTAAAATCTCACTATGCAAGGTGAAAACTATGAACTTTCAAGAATCAATTTTATTTTTGAATATTATAACTGCAACTTTATAGAGAAGGAAAGAATTACCTTTTAAATTATATTTATGGTTCAAACCTCTGTCTTTTTATTTCATGAACGTTTAAATTGTATGATATCATAGCTAAAGAATTTAGATGAATGTTGAAGCAGTATCAAGTTACAAAAACAAATAAGTGATTGTACTTTAACATCCATTTTTAAGTAAGATACCTTTGGTGAGGTAATTTCAAGATGATTAGTTTATAAATACCGTTGTACTTGTTTGCTGAAGGACACAAATCGTGTCTTTTTATTTAAAATTTGTTGTGTGACATTTTCTTTCAGGGTCATCGCAATAGAAGATGAAGTAGATCCGTTCAAGAGGTTTCCAGATGTGTTGCATTGTATAACGTGTAAGTTTTTCTGATAATGTTTATACCCTGTGAGTTTCTGTATCTTCTCATAGGATATTTTAGTTTCTTTTATTGTCCATATAGATGCAGTGGTGCTAAATTCCCCTTTTCCTTTCTATACCCGTTCATTGTTGAGTTTACGTTGTATCCACGCCCAATCTCATTGCTCACCCTTAGGTAATTCCCAGACTAAGCCGCGAATATTGTAAAGATCATGAGTCTAAGGGAAGTGATCACTATAAAGATCACCTCGTTGATGCCCAACGTCAAAAATATAGTTCTTCTGGAGTGTCCGACTCACAAGCAAACGTAAGGTTACTTTTGTATTTTATAATCCACAGTGACCAACGTGGAGCCCGATGGGTACCACCAAGCAAAGAAAAAAAATTTGTTTTAACTGTAATAAAGCAGTCTTGATTAAAATTACTTAGAATAAGACATTGTACGAGTATCAAGAAACTGCAAACAGCAAAATCTGCACTTTCCCTCAAGATGAAGTGAAACCATAGGCTTCATTAGTACTGTGACGAGCACCTAATAGTCAGTCAGTCTTCTTACATTCATAACTTTAACATTGTTGGTAGTTCAAGCTACTCATTGGTAATTATTGATTGTTAGAATATTAACTTTGATTATTTTTTTTCTCAATTAAATTAAGTCACATTATTGAACATAACGTTCAAGTTGTTATAGAAGAAATAAACCATTTTTGTAATTACTGTATTAAAATTCATTTGATAGAAGTGTTTTTGAAAATAAACGCTTTTAGAAAAAAGCTCCCAAAGACCCAAAATCTATCTTGCAAAATCCACAAAAATTTAAACAGAACATTTATAACCGTAAACTTTGGTAGTGGAAACATGTGATTTTTTAAGAAATCTTTCAAAATTATTGGGTAAGTATTAGTGAACTCTTTAATATGCATGCCAAGTATGAGCTTTTAGAAATTTAAGCTAAATTAATTAAATTCAATGTTACATAGTTTTAATATTACGTACCTTTAATTACCATGAACCAAACCTTTAGACTGACTAAGGGAAACTCACGCATATTAGATTACAGATATGAGTTAATCATTTCATACAATACATTACAATGTATTCTTTTATAGTGCTAAGACAGAAGGAAACAAATTTTAACATAAGTAACTCACATGATAACACATAATTTCCTGAGTTTCATTTCAAAACTCAAATGTAAAATTTTGGAACGAAAAGAGTCCCCGTACTGAAAACATAATACAGAGTGGGAAAATAATATTGGACTTGGACAACCAACTGAAAACGAATAATTAATTAACTGTAAACCGGTAAAATGGGAGGAGTGATTGGGGGTTGATGTAAGCCGTTTTATATGAGGATTTGATATAATGTAAATTTAAAAGTAAGGTTGAAGGTACAGAGCTCCAAGAAAAATATTGCATTCCCAAAGTGAGGTAGTCGGTGATCAACATGTAAAAGTGAAATACACCGGTAAATGCAGGGTAGTTTCCCAAACGCGCGGCGTAGGGATATCAGATCGTAATAACCCCTTAGAAGAAGGGTTTATGATTTGGTAAGTTTCCTTTCCATTAAACTGGAATTTTATTGGTGTGTTAGTACAAGAGAATTTTCTGTTTTTGGATAATTTTGGAAACGATTGCAAACAAACGTTTGGTGTTCTTTCTTAGATACACTGAAATCACATGATAAGTAAATTGGGTTTTTACATTTAAGAATTTTTAATTATGCATTTCTGCTTCTCTATAATTTATATGTGAGTTTTGGACGTAAACATGGTTGGTATTTTATGATGCAAGACATTAGTTGAATATAAAAGTGATTATTTTTAATTGATTGAGGATTTACTGATAGAACGAGTGTTGATTAAATTTAAGCATAATGTTATTAGTTTAAAATAATAAATAATATATTGGTGTCGATATTAAAGTATTTTGGAAAGGACAATAAACAAATTATAAAAAACTGTAAACCTTTGCGATGTTGTTATTAAAGGCATTTCCACTAATTGGGATTTGTGGCTGTCTTATCATTAAATACTAGGGACAGAAAAAATGTGGCGTGATGGATAGTTTTGTCACTGGCTTAGATTTAAGGTTTTTTAGGATTCTTTTCTTTCAGAAACACCTGGTCTGATTTGAGGTTAAGAAGTTATTTTTTTAGGTGAGTATATATGTATTTAAATTGAAATTATTTTATGTTAATTGAGTTTTAGGTTAGGTTAATTTTTATTTAAATTTATTTAAAAACTAGGTACATAGACGCATTTGTAAGTGATATATGGCTATCCTACTGTTGAAATCTTATTTGAAAGAAGCATTTTATTTTGAGAATTTTTTTAATTATGACAAAATTAATGTATTTTAAGATATTTTTGACCATAGTAGATATGAGGTAATAAAATTTAGGATACTGAAGCAAGATAAATGTATTTGGAATAACTGTCTTCCATGTTGATATAATATCCAAAAGGCAATACTGTGACAGACGGCTTGGTACCCCTCGATATCGTTTTTCGCAATTTCTATATAAGGCGTTGTTTGAAATCAAAATCGTCAGTTGTTATTTACTCTTACACGCAGCAAGTTCGATTTAAAACTTTGAAGGTTTCGAATATTCGGTTTTGTTATAGAAAAAATGAAATTTAAAAGTTTCAACTATGACGTGTGTTCTGCCGCCTTTACCGGGAGTCTAATTGTCACCGAGTTGGCGTGCACGATTTTGTAACCTCTCCAGTAAAACGTGCTACCTCACACCTGCAGCATCAGAACCATTGCCGAATCGACATATGGAACGAGGTGTTTACCTGTGATATCTGTAACACTTTGTTTACCCGTAAAGATAGTCTGAAACGTTATTGTGAGATCGTACACAGATTGAAACCGTGGGCGTCGGCATACGCTAAACGGAGGAGGTTGGAGAATGATGGAGGAAGGAGGATGTAGGAGGACATTGAAGAAAGATGAAAGACATAGGAAGTTGGTGGATGATGGAGGACGGAGGAGGTTAGAAAATGGACGGGACGTTGGAGGATGATGGAGAACGAATGAAGTTGGAGGATGATGAAAGACGTAGGAGTTGGAGGATGATGGAGGTTGGGAGAGGTTATAGGACGATGGAGAACGTATGATGTTGGAAGATGTGGCGTGTGGCGCTGCGCCAGGATCGACATATTCTCCTACTACCACTATATGTTTGTATTAAACTTATCACTATAGGTAATGAACGGATCTTACGATATTTTTGACTATCAAATCAAACATACTTCTTTGGGAGTACCTTATACTTGTCTCATTTAAACTAAGTTTTTTGGAAACTTCTAATCTTCATTAACCGATTCGTCTAATTTTAGCTTTTTTATACATAATATAAAAAATTTATTTCTATACGCAAAAAAACTCATCTCTCATCTTATTATTCTTAGTCAAAGTTGTAAATTATTTGTAGATAGTACACAGATTTGCAAAGATTTACCAAATTTATATTGCGTCGGAGCTTACCTAATGTGTTTACTACGCGGCAAACTATGGGTCAACGCACGTACTAAATCCTTGTGATAAAATTTATTAGTGAAATTGTGATAGACTATCCTCTGCGCTAAATTAATCTTGTTTATAGTACCAAGCTGATATTCAGTCAACAAGATTTGTAGGCGTTAGCTGAATTGTTTATTTCTAAACTAAAGGACTTTAAAGAGCAACTATTGACTTTTTTCATATAATGAATCTACTTCAGATAGCCGTTCAGAGAGTATACAGACGTTGGCTGAAAATTTTGGCTGACATTTAGATTGGAGCAAATTATCTTTAAACAATTCTTTCATTATTTTCACAACTATTAATTTTCTAATGATTTTTTTCAAAAGCTGGTTTGACTATTCGGAATCATCGCAATAAGTTATGTCACAAATCGGCAAAGACACTAATGTGTATAAATTCTTGACAAAATAATAAATTATTAGGATAACGCCATTTATAAACTATGGTATACAACATTAACATTTATTTAGTTTGGTTTGGAAACAGTAAATAAAAATAACTGACTTGTTTTAATTCTATTTAGCATTCATTTAGAAGTCAAAGACAAAACTACATACGGAGGTTAGCTAAATGCAGTTGGTTTTCTGATAGCAAAGATTGAGGTAGCGCCAATAAGAACTAGAATTTTTATTCTAATGTAATTAAAATAAAAGTTACTATAGTTTCTGAAGGGTAATTTATATCTTTACTCTTAATTGATCTCAGCGTAAAGTGTTCCGTTTCATTAACATTTTCCAAACACGCAAACACTTCAGTCACACCACTACAACTTAATAGCAGTACTTTCAACCTCATAGAAGGAATCGCAACAACACACACAAAACAAGAAAACTTGAAGAAAAGATACTACATGAGATACATTCACGCTACCTCAGAGAACCACATATCGACCAAGAAGAATCGAACACATGGTTCGAAATAGATAACATACACAATGAAACAGGTGGATTCATGATAGCAATACAAGACCAGACAATCAACACACACTATTACAGTAAACACTCCAACACAGCAACAGACAAATGTAAACGATGTGAACAACAAATAGAAACAATAGAACACATGACAAACGCATACCCAATACTGTTAACCACAGAATTCGTTCAACAACATGACAACGACGCAAAAATAATACACCAACAACTAACAACCCTACAACACAAACTCATAAAATAACATACCCCTATATACAAATACATACCGCAAAACGTACCTGAAAACGCAGAATACAAGCTATCATCATCATTAAGTCTTCAGTCCTGGAACTGGTTAGACGCGTACCATCATTGTTTCCTATTCTGAACTAACCTGCACATTTCTCTGAAATTTGTAGAGTCTGCATCTATCACTATCTGATCTAGGTCTACATCCACCTCCTTTCTCCTATCTCTGCTTGCAATATATCCCATACTATTCCCCAAAAATGCCTTAGAACGTATTCTGCCCTTCTATTTCTCCTATTTTTTTCCACAGATATCCTTGATCCCCTGCATTTGCATAACCTAATGGTCATTAACTTGTCTGTCCATGCTATTATCCTCATACATCTGAAGCACAGCATTCTAAAAGGCTGCTACCGTTTTTCTGTCTACTTTTCCTACTACCCGTATTTCATAGGCATACTGTACTGTGCTCCACACATATGCTTTCAACAATTTTTCTTCTTGTTTCTATGTTTGTTGTCTTTCATCAAAGGCGCTTGCGCTGTTCTTTCTTGTTAGATGCAGTTCGGTCCCTTCTATGGTTTTACAATTATATACCCTATTTCTCTGACACTCAGTGGTTGTGAAGGGGGGTAAGCAGCCTGTGGCTGCCAAGTTCCCCCAGCACTTGAACCTTTGTCGAATTACTAGTTTTTCCAATATATCTCTTCGCACATTCAACACTAGTTGCAGATATTTCACAACCAACACCTGTAGTTGTTTATAATAATCATCAGATTTATCTGTGCTTATTTTTTCGTCATTAGGTTGTAGCAATTTTATTTTCCACCTAATATATATATATCTGTATAATCAATCCTTTTATTAAATATTAAATAATATAATACATTATAATGTTATCCAATCCACTTAATTTAATAACATCGATTGTCCAATAAAGAACTAGTATTTAGTTCATGTTAAAAATTAAATTCTACGGAGACAATATAAAAGCTTTTGTTTGGTATCCTTCTTAAAGCCCCTCACTCAATAACTGCGAGGAAATATTTGTTACTGGGCAGCAACATAGCTCGGCTGGCACTTCTAAACATAGCTGGGGTTCAAGCTAGGTCGAAAATTGTTCTTAGGAGCGATTTCCGTCATTGAATTTTGACTGTTGGGAAGTATTCACGGTGGAAGATTGCTCGTTATATGACTAATCTTCATAAATTGTTTTGATGGTCCATTTGTTTGTTGAAACCAGTCGTGAAGAACGATGAAGTTTTTTGTTAAAAGACCATTAGGATTATCAGTAAGTAGAATTTGTTTCTATGAATAATATTATGAAATTTTCAGTGTAACTTTGAAGGAATAATGTACAATTTAAATTTAATTTATATTGCAACTTGTTAGAATTTCTTATAAATACATATTAACTTTTCTGAATGGTATTCAGTGCGAAAATTAAATGAAAACAATTCTATTCTTGTATAATATGGAATCACATATAAATTTATTCAAGTTAATTACAAACAACATTTGCTTTCTTGTGGTGTGAATTACGCCTGGAACATCTGTAAATTGAAACGCAGATAATGGAAGCCAAGTGACGTGTTTTTCAGTATGCAGCGCAGCTGTTTGTTTGAATGGAATTTTCCGTTCGGAGTTACCTAATGTGTTTACTACGCGGCAAACTATGGGTCAACGCACGTACTAAATCCTTGTGATAAAATTTATTAGTGAAATTGTGATAGACTATCCTCTGCGCTAAATTAATCTTGTTTATAGTACCAAGCTGATATTCAGTCAACAAGATTTGTAGGCGTTAGCTGAATTGTTTATTTCTAAACTAAAGGACTTTAAAGAGCAACTATTGACTTTTTTCATATAATGAATCTACTTCAGATAGCCGTTCAGAAAGTATACAGACGTTGGCTGAAAATTTTGGCTGACATTTAGATTGGAGCAAATTATCTTTAAACAATTCTTTCATTATTTTCACAACTATTAATTTTCTAATGATTTTTTTCAAAAGCTGGTTTGACTATTCGGAATCATCGCAATAAGTTATGTCACAAATCGGCAAAGACACTAATGTGTATAAATTCTTGACAAAATAATAAATTATTAGGATAACGCCATTTATAAACTATGGTATACAACATTAACATTTATTTAGTTTGGTTTGGAAACAGTAAATAAAAATAACTGACTTGTTTTAATTCTATTTAGCATTCATTTAGAAGTCAAAGACAAAACTACATACGGAGGTTAGCTAAATGCAGTTGGTTTTCTGATAGCAAAGATTGAGGTAGCGCCAATAAGAACTAGAATTTTTATTCTAATGTAATTAAAATAAAAGTTACTATAGTTTCTGAAGGGTAATTTATATCTTTACTCTTAATTGATCTCAGCGTAAAGTGTTCCGTTTCATTAACATTTTCCAAACACGCAAACACTTCAGTCACACCACTACAACTTAATAGCAGTACTTTCAACCTCATAGAAGGAATCGCAACAACACACACAAACAAGAAAACTTGAAGAAAAGATACTACATGAGATACATTCACGCTACCTCAGAGAACCACATATCGACCAAGAAGAATCGAACACATGGTTCGAAATAGATAACATACACAATGAAACAGGTGGATTCATGATAGCAATACAAGACCAGACAATCAACACACACTATTACAGTAAACACTCCAACACAGCAACAGACAAATGTAAACGATGTGAACAACAAATAGAAACAATAGAACACATGACAAACGCATACCCAATACTGTTAACCACAGAATTCGTTCAACAACATGACAAGACGCAAAATAATACACCAACAACTAACAACCCTACAACACAAACTCATAAAATAACATACCCTATATACAAATACATACCGCAAAACGTACCTGAAAACGCAGAATACAAGCTATCATCATCATTAAGTCTTCAGTCCTGGAACTGGTTAGACGCGTACCATCATTATCATTGTTTCCTATTCTGAACTAACCTGCACATTTCTCTGAAATTTGTAGAGTCTGCATCTATCACTATCTGATCTAGGTCTACATCCACCTCCTTTCTCCTATCTCTGCTTGCAATATATCCCATACTATTCCCCAAAAATGCCTTAGAACGTATTCTGCCCTTCTATTTCTCCTATTTTTTTCCACAGATATCCTTGATCCCCTGCATTTGCATAACCTAATTGTCATTAACTTGTCTGTCCATGCTATTATCCTCATACATCTGAAGCACAGCATTCTAAAAGGCTGCTACCGTTTTTCTGTCTACTTTTCCTACTACCCGTATTTCATAGGCATACTGTACTGTGCTCCACACATATGCTTTCAACAATTTTTCTTCTTGTTTCTATGTTTGTTGTCTTTCATCAAAGGCGCTTGCGCTGTTCTTTCTTGTTAGATGCAGTTCGGTCCCTTCTATGGTTTTACAATTATATACCCTATTTCTCTGACACTCAGTGGTTGTGAAGGGGGGTAAGCAGCCTGTGGCTGCCAAGTTCCCCCAGCACTTGAACCTTTGTCGAATTACTAGTTTTTCCAATATATCTCTTCGCACATTCAACACTAGTTGCAGATATTTCACAACCAACACCTGTAGTTGTTTATAATAATCATCAGATTTATCTGTGCTTATTTTTTCGTCATTAGGTGTACATTCATTTTCACAAATGTTGATACGTATATGCACCTTATTTATATTCAAATAGTCTACTATAAGTTATCCTGAAACTCTCACGCAGCCTGTAATACATGCTTGGTTCCCCTTCTATTGTTAGTTCTAATGTTTATGCCCTAATTTCTACCGAGATTTAGCAAAGTTGGTTAAGCGCCTGTGGCTGCCAAGCCTCACCCAACACTTAAACATTTGTCTGCGAATTAATAGCTACTTCCAATAAATCCTTTCACAGTCAATTTTTAGACATTATTCGATGAATTTTGCTTCCAACCAATACCTGTAATTTCTTATAATATAACATCATGTTTTGAAGTACAGTTACTTTTTTAACGTCTAATAGTTTTTAATCCATCTTGGGACAGAGTTGAATGCGTACCTCTATATAATATTACTATTCTGAGCTGCCTACACATTTCCTAAAATTCCCACAGCCTACATCTTTCACTATCTGTGTGCAGTAGTCTAACCTAGGTCTATCCTAAAACTTTTCTTTATTCCTATCTCTGCATTCTAATATATTCCACACTATTCCCTCATGCCGTAGTAATGTGGCCAATCATCCTATCTCTCATTTTTTACCGTTATTCCACATATTTCTTTCTTCCCTACCATTTTTAGCTGAACCTCTTCGTTCTTAACTTTGTCATGATCCAATGATATCTTTATCATACGTCTGTAGCACAACATTTCAAAGGCTTCTACCCGTTTCTTGTCCGCTTCTCCTACTGTCCAGGCTTCACAGCCGTACAGTGCTGTGCCCCACACATATGTTTTAAGCAATCTTTTCCTTGTTTTTATGTTTGTTGTCTTTAAACACAGTAGTTGCTTTTTCTTGTTAAATGTAGCACGACCTTGTGCTAATCTTTGTTTTATATTCTTTGCGCTTTTCCCATCTTGCGTTATTTGGCTTCCTAGGTAGCAGAAATCCTTAACCTCTATTAAGTTCGTGTTACATATTTGTATTCTTGTTGTTGATTTATTTTCCCCTCCTTTGCATACTAGTACTTTAGTTTTAGTTTTGTTAATTTTTATACCGTATCTCTTTGTTAGAAGCGTTTCCATTTCATTAAGAGCAGCTTCTACCTCTTTCTTGCTAGATGCTACTACTGCTATATTATCTGCAAATCTAAGCATGTCAATTTTTTGTCCCTGCATAGTAATTCCAAATGTCTTCCTGCATTTGACAGTATTCATTGCCTCTTCAACGTACAAGTTAAAAATTAATGAGGATAGAGCACATCCCCGTCTCAACCCTTTCCTAATGTTTACTTCTTTATGTTCCTGCTCTAATTCTATTACTGCTGTTTGCTCTTTGTATAAACTATGTACTATTCGTCTTTCCCTAAAACTCATTCCAATCTTTTGAGTATTTTAAACACTTTTTTCCATTCTACATTGTCGAATGTTTTTTCCAAATCTACAATCCATATATACACGCTTTCTCCTTTTTCTATTATTTTCTCCATTATCACTCTCAGAGCTAAAATAGCCTCCCGTGTTCCCCCGTTTCGCCTAAACCCAAATTGATCTTCTCCTAGTACTTCTTCAGCTCGCTTTTCCATTCGTCTTTGTACAATTCTAGTTAATATTTTTGATACGTGTGCTGTCAAACTTGTTGTTCGAAAATTTTCACATCTATCCGCGCCTTGCTTTTTTGGTTTAGTTACTATGATGTTACGTTTGAAATCTTTGGGTATGTCGCCTGTCTCATACATATAGCTTACAAGTCGGAAGAGACGTTATGCTACTGCTTGTCCAGCGGCTTTTGCAGTTTCTGCTTGCACCTTATCTGTACCCAGCGCCTTGCCATTTTTCAGACCCTTTAATGATATTTCAAATTCATCTCTACGTATAGGATATCCCAAGTCATCATTTTCAATGTCTGATTCCTGTTTTAATGCAGTTAGTTCCTTTTCTGCATATAAATTCCCTATATATTGTTGTCATCTAACCACTTTCTCTACATTTTCTATAATGACGTTTCCTCTCACGTCCCTTATATTTTTGCTATACGGTTTTATATCTTTAAAATTGATTCTAATTAGTTTGTAAGTTTCATCTGTCTTTCCTACTTCCATCTTAGTTTGCACCTCTTTGTACTATTCATCAATCCATTGTTCTTTAGCTTTCCTGCATTTGCAAATAATTTCCCATTTTATGGCTTTGTATCTCTGTTTTCCTGTTTCATCTGATTTATTTTTGTATCTTCGTCTTTCTTCTATTAAATTCAGGATATCCTTTGTTATCCATGGTTTCTTATTTTCTTTTTGTGTATACCCCAGAATATCTCTGGCCGCCATGTGTAGGCTGAGTTTAATGTTATTTTATTCTGTTTCTACTTCCTTAGTATCAGATATTTTCCAGATATCCTTCAGTAATTTATTTGACCTTTTTTCGAATCTTTTTTGAATATCTTTATCTTTTAGTTTCTCTAAGTCAAAGTGCCTTTTCCGTTTCTTTCTTCAAATTTTTAAATTTAAGTGCGGCCTTCATAAAAACAATGTTGTGGTCAGTATCTATGTCTGCTTCTGGGAAGCTTCTACAGTCTTTTATTTGATTCCTAAACCGTTGTCTAACAAGAATGTAATCTATTTGATGTTTTCCTATATCTCCTGGCATCTTCAACGTATATCGTTTTCTTGCATGATGTTGAATTAATGTGTTTGTGATGATTAACTTGTTCTTGTCACAAAATTCTACCAGCCTATTTCCCATGTCGTTTCTCGTGCCTAAACCAAATAAACTTACTACTGCTCCTTCCCTACCCTCACCTACCACTGCATTAAAATCCCCCGTGTGTTTTTACGTATCTTAGTATGTCTTCGATATCTTTGTAGATCGCTTCTACCTCTTCATCACTGTAGCTAGAGGTGGGCGTATACTTGTATTATTACTATGTTTATCGATTTAGATTCTAATCTAACCATGAGTACTCTTTCGTTCTTTTGTAAGTAATTTTCTACACAAAATCCTACCTTTTTCCGCATAACTATCCTCAAACCCAAATTCTTTTTTCTGCTCCTGTATGAATTACCCTGAAGTCTCCACTCCAAAATCCCCCGCTGACCCCTACTATGTCTAGTGCTAACCTATTCATTTCGATTTTTAGGTTCTCTAGCTTACCTACTTGCTTCATGTTTCTAACATTCCACGCTCCTACTCGCAAAATGTTCCCGACTCTTATTCTGGACCTTGCGATCGCATCCTCCGAAGTAGTCCCCTCCCGGAGATCCGAATGGAGGCCTATTTTAACTCCGGAATCTTTTACCCCAGAGAATGCCATCATGTTTAACAATTTTTCTACGCAGTGTAGTTGAGGAGGTAATGTGGTGGTTTCCCATTGCTTTCCACACCGCGGTAGTGTGTCTTAGACTGCCATACCAACCTCTATAGTCTCTGCCAATCTAAGTAGTGAAAGAGCCGCAGCCCTCTTTCGGGGACCTGTCTTAGTCTGGTTCCTCACTAACCTCCCTACTACTTTGGTTGGACCTGTAGTTTGGCTTTTTAGCTCATTAGAACACGCTAGCCATTTCACCTGTTCTAGTAATCTAGAACTTCGGCAAGCTGCAGGTCCATTCGAAATGGAACCGAAGCTATACTGGAAAAAAATACAACATCCACTAGCACAACACCACACAAAAACTAGACATTAAACTTATCCACAAACAAAGAAAAATCACACAACTAATAAAAATATCTATCCTAAACACATCCAATATACAGAATAAGACAAAAGAAAAAATAGAAAAATTTATACAACTAGATGATGTATCAAACACATGTAACACCAAGACAAAGTAGAAAAAAATTACACCTACATCCAAGCACATTCACACATCTACAAAAATCAGTCACACTCGACACATGTACAATCACTAGAAAATTTCTAAATGCATAATATAACTTACAAATAAAAAGAAAACACATTTGACATGAGTCTGGGTGGGTATCTACTAAAACCAGATAAAACTATCTGAGAAGAAAAAACAAATACTAATAATACGCAGATTAGTTATCACTTTCAAATTTAAAGATGGCTAGTTGTATAGTCTGTCTAATATCGTTAACTTTGCATTTAAAAAACGCTATTGTGGTCCATCCAAAATAGTGGATCGATGCAGAAATTGATAAAAAGACTCAGAAACCTTTGATGCAGGTGTACAGTAGAAAATTAACACAATAGAAATTTTTGGGGGTCTGAGCATGCTTTGGTTATACTTAAAATAAAAACTGAACTATTTGATTTTCATTAGTCGACGGATTTAATGTATCATTACCGCTATTTTTTATCTTCTTTGTAAAGTAGTGAATCAAGAGTGCACAACAAACTCCTAAAAATAGAATTTCAAGAGGGCTAATTAGAGGTTTTAAGGATTTTTAGTGAGTTCAATGAGGAAAAAAGTTTAGCGACTCCTGATCTGGAGACTTTAGGTATTCATGTTACAAACTTCGATCAAATATAGTTAAGTAGGTCATACTTGCCCTTTTACTATTCAAATAAATTGAGTTCGGTAGCCCTAATGAAGAGACTATACAATGGCGTGAATAACTATGACGATATCTACTTATAAAAGCTCTCAATGCAGATGTTATGCCCTTAAATGCAATGTTAAAGAGCGACTTCTTCAAGAGTAAACATTCAGATAATCTCAATAAGAATCCCATTAAAAACTTAAAGGAGGCATATTTGAGCATTCGGTATCAAAAATTACATCTTTATGTCTGTAGATATTCTCGTCTACCTGTTTTTCCCTGGTGGTTACAGGAAGACACTTAACTTCTAAAGTAATTTATTTTCCCGACATTAATATCCTTAATGTGTCTCGATATACACAGCACAACAGACATTGCAACATTCACAATCTATTCGAATCCTAGATTGTGGCAGCTTTTGGCTTTTTAGATTTCCTGTCCTTTGTCACGAAAATAACTGTAGCGTTACAGAGAAATTCTGTCGTTCGCGTTATCAATTTACGTTTAATGCTTCTAATGGTTCACAATCGTATTAAAGGGATATGTGTCGTAGAAGTGGATATAGATGTTAGTAGTGGACAAGACATATAGACTGTTTGTACAACCTCCTCAAAATTAATAAAATAAAACCTTGTAGAGATTTTGCTTAAGCTACAAATAAGAAAACACAGTAATATAAGAAAATATATACATAAAAGCTGCATAATAAGGTACTAGATAACCAGGTAATTTACCGGGTGTGGCAGAATAACTATTCCTAATTTTTGGAAATGATAGAGGGCACCTACATGAATATTTTTCAATTATAAACTATTGTCCAGAAATTCCTCAGTATCGAGATAAAATGAATGAAATTGGCCGTCACCTCAGGAGCGCACTAGTGGTATACAAAGTAAAAATTGAATCATAGTAACCTTTTGAAAAACAACCACCTCCGTAGTTGTCATTTTGCATCTGTCATAAATTATTTTTTATTAGAGAAGTGTGCTTAATTGTCATTTTGCATGGCACAAGTTAATCTTTATTAGTTAAATTAGTGTTTGATCGAAAATGCGTCATTTTACAATTATTGAATCAGCAGGACGTACATCTTGCCTACAGAGCAGCTTTCAGTAATGCTAACGAAGCAAGACATATTCATGCGGAGCACAACCCTCAACGTCACATTCCTTTGTTTTCAAGATTGGATCAGCGTATTCGGAATACTGGTTAATTCCAAGGAAACAAATAGATTCCGTAGCCAGTCGTACCATCCGAAATATTGATCTTGAGGACCAAATTTTGTAACAATTTGAAAATAACCCGTGCGATTATCTATGCAATGCATATAAGTCACAAATCCGTATGGAGGGTACTGAAGGAATACCAAAAGCATCCGTTTTACATTCAAAAAGCGCAAAAGTTAATCCAGCTTGTTATTCCAACAGAGTTCAGTTTGCTGAATGTTACTTGAATAAAATTAACGACGAACCAGGAGTGTATTAATCAACAAATGGGGCATGTTCTAAAAGGGATGATTATTTTAATACACACATTTGAAACGAGGAAAATCCTCACGTCGTTCACAGGTTACATCATCAATGAAAGTTTTATTAATATTTGGGCTGGGATTGTAGATAATTATGCAGTGGAACCGTATCTACTCCCTACACGGTTAGAGGGTCATGTGCATTTTTGTGGAACATCCTCTACCACAATTGCTTGAAAATCTCGCACTTAATATTCAAAGAAAATTGTTTTCCAGCATGATGTTGCGTGCACCAGCACACTTTGGATTAAATTGCCGAAATTATCCAAATGCACAATTTCTGAATGAATGAATCGGAAGAGGGAGGAGACCGATTCATTCATTCAGAAATTGCATTTGGATAATTTCGGCAATTTAATCCAAAGTGTGCTGGTGCACGCACCATCATGCTGGAAAACAATTTTCTTTGAATATTAAGTGCGAGATTTTCAAGCAATTGTGGTAGATTATCCAAATGCACAATTTCTGAATAAATGAATCGGAAGAGGGAGGAGACCGATTTTTTGGACTACTCGTTCGCTAGATATAACTGCAGTTGATTTTTGTAATTTGAGTCATATTAATTGACTGGTTTATGAGACACCTGTTAATACAGATGAAGTAGCTTGAACTATAGTAACGTTTAATAATATTCGTGAACGTCCGCAGCTATTTGGAAAAATTCGGCAGTCGATTGCACATTGTTACAACTAGTGTATTGAAAATGGTGGTCGTAATTTCGAACAATTTTAATAAAGATTGATTTCCAGTTTATCTTCACACCGAGAAATTTCCGGACACTAGTTAATTAATAAAAAAAATGTTTACTTAAGTGCCCTCTATTATTTTTGAAAATTAGGAATACTTATTCTGTGTCTTACAAACATAAACAATTTTAGTTCAAACAAACTAAAGAAGTTATTTAAATTCTCCACACCTTTTTTCCACATCCTTCCTCCACACTACTGTAAGATTTGATAGCTGGTTCGCGCTTCGATCGTTGGAAGGTGTAAGAAGATAGATGGTGACGGTTTGGAAGGGGCGCCATTCGACCGGGAATTAAGTTTTACGTGGGATAAGCAGGATTTTACAACGGGAAACTGGATATTTTCGTCGGGAATCGGTATTTTTGAGATTTTTAGTTCTGCTGTTACGTTTTGCGTTGCGTGTAAAAAAGTCACAATTTTCCGGAACTTAGAAGTCAAACGCTCGGTGCGAGAGATCTGACAAGTGTGAATTTAAATGAGCACAAGACAGAAGAACAATCGATGTGGTTTCCAAAATTCGCCTCTAGGTTTTATAAAATACCCTAATATGCACAATAAGACCCGTTAATCAATTTAGAACCTGAAATCGATGCCGTTTCCACGTAGCAGGTCTATTTGCGAAGACATTTACGAGTAAAGTTACACGAAATTATTCGATTTCTATCAAAACTGGTACGCCAATTCAAACGGACGTATCAGCAGTGTTAACGTCATAATCTAAGGGATCACAATTTTTCAAATTCGAAAATTACAACGCTATAAAATACACACTATATATATATATATATATATATATATATATATATATATATATATATATATAAGTGATTGTAATGTTTGATGCAAGATGGAGGCGGTGTCTTTTTAAAAGAATAAATGTCTACGATCGTGTGATAAAAAGTTTTAAAAATCTATTTAGAATCTAATTTCGTACGGATTTTGAATATAGAAGGTCTATTTTTAAAGAAAAAATACTTAATTTCGTTCACAGACGCGATCGAACCCGCCAGAAAAGTTACATGTGATCGTGAATTTGTCAATAAATTGAAGCATTTTCGCGTAACGTTAAAAACATACATGCGTAGAACGATCGACATTTTGACGCGATAGCTCAGGGCTAATGCTTTCGAATAGCATGCATGAGATCCAGGGTTTGATGCTAAAGGCGTTCTTTTTTTTTACTTTTCTAAGGACAACTGACCATCTATCTTACTGAAGTCTTCGCGATCGAGTTTTCCAGAACATTTTATTCGGAAATCGCACACGCGTCGATTTTGCTTGGTTTTATATTTGTTAATTATCCACCATTCAAGTAACTAAATTCTAAATTTTTACGCTATTAAATATTTGGAATATGCCGGAGGACTTAAATTTCCTTTTATGTAAAAATTCTGTAGTTTCAAATATAGAAGGCTTTGATTTTTAAGAAAATTTATCAAAAACTCTGAAAGTCGACGAGCGGTCACGCAGAAAAATGCTTGAAAACCTACGTTCAATACCTGAAATTCCATTCCCAATTTTCAATATAAAACTAATATGTTGTGATAAAAACGTTTTATGCCTAGTGGGGCCTAAAAATTGATTTCGCAACCCATTCGGTGGTAATTTACAATATATAAGGTCTAATTTTTATGAACAATTGACTGAAGTGTATCAAATTTGACATACGCTTTTTCTCACACGATCGTAGATATTTATTCTTTTAAAAGGACACCGTCTCCATCTTGCATCAAACATTACAATCACTTCCCGGAAAAGATACAAAGGTATGGAGACGAGCGGAGAAATAAATTTTAGTACGTTTGACTATGAAACATAGACGTTTTATTCTTACAAGTTCCTAATTTAAATTAATTTTTAAACGTAAAATAATTACCTGCGTTAACTACAATAAATAAAATCGATAATTTTAACTTATTTAATAAAAGGTTTTAGCGACTTTTAAGTAATTGGTCGAGTACGAAGCGCAAAAGCGCGTGGACAAACCAGTACTTAAAGAAAGTTGCTTCGAGCGCGAAGTGCGAAAACGCTTGGGGGAACTAATATTTAAAGTAACCGCAAATGTATATCGCTGTACCAGTAGCTACGAGTGCAAGTGCATACGATGCCTCCAAAGCAAGACTGAGCAAAAAGGGGTCCACGAAGAAGGGGTTTCTGCAGCGAAAGGGGTTCATATGCGAAAGGGGTTTTTGAACGGAAGAGCTCCCGGGTGAAAGTTCTACCCGGGTGAAAGAAATTTGGCCTCTCAGGAACTGACTACCAATTCAAGTAGACTACTTCAAATAGTGACATATATAAAAAAATCCATAAGAGTAAGTTATTTTACATTAAGGTCTGGAATCAAAATTGATATAAATAGATAGACGTTTGGTTTTAGAAAATTTTAAGCATAAAACGAGCCATACTTGGTCTTTCCATACACTAGTGGACTGCTTATACATGTTATTATTGAAACTAACCAATACATTTATTTCAAAAACAATAAGACGTTAGAGAAAGTGTTGAAAAGAAGGTTATAGTTAATAAAAGAGACTGTAATTTCTGGAAACGGTTCTGAAAAACTTTGAGTCATTTTTCAGAAAAATACTAAGCTAATAAATTTTTAGGTATAGAATAGTTCTAAAAATGCAATACTTTGATATAGCATATTGTTCTATGTCATCGTTACAATGTCCTTATATCTTAAATAGACCAGGGCTGAAGCCTTTGAAAATGGTAAAAAGTGGAAAAAAATAATAGTAGGATGAAACCTATTGGAAAAGGAGCAGAATATAACAAAAATGAAAGAAAAAATAATTTACGGGCGATCTGAGGTCGGGAAGTGGAAGGGGCGAGTTTTTAAGGGTAGAAAACGGTTTATCTCGATTTCCGGCAAAACTAAAGTCCTATGGCAAAAAATTAAATAGCAAAGTTGTAGGTAATAAACAGATCTACAACTTTGGTATTTACCCTTTTTTCACATAACTTCAAAATTTATGTAAAAAATTTAAATAATCAAGTTTTTGGTTTTCTATTTTGATCTTTTACAAAAAAATTTCTTTTTTTACGAAATTTGGTGAAAGCGTACCTTTTTATATCCCAAACACACTGTAATTTTTTGATTTAAAATATTTATTTTTCGCCTTATTTTGAATTAATATCGAAAAACCACCCTAATTTTCAATCGAAAATTTTCACGCTAAAATATCTGCTTTTTTAAAACAGTCTTGGACTTTTTGTTCGCTGAAATCTCTACTTTTTGATGGTGTAAAAAGAATATACATTAGTATGGTAAATGTTCGCAAAAATGCAAAGAAACGAAAAAAACTCGAATCCGAAAGTTTTTTTTTATCATTATGTACAATTTTGAGCTATTTATTAAAATTTATACTTTAATTACTCGAAACATGTTACGTTGATAAACAAAAAATTACAAGTCGAAATATACCACTATAATTAACAACCAAGTAAGTTAAGAAAGTTATTATTTAATAAGACATCTAGAATATTTTGAGAAAGTTTTAGAATCTTCTTTAAATTATATGCGTAGATGCCTATTTATTGCTATTTTAAGATAACTTATATACCTGTGTGAATAACGGAAAATTTTAGGCCATCAAAAGATATTTCAATTTTTTCTTAAAAGTTGTGTAGTCTGAAAATCTCCTTGAAAATCCCTCTTTTATTTCATTGACAGAAAATTGACATTCTGTTTCGTTGTCAACAATATAATTAATAAGATGGTTAATGAAATTCTTAGTGTTTTCACATGCTAAGCAACCCCTTTTTGTTTCAGTTCTTTTGTTATAAATAGTAGACATACAAGCAGTGTGATAATACGCTTTAACTGCGACTAAATCAGGCAAAATTTTAGGCCATCAAAAGGTATTTTATAGAGAAATGGGGAAAAGGCTAGGATGGTCTGGACCTTATTACCTGTTGTTTCGTAGCAGCTGTAAACATCGTTAGCCAGTATTCGAGATACCGAGCAGTGAACAACATCGTTCATTAAAATACACGTGCAGGCTGAGTGACTTTAAGAGAATTGTGACAAATCTACTTTACAAGAAGCTTTTGGAATCTACTTTTTGGAGTACTACTAGCAAGGTAAATATTGCTTGTATTTTAATCTGTATGAATCAGCTCTAAAATAAAAATAGTAATATTTTCTTTCATAAATAGTATGTTTAACGTAACATAACTTACAAAATTAAAATCGAATGATATTTTAGTACAATTTGATTTTGTCTTTTCAGATTATCAGTATGGATGAATCTGTTTGTATGATCTGCAATAAGACTGATGATAAGCATGTGTATGAAATAAAAAAGCGGCCTTGAATCGTTTAGCGGAGTCTAGCAAGAAAAGAAGACAATAAATACAAAAAACTTGAGACTTTCACATCAGCTTTTATTCATAGAACTTGTCAAAGTCAATATAATGACGAGACTGCAATAGCTACATTCTGGAGTTCCAGACATAGAAAATCAAACGAAGGAAAAGAAATAAATAAAGACGCTCTTAGATTTAATTTTGAATCTCATTGCTTTCTCTGCGGTGGGTTTGTCGGTAATATTTCAAAAGAAAAAATTTCATCTATTCGAAGTAACGATACAAGAGAGAATATATTACAGTATATTCAAAAACAAAACACATTAAATGATTTTGAAAAACATTTCAGCTCGTTTGAGAAATGTGCCTGATTTAGTCGCAGTTAAAGCGCATTATCATCACACTGCTTGTATGTCTACTTTTTATAACAAAAGAACTGAAACAAAAAGGGGTCGCTCAGCATATGAAAACATTAAGAATTTCATTAACCACATTATTAATTATATCGTTGACAACGAAACAGAATGTCAATTTTCTGTCAATGAAGTAAAAGAGGGATTTTCAGGAGATCATCCAGACTACACAACTTTTAAGAAAAAATTGAAATACCTTTTGATGACCTAAAATTTTCCGTTGTTCACACAGGTATATAGGTTATCTTAAAATAGCAATAAATAGGTATATACGCATATAAATTAAAGATGATTCTACAACTTTCTCAAAATATTGTATGTCTTATTAAATAATAACTTTCTTAACTTATTTGGTTGTTAATTATAGTAGTATATTTCGACTTGTAATTTTTTGTTTATCAATATAATATGGAATCTTACGTTTTTCGACTAATTAAAGTATAAATTGTAATAAATAGGTCAAAATTGTACATAATGATAAAAAAAAAATTCGGATCCGAGTTTTTTTCGTTTCTTTGCATTTTTTGCAAACACTTACCATACTAATGTATATTTTTTACAGCATCAGAAAGTAGAGATTTCAACTATCAAAAAGCCCACCGACTTTTTTAAAAAGGCAGATATTTTGACGTGCGAATTTTCGATTGAAGATTAGAGTAGTTTTTCGATATTAAGTCAAAATAAGATAAAAAAATTAATATTTTAAATCAAAAAAATTACAGTGTGTTTGGGATATAAAAAGGTACGTTTTCACCAAATTTCGTGAAAAGGGAAATTTTTTTGTAAAAGATAAAAATAAAAAATCAAAAACTTGGTTATTTGAATTTTTCACATAAATTTTGAGGTTATGGGAAAAAAGTGTAAATACAAAAATTGTAATCTTTTTATTACCTACAACTTTTCTACTTAACTTTTTTCAATAGGACTTGTAGTTTTGCCGGAAATCGAGATAAACCGTTTTCTACTCTTAAAAACTCAAATCGCCCGTAAATTATTTTTCCTTTCATTTTTGTTATATTCTCTTCTTTTTCCAATGAGTTTCATCCTGCTATTGCTTTTTTCGTTTCAAAAATTTTCGACCTTGGTCTAAAAATAAAGCTTAGCGTTTAAAAAATTCATTCAGGTGTATGCATACGTAGAACCTATCCAGTAACATGGGACAATAACTTCTACGTCTGGCCATGATTTTACTTCTATTTTTTTATTTGTTATGCAACATGTCTATCAGAGAGTTAATTAAAAGTGCTTTTCAACTATAATGTTTTCTAATTTCATTGTAATGTGATTATTTTATCGAGCAAAAAACTTTAGCTTGTATGAAAAATAACAAAAAAGTAACGAAGGTTTGATAGAATAATTAGTAAATTATCCTTAAAAATTTATGATGATTTCTAGTGGATGTAAAATGAGTCCAGGGTAAAAGTATAGTAACGCAAAGCTCTCGAAAGAAGGAAACCTACGAGATAAGACAGCTAGCTGAGTGATTAAACTCAGCGTTAGCGTGAGATAATCGCTAGTCAAAAAGGGATATTACCGCCGCATCTGGTTAAATAATTGAACGTAGAATGTTATCCCAAGGGAAGACGTGAAATCCTCTGGAATATAATAATGTCAACCATATTTTACTTACTTTGGAACTATGAAACCTCTTTTCTAAAACAGCTTTATTGGACTATATCTGAAAATATAACATAAAACATAGCACCACATAATTTGAGGACACTTTTTGTGCCTCCACATAAAAAGTATAAGTTTTCACAGAGTACCTGAATCTAATAATAACCAAATTAACAATTTTTGATAACTCTTATTGAGAGTTATAACCTCATTTAAATTTGATTTATCACTTCTAAAATGAAAAGTTTTATGGTTTGAATCACTTTAAATTAAACACGTACGAATCAAAATAACAGATTCTGTATTATGTTAAAAGTTTTAAATTTTAATTTATCAGTACAGAAGTGGAAATGAAAATATATATTCATTAGCAAGTGAATGAGTGTGAAGAACAAAACATGAACTGGTCATTATATTAAATAACTAATCTTTCAATTTAGAGTATTTAAAACAACATTTAGTTCGAGTTCTGTCAAAGTATTAATTTTGTTACAAATTGTATATTATTAATAACAAAAAATATACAAATATTTTAGTAAGCGATACTTGTGCACATCTGTAGTGCAATCAATGAAAATAATATAATTCACAAATATCTCAAAGAGAACAACCACATTTATTAGATCTATGCCATGTTGACAATCATAATAATTTAGTTTAATTATAAATTTATCAGGTCGTCACCCTTGCAATTAAGAACAAGTGCAAGAATTACCTTTACTTAAATATAGTATATTATTTTTCTAAAAACCAACCAACCTTAGCTCTACAGTCTATAATTTTAACTACCAAAAAGTGTCTGCCTTTGCTGATGTAGTGTTAAACAACACTTATAGTTCAGAAATCAAACTACAACAAGCATTACTATATTAAAAATGAGTGTATATATATATATATATATATATATATATATATATATATATATATATTACTCAAATTTAGACCAGGGTAGAAAATTAATTAACGACATCAAATAATTTTAATCACCGTGTATAAGGACGCTTTCTATAAAAAGAAGCAGAATTAAAATGCTCAACGTGTATTTAATTTAATTGTTCCAAGAAACAAATAGAAATTACGTGCAAAATTTATATTAATTAATTCAATTTTTAAATAATGGGTATTAAACAAAGTGTACAAATAATAAATTAATATTTAGTGCGTATTCGCTAAAAATTAAAGGGTAGAAGTCAATGCCATTCATTATTATTTTAGTTGGAGTTAATTGAACCATTATTAATAATATAATAAGCATAAAAGCCTGTGAAAATCCAAGGTTAAAATACCATGAAATAAAAGCTCTGAGAATTATATTAAAACGTTAATTAGGAGCACACACCTGCGTATTTTTAAAAGTCAATTTCAGTTTAATTTGTTTGGATAAACATGAAAATTCTGCGTATATTGCAAACGGTCGGATAAACCGTAGCTTATATTAACGGGAAGGTTAGATGTGGGGTTATTTAACTCAAATACGAATCCACGTGGATTGAAATAGCCCATAATACAGAGTATTGATTTGTACCACTCAGGCCAAGGTAGAAAAGGAAGGATAAAATGCTTCAAGCAGAGACACTAATAATTAAAGGCGTGATTTGTGTAGCGTCACGAGGGCTACGATTGGTTGTAATAAGATGCAGATATGAGAGGTGTAAACGTAACGATTTCTATACAAAATTAATTAGTTATTCTCGGACGTGTTTGCGAGCCGTGTGAAAATTTCTTAGATTTTCAACTGGCGCGTGTGCAAATTTAATAGAACCGCGTGCCGGACTGTCGAAAATGGAACATAGTATGCGAAATTCTGAAAACTGGCCGTCGCCGGACAAAACCGACATGCAGGCGAGCTATTATATAAACCCGTGTTTATAGGAGTTGCGCTCTCTTAGATTTTTGATTTTGATTCAATACTTTAAACAGTTTGCTCTTATATTTTGGTGATTATTGAATACTTTAAAACAGTTTGCTTTTTTTACGTGCTACGATACAAGTTATTATGCATTAGTGCACTTAGAAAAGAAGATACAAGGTAATAAAGTCTAGTTATATTTCGAGTATTACTGTACCAATTATCCAAATTTGTAACGATAAATGAATAAACAAAAGTAGGCAGTTTTGGGGTATAGCGTGAAAGAAGTATTAATTTCTTTGCTATTTTTCGGGGGTGTTAATAATCAAATGTTATTCGTAATCGTGATTGGATCCACAAAACAAGATTTTGATATACTTAGATGAGTTCCTGAGAAGCTCTGAAACAACCTTAGATGAATGGTGGTGTAGAAAATTTTAAAAGCGTTCAGAATCAAAGCCGTAAACATAACCCAGTTGGAATGGTGTGATTAACAAAGGACGATGTACATTGGAGCCACGAGTGCATTAACCTTCAGGTAACTTATGCTTTGTTGTTCGATTTTGATGTTTTGGTGTGTGTTGAATAACTTTATAATTTGTTTGCTAAAAATGGACAGTAGTGAATTTGTACAAACAACAAATTTTTAATTTTAAGGTGAAATTTTCTTATTTAAGTAGAAAGGAGTATTTAGCAGTTTATGTTCTTGATTATGATGAAAATTTGGGTCTGTCTTTAAGCTCAATTAGACTAACCTGTTTGATTAACGTAAAGTGGTGGAGATGCTCCTTTGTACTCAGACTCAGGTCTGCAAATATTGTTAAATTAATTAGTAGGCATCCTACAAGGACTTTAATTCTGGATGCAAATTAAAAATGATGACAAATTTAAACTTGAAATTTTATGATACTGAAATTTATGCTGAAATTTAATTTTGAAATTTTAATGTATTATGAATATTGATGTAAATAGAGTTAACGTTGATGTTTGTGGTAGGAATGTGTTTGTTTTTTTTATGAATGAGGATGAAAGTTTCGACTAGGTGAGCAGCCGAGGCGAAAAGAGTAAAAAGGCGACTATCAGAAAAGATCCAACAGGGCGAGAATCACAGCAAAACTTGGTGCCCAATTCTAGAGGATTGAATTTTTTTTTACTCTGGTGAGGCTTTTTGTAGGTTTCACAGCAATATATATATATATATATATATATATATTGTAGTGTTACCTGGGATCAATCTCTTGAACTTCCTAAAAATCATTCAAGCCCAACGTTGGGCCGTCATAAAATTGCTGTGTGTCGTTTATAAAATCGATTCTCAGTAGCAAAAATATTCGAAAATTTATCAATTTACCAAATTCGAAATTTGCACCCAATAGAAAAGTTTTCAAAAATTAATAATTTCTTTCCCAGATTCTGCTTCCACCCACTTAATTCTTCAACCGCTTCCCTGGCTAGCTCAGTTGGACCTCCTCTTGGATACCTAGATTCCCTATCATACTCTTTATCGTTCACGCACACTCTCAATAAAACCACAAAATAATACAACAATCATACACTATTTATTTACCACTATTTACAAATAAAATTCAAGATTATCTACCTTTCAGTGCTCAAGTTACAGCTCAATAAATTCTAATTTTGTAAAGTCCAGTATTTTAACTTGAAATATCAAACACATTGAATGTAACAGGAGTAAATGGGCCCTGAATAATACCTTATTTTTCTTTATTTATAATTTATAATTAATTTTAATCAGGACACTCTGGAGTATGTTGAGCTCATGATAACCCAGTTTTTTTTATGATTAATGTATGCTTTTTACTTAGCATGCGCTTAGTGCAAACAAAAAAACACATGTACTCTTAACAATAAAAATTTAAATTCCTGATGGAACGTTAATATGCTTTATATACACCTTTAGATTTATATTTAAATACCATAATAAAAGTTAGTTATACGTATTATTTTCAATACGCAAAATAATGCAAAATACCTTCATAGTTCACTCTCACACATCACAATAATTTTTATAGTGTATACAAACAACAAATTCTAAAGCGTTACCTGGAATTTCTTGAAGATCCCTACTCCGTTGATGATGCCCTTAAGTTTCTGCACCCTCGGTTTTGTGGTTCTGCTCTGCTCGCCACCGCCAGCTATTTGTAGATGAACACCCTCTAAGTTGTGCTGCATGCTCTGCATTCACGATGCATCCAAATCCACGTATATTACACTTCTTTTATAGTTGCTTAATTTAATTTACGTTACATTAGGTCACTTCACGAGCTTGTTAAATTATATGTTGCACCTCAATAAAATTTAGACTCGACACTATCCGCGTATCAAATTATGAGGCCAATACTGTACTATTTAATTAAAAAAATTTTATATACTTACAAACTCGTGGTAAATTTCTGTACGTAGTCTGAAGCGATGAAAATACTAAGAGAGCCCTATTAATTTTCTTAAAGTATTTATACAATCCTTCATTTAAAATAATACTTTCTTAAATTTTGGTTCAACCGTTTTTGAAATTTTCGAAATTTAGCTCGTCGTTATTATCTTTTCCGAAAAACCCGCATTCAATATTCCTGTGTTTGTCTGTTTTACAACTAACTATATAGACCAATGAGATATTTCAGTGACGTCTTGAAACCTCGCCTGTATTAACGCTATTCATCTCTTATGCCTATTCTATGTTTCCTTCTACCCTCGCTTGAGTGGTAGAAAATCGATATTACTCTCCGCGTTTTAAACTAACCCATGTGAACTAAATACGTGCGTTTTGAAGTGAACTGTTATTATGCCCGTCTCTTTCCGAAGCATCGCATTGATTGTCCATCCCTTCTGCGCTTTAAGTAAAAAAGTTCAATTAACAAACGTTTTAAAACAACATTTCTAGGAGTTTACGTTTCAAGGTATTTTATATTCAACGGCTGTTTGTTTGTTAGCAAGGCGTATCACCTTGGTATTATCGATTTTTCAAGCTCTTATGCGTATTAGACGTAATAACCCTTTCAACTAAACTCAATTAAATTAATTATTCATTTGCATTGGCTTCTACAATTTATTTTCTTTACAAACCTAACTCAATTTTAATCACTACTTGTAAAATTTTGTTAATACTTGTTGCCTTAAATTAACTAAATGAAATAAATTTCGCACGTAAATTTTGGTTGTTTCCTCTATACAGGGTGTTTGAAATTGTATTGTTTATACCTAAATTTAACACTTTAAAACCACTACTATATATATATATATATATATATATATATATATATATATATACCTTTTAATTTTATCTGGATTGTTGGATCTTCCTTACAATGTGTTTGCATGTGAAGCAAAACTTCTCTCTCACAGGGTAAATATCTATAATTATGCTTGTTAGAACATCCTAGATAATTTTCAGAATGCAAAAACGAATTTGTTCTACGCTAATGATTAAGTAAATGAAATACCGATACATTGCTTACTATTTATCTGTACGGATCCTTTAACGCTGTATACAACCTCCAAACTTTAGTTAAATCTTCTACTTTTGTTCACGTATATAAAAAACTTTAATAATAATAACAACCATTGCGTTTCACAGACTAGTATGGATAGAGTACAAATTAAATTACATTGGTCAGGTACACTCGACTGCCTGATTCTTAACTGTTTTGCAAGCCCCAAGGACTAGGAACGAACTAAAGTTCCTTGCAGGGTTCGAGTTCAAAAACTAAACCCTCTACCACATTATACATTTTAGATAAGAGTCCATAGAGTTATTTGTAATAAGAAAGGAAGTTACTTTAAAAAGGGCGATAGAGTTTTAGAGGAATGATTTTGATGCATCACGAATGACTTTACATAGAGATATATTTTTAGATACGACGTCACAAAAAACGCTGTAACTAACATTAATGGTGTTATGCTCATAAACGCTAATCGGGATGTGACTGAAAATATAAACCTAGATAGTTTATATGACAAGTTCATTTGTATAACAAGTGCTACTTTCAGCAACTGTGTCAACTAATGTTCTTACTACCTAATTTTCAATATTTAAATTTATAATAAGCAAAATGTTTTGAATTTTAGTTCGCGAATTTTCATTGGAATTTAATCTTAGAAATTATTTTTGATGTTCATTGGCGTTTGTATTGAAGGTTCGGCTTGGTTTGTCAGTCGTTAAAAATCCTAACGTACTTTCAAAGTGGTAGTTCTGCACAAGTTCTTCTTTTCGACAGCCTCCTCTTCTTGAATCTACTCTCGGTATCTGCCTTCTCAAATTCTTTGTAACTTGCTGATTTTTGGTATTGCTTTGCGGTTCTTCTCGCCTACCTGATGTTTCTGCGTTTGGTTGTCTATTATTACTCGGCGTGTTTATATTCCTGGGTCTGACTATTGTCTTTTCTTCTTTACGTATGTGATCGTGTTTGTCTTTTATTCTTAATTATCCCCTGTCGGCATAATAAAATACCCCAAAAATAAATAATTTATCTTTGTAACATCTAAAAAATTTAAATGCCTTATCTAAGAAAAAAATTTAAGTT
This sequence comes from Platerodrilus igneus, assembly GCA_036346225.1. NCBI lineage: Eukaryota > Metazoa > Arthropoda > Insecta > Coleoptera > Lycidae > Platerodrilus > Platerodrilus igneus. The sequence continues at coordinate 243,461 of JARFIW010001357.1, forward strand.
AATTAAAATATAAACAACCAGGGTTCAACACCCATATTTTAACAAACAAACACAACAGAAAATGTTTTCAAATTTAAATGTTACTTCAAATGACCTTCTGGTAAAACAGGTCGTGTCTTGTACATCAGCTGTTTCCAGTTTTCATCTTATTGTAATCAATTTTGATTTTACCCATTCCATTCAAAATCGCCTTCATTAATAGCAATCCATATTCATACCAAAATACCACACACTCATCTTTAAATGAATTAGTGGGTCATCATTTGTTTACGTCTTTTGTTTGTTAAAGTGCGTTCTTAAGAAGTTTATTACTTTTCAAAACTTGTAACAACAGCTGATAACATTATTGAAAATACTTTACTCTAAAATTTATTAGAGCATAATAATCCATAAGTTAACTTGAGAATCATAAGCCCGAGCAAATTAACATCCAGACCAAGTTAAAAATCAGCGAGAGAGAGAGAGAGAGAAAGAAAGAGAGAGAGAGAGAGAGAGAAAGAGAGAGAGAGAGAGAGAAAGAGAGAGAGACCCAATCTCTAATATCTTTTTAATTTATATTAGAAAAGGACACCACAATGCACAGCTGTGTTTCTTGCTTAACAAGCAACTTCAACTCGTTTTATAATTAATCAATACTTAAAATTTATACAAATAAAATATTGTTTGTTATTATATGTCTAAACAATATTGTTAATCTCGTCCACTGCGTGACCCTGTGACGCCTTACTAGGAATTTAATCGATTGAGCTTGTCGCATCCACTAATTTGATTTTTGCAAAAGTTTTTGTTTTGATTTATGCGTGTCTGCATAATAAATTCCGTGAACTGTTCTTTCCACTTGTAAGTTTTAAGTGGAACTTTTGAACATTTTAGTTTTAAACAGAAAAATTAAAACGTGAAACCAACGTAAACTTGGAAGTCCAATTTTCTTTAATTAATTTATTTCCGTGCGTATAAATGATTACTTAAAACTAAGTTTCATTTGAAGATACAAATACAAAGACATTCGTTTTATTTGTGTTATTACAAAGCATAAAAACCAGCTTCATTTTCAAGTGAAAGTACTTAAACCATTCATTTTTCGTTGCATAAGATAATATCAAATAAATACTTCCGCGTAAGAACAATACCAATTTAATACACTTTTATAAAAGCGATATAAATTTATAGCATATTTTCGTTACTCAAAAAAAGTTGCATGTACCTTTAAACTACTACAAAATTTTCTGTCTAAAAGCAAATCTTTCTGTATTTACAATGCTAAGAATACCAATCAATGAAATCTTATTGCATTTGCAAAGTATAAACAATTCCTTATTAATTATGTGTGTATGTACAATTTAAAAATATTCATAACACTTTAAAAGTTTAAAAATAAAACATATTTTAGAATATTCACAATTAATAATGACAAATACGTCATATTTAATAAGAAATGTTTTAAAACCCAATTAATTTTTAAACGTCGATATAAAGAAGCACGAGGTTATTAAAATATCATAAAATAAAACAGATATAAGATAGAGCGAGGTTTATAGTTTTAATTGCCATACGTATAACAGTACAAAAGAAGGAGATAGTAGCGGATAACTTAGTGCATTAGATGAGGATAGACCGCACGTTCTACAATAAACATAAATCATAAATTTGACACTAACTAGATCGTTAAAACGCACTATTCTAGGAAATATTACATCATTCAGCGGTGACAAAAATTCGAGAACACAATGGAATAATGACGTATTGAGATTATTTTCTACATAAACGGAAGTAATTAACGTTTAACAGGTATTTTATTTTATCAAATTGACCATGTAAGTTTGAGTAAAGGTTCATTCACGTTAAATCCTTCGGTAAAGCTAAGTAACATGTAAGATTTAAGATTTAGTACTCGTCGATTCATTTCATTTTACGAGATTAATTTGGCATGCACACAGTATTGACATTTGGCATGTAACTTCGAATGTGTAAGTTAAAGCAATTTAAATTACTTTACGAAATAAAAAAAATACGTTTTAAATGATTTGTAATCTCTTCGGCGTTCCGCAATTGATTGAGAATAGAAGATGCACTTTTGCAAACTAACGTCAAATAGAGATTTAAGCTAATATGAATGATCTTGTACACTGGAATTTGAACGTCAATTTTAAAATAAAACCAGGAAGGATTTAATACCGTGCATAATGAAAAGAAGATTTGGATAAGCGCTTTTTAACAAATAGCCATATGTATAAAATTTTGAATTTCTTTCTTTATTAATTTATAATATTTTAATACTTTGTATTTTAAATTAGAATAGGTTCGCCTTTTTTTCTGTTTGTGAAGCGGATGATTTGCAGAGCTTTTGAGGTCGAAGTTTGAAGCCTCTTGACTTTAATGAAATATCTGTGAAGCGTTTTTGACCAAACACTTTTACAAGGGTGGTAACAAGAAATAGGCAAATTAACCAGCTATTAATTAAAAAGGATTGTGTATCTTTTAACAAAGATTAGGTAAGGAATATTTCAATAATTAAGTAACTCGTAGGAATTATTTTATGTTGGTACTTAGATGCACTAAATTTGGAACCATAAGTTTTTCCATCATAGAATACTATTTGCGTAATCTATATACTTCATCTTAAAGTTTTTTGTTACTATAATCCGTGTCTTGCTATAAACTCCACAGTGCTGATAACGAAGCAACTAGTAAATACATTTAAGCGCCAAAGTTGACAGTTCCCACCACTGTCGCGTCGGAGCGACATTGTGTGTTTTCTGCTTAGGATTTTTTCCATTATTTTTAAAAATAGAAGTGAATAGTTATTCCAAAGGTTACGCGGGGCAAACCTTACTTTGAGCCCCAAGAAATGTCACCTAGTTGGAGAAAAAATTTCTTTGGTAAAACATGGATCCCCAACTTTTTTACGGCGAAACACGTAAGAAATAATATGCACATTATACTAATTCTGTTCAATAAAAATTGTTCCAAATTCGGAACTAGATGCATTGGTATAATTTTTTTTTAAACCTAAGTTTGGAACATCATACAATGTGGAAATTATTTATATACGGTCGTATTCGGAACCACATGTAGTTGTTATTACTTACATAAATACTATCATATACCTACTTGTTTATTATTTGGTTCCAGATAAAATGGTCGCTCAACCTCATACTGCAACCCGTATTCCAGAAAATAGCAAAGATGAAATATCAGACGATGACGACTACACAATTCCGCAACATTTAGAGCGATATGTGGCAGATGAAAACTACAGCAGTGTTACAGACTCAGATAAAGGCAAAAGTGAGGATGACGAGGATGAGGAAGAGGTCGAGCTTGAAGGTTTGATTGAGCATGAAGGTGTAGTGGAACAGAATGCCATTGCAGAGCACATAGACGTAATGGGACATGAAGATGAGATTATTAATCAACTTTCAACTTCAAAGCTACCTCCCTCTAAGTAAAAGACACAACATAAAAAAAGCAAAGATGGTGTGATCTAATGAAGACATTATATACGACGAGACACAAGTTGCTTTTTTAGGATGTGCAGATTTTCCAGAAGAAATAATGCAATTAAATAAACCAATGGATTTTTCTAATTCCTTTTTTCGTCATCTGCTCTAAATTTAATAGAAAACAAAGCAAGGTTTATGGAGCTTAAACTGTACCAGATAACTTTAAAGAGGTGACACAAAAAGATGTACGAAAATTTATCGGCGTAATAATTCATGTCAGTAGTCCGTCTATCAACCACACGTCATTATTGGAAGAAAGGTACGTATATTTGAAAAGCTGACTGGCACGTTAGCGTGTAATCAATTTGAAGATATTAAAAGATTATTCGTTTCTTCGATAAAAAAAGGAACTAAGTCATAATGAATATACTGCGAAACTGATTGTTAGTAGTTCCAAAAGAAGAGCTTCTAGCCGTTGACGAACAAATAATACCTACAAAGACCCACATTTCAGGAATCAGAAAATATAACGCCAAGAAACCCCATAAATGGGGTTATCTAAATTATATTCTAAGCGAAGCCAGTGGGTTCAGTTACGATTTTGGAGTGTTCTTAGGAAAACATAGTGGTCCACCTGAAGGCAGTTCTGATCTTTATGTTCCTGGAAATATAGTACAAAGACTAATACATACTGCTCCACACAACTGAACTACAAAACTTTTGTGGAAAACTGGTACACTAGTCTGCCACTAATGGCCGCTTTGCTTAAAAATGGCATACTCCCTCTGTAAACTATACAACTCAGAAGAGCAAGTTTGTTACAAAAAAAGATTTAATAAAAAGCAAGAGGATACTGTGTGGAACAATCTACGACTGTAGACGAAGTTCAATTATCAGTAACTATTTGGGTCGACAATAGATTGTTCAAGAGGTACATAAAGAAGAACAAAACTAACATAGATATGCCTTGCCCATAATCAATAACAGTATTTGATGTTGGATTTTATAGAATAAAAATCCGTAGTCAAACTGGTACCACAAGCTATTTTGTTGAACTAACCTGTGTTAACAGTTGGCTGTTATACAAACTACTCATGGCACAGAAGGGCTTCAAATTTAACTTGAAGGAAATCTTGATGTAACATGATGTTACAGTATATACTCCTAATATGCGCAAAACCGGACGTCCATTGAACCACAATGCTGATAGTATTAAAAAAAAGGCAGAAAACGTCGCATAGAGGTGCCTGCAATCGAAGTTGCTAAAGTTGGTTTCAATCATTTGCCGGAATGGAAGTCAAATCGTCAAAGATGTACATTGGGATGTAATCAAAAGTCTCAGACGCGTACCTCCGTTGTTGCCTATTTTAAGCTAACCTATACGTTTCCCTGAAATTCTTACTGCCTACATATTTCACTATCTGCGTGCAATAGTCCGATCCAGGTATAAATTTACCTCTCTTTTCTCCTATCTTCTGCTTGTAATATATCCCGCACTATTCCCCAATTGCCGTAGAACGTGTCCTGTCCTTTTATTTCTCCTATTTTATGTTTTCCATATATCTTCCTTCCCCTATTATTTCTATAACCTCTTTGTTATTAACTTTGTCTGTCCATGCCATCGTCAACATACATCTGAAGCACTACATTCCAAAAGGCTTCTACCTTTTTACTGTTTGCTTCTACTACTGTCCGTCCCTATTTCATAACCACACAGTACTCTGCTCCACACACATTCTTTCAATAATTCTTTCCTTGTTTCTATGTTTGTTGTATTCAAACATTGTCGCTACTCTTTCTTGTTAGATACAGTTTGGTTCCCTTCTATTGTTTTCTGAATAAATTCCTTATTTAACCGATATTCAGTGGTGTATGAAGGGGCCAATGTCCCGGGTTCGAATCCCGACACGGTCCGCTTGAAAAATGTTAGGCGAGCATTTTTCACAAAAATACACCCTTGTTCGGATGAGAGGTAAAATAGAGGTCCCGTGTGTGAGTGTTGTCACGCACGTTTAAGATCCTACCTTGCTTGGAACAACAAGGGTTCGGCAAAATTCCAAATTTTCAGGTAAAAAAAAACTCGCTTCCTGGCCAATGTAATACCTTCGGATAAAAAAAAATCACATGTAAAGTTGTAACGTATTTTTATTATTCAGATACACTTTCCTTATTAATTTAATATAATGTGACAATAAAATAAAAATATAATTTATAAATATCTGATCACTTAAAATAATTCATAAAATATATAATAGCATATGCGCTCCTTTGCTTTAGAGGTCTAAGTTCCTATAATAAGAATCGTCAGTCTGTCATTGCGTATCACTTTTCTATCAGCGTTTGAACAGGTAATCCGCTGCGTAGAAAGGTCAAAGATGGTATCCAGGCACATGGCCTGTAATTCGGTCCGTAAGAAAGTTTAACGAATTTAGCCTTCGTGTCAGAATTTGGTTCCTGGCAGCTGTTGAATAATGGTTTTATTTTGTATTCCACCTATAGCAGCTCAGTTGATTCCTGCTGGCCGAAGAAATAGAAGTCCCCCCATCATTAAAACAGTTGGTATAATTAATTAGATAAATTTTATTAATGCTTTCCTCGTAGTGCAATATCATCCATACCATAAATACTGCTGAAACAAAAATTTAGTTTGAGATTTAAAATATAAGAATATAATAGGACGTATTTAATGAAGGTTTGGTTTAGTTAAATAATATTTTGTTCAGAAGATCTTTTATAATTCCAGCGTTAAATTCATTCGTAATGGTATGTTTCCTGTTACGTGCATCGCAGATGTATATAGAATAGTCCACATCTGGTGTCATATGATTATAGTCTAGAAGTTCAAATTTTTTTGATTGCACTGTACTTCGACACGTGAGTGACATTTAATCTTTAATTCTAGTTATATTTATTTAAATGTTTTACGAATAATAGAAAGTTGAAATTTTACCTTGATTTAGATATATTAAAATTCACTTAGAAAAAGAAAGATTCCGTACTAAACTAATAACTTTGCAAAATTTTAAAGATGGCTATGTAGTTTGCTTATCGTAATTGTTTCACAAGCAGATAGCGTTAACTACACTGAAAAAGTTGTTATTGACATATGATGGCAAAAAGATCTAGCTATCCAATATAAATATGACATGTTGCTCTGCGTTATTTTAAAAAAATATCTTTAGTTATTTTGAGGTCATGTAATTTGATTCTTAAAGAACATGATGAATTTTGTTATAAGATATTAAGTAAAACTCATCCTTTGTTGAATGACGCAATTTTATAAGACGTTAAATAATTAAATTTTTTGTGAAGTCGACGTAGTACTACAGATGACTATAATTAAAATATGAAATATGAATTATTGAGAAAGCATAAACTTTATAGTAAACTTATGTAGAAATATCCAATTTAGAAATCTTTGGTTTTTTTTTTAAAACAGAACCATACTAGTTTCGTTTGTGATGTACTGTCTACCTTCATTTTCTTTTGTGGTTGTTTAACGCTCTCTTCCGTTTTATCCTTTCTTTGCTTCGAATTATTTATGATGTTGTCTGTTACATTACGAGTTACTTGAGTATCAGAAATTGGTAGCACTGTAGAGTTTTCGGTTCCTTCCGTGTAGTTAGTTACTAAACTGCTGTCTTCTCCTGCATTTGTAGTAGATGACATAGCTCGTTTTGCACCAGCGGGTTCTATCGCATTAGCAACTTCTGAAATTATAGGAGGAGCTTGACTTGTACATCTCGAGGAGATATGTCGAATTTCCTTGCATATAAAGCATCTGACTTGTTCGTCTGTGATAAATATTCTGTACTCCTCGTTGTCGAACGTTAGAGTGATAGTATCCGGGATCGTTTGTTTATCGTCATCAATAATATATACTTGCCTTCTGAAGCTCGTTACGTGCCTAAATTTATTCAAACCGACTCCCGCACCAACGAATGAAATTGGAGATAGTAACTTTAAATTATGCTGCTTAAGAATGTTTTCAAGTGTTAGGTGGGGTATGCAGGGCGATACATTTGATAGTACAATCCGTTTTGAAGGGCAGATGAGCTTGCGTACTGGAATAAATACCTCACCCACATTGATTCCACCGTAGGTGGAAATACTGTTGCCTTGATAACATCGGAAAAAAGTTCAGATTTTCTTGCTCCTGACTGCTTGTTAGCATCGTGAGATAAAGTCTGTTTATCAACGTTAAGTGCATTTAATACATCATTATTTTGATCAGTAGTTTTATTATTAATTTCGGAACCCCTGCTATCAGAAGCTCCAAGTGAATCAGATTCGCTCATGGTGTTATTAAGTTAAAGGAAATGTATACATTGATAACAAGACCTTCGGCTAATAGGTATTAATGGAATGAGATAGGAGGCAGCTCTTATCTATCAACATGCGGTATAAAGCCGTATGTTTGATTATTAACACCTTTTAATGTTCTTTAAATTATTAAAAATGGATTCTAACTGCCTACAATATATACAAAATTTAGCAACTTACACCTCGGAATAGCGTTTGAAAGTTTGCTAAAAAATTCCGTTGCACCACGCGAAGCGCTTTGGTGAAAAATCAAAGTACTAAATATGTTCTTAACCACTTTAATTCACTAAACTATACGGAGCACTTAAAACACGTCTTTTCGCTACGAAAACTCGTGTGTGTACGTGTGCGTGTGTGTATGTGTGTGTGTGTGTGTGTGTGTGTGTTTGTGTGTGTGTGTTGTCACGCACGTTAAAAATCCCTACCTTACTTGGGAAGCAAAGATTCGGCAAAATTTAAAATTTCCACTGTCGTTCCAACGTGTCTGCCATTGAGCGTGCACGATTTCATTAATCCTTGTTAAAATTTCTTTTCTATACCACACTTGCTGTTTTGACTTTAATTTCAATAGTTTCCAATCTTAATCGCTATGTAATCAATTGAAACGATTTAGCCTGCCGCCTTGTGCTTCTTTTAACTGGCGTAATTTACTTTTTACAATTTTTCTTTTCTAATTAGTATCTTTGTAAGCTTTAATACCCCCCTGTTCATAATGTGAATTGGTGCTATAAAATTCTTGCAGTTTGTTGCAATGATTATTACTTGATACTTTATTGTTTAAGTTGATTAAGGTACAAGCGTACTAGTTTTTATTACGAGTTTGTTTCTAAGGTTACTATCTTCAAATAGAATTTTCTAGGCTGTTATTTTACGATTTGCTACAGTAGCAGTCTTGAATTCCCATACCTAAATTGTTGTATACGATTATACCTTTCAACATGGTAGATCACGCCTTACCTGCTTTTCTGATTTCGGGCTCTAATAATCTCTATATTTTCCAGCTGGGGCTACCCTCGAAAAAACTACTAAAATAATTGAAATTATGTGGCATCCACCAAAATTACCCATTTGGAGAGGTATCCTCCTATGATTGTACTTCAGCCCTATGCAAGAGCTTACCATACCTTTCCCCTGAGGTAGTTGGTACTATTTACATTGTTGTTTACTGTTGAGTTTAACAAGGAATTGCCGAATTAAAAATGTTGAGCAAGGTAGGTACTTCACCAAATTCCTGATTTTCTGACTGAAGCTATACGTAAGAAGTTTATATCTTTCTTCAGTTAGGTAAAAATTTTGTATTCATTTTTATTATGAACCACAATTGGTTTTTGTGATAAGTTTTGGACACAAAGATGTGCTTTGGAACATGAAGATAATTTATATGTCACTTGTACCTAGTTAGGCTAAAATCGAACTTATTCTAACAACACTGAGCAAAAATAAAACATGTATAGATCTTCTCCAGAAATTTATCTATGATATTTAAAGTACAATATGCTTGGTACTTACGTGAAGTCTCCCCAGCTGTTTACTAAAAAACTCGACAATGTAGATGCTGCATTTCAAAAAAATATTAAAAAAACTTGTAAGTTATTTTATAAATGAAACATTTTATCACTTATGTATATTATGTCCCATTTCGAATGGACCTGCACCTTGCCGAAGTTTTAAGTTACTAGAACAGGTGAAATGGCTTGCGTGTTCTAATGAGCTAAAGAGCCAAACTACAGGTCCAACCAAAGTAGTAGAGTCGTTAGTGAGGAACCAGACTAAGACAGGTCCCCGAAAGAGGGCAGCGGCTCTTTCGGTACTTAGATTGGCAGAGACCATAGGGGTCGGTATGGCAGTCTAAGACACACTACCGCGATGTGGAAGGCAACGGGAAACCACCACATTAACCTCCCAAGTACACAGCGTACCTAAATTATAATAAAATGATGGCATTCTCTGGGGTAAAAGATTCCGGAGTTAAAATAGTCCCCCATTCGGATCTCCGGGAGGGGACTACTTTGGAGGATGCGATCGGAAAGTTGAAAATAAGAGTTGGGAACATTCTGCGAGTCGGAGCGTGGAATGTTAGAAGTATGAAGCAAGTAGGTAAGCTAGAGAACCTAAAAATCGAAATGAATAGGTTATCACTAGACATAGTAGGGATCAGCGAAGTTCGGTGGCTAGAGGCGGGGGATTTTTGGAGTGGAGACTTCAGGGTAATTCATACAGGAGCAGAGGAACGAAATTTGGGTGTGGGGATAGTTATGCGGAAAAAGATAGGATACTGTGTAGAAAATTACTTACAAAAGAACGAAAGAGTACTCATGGTTAGATTAGAATCTAAACCGGTAAACACAGTAATAATACAAGTATACATGCCCACCTCTAGCTACAGTGACGAAGAGGTAGAAGCCATCTACCAAGATATCGAAGACATATTAAGATACGTAAAAGGACATGAAAATTTAATAATTACGGGGGATTTTAATGCCGTGGTAGGTGAGGATATGGAAGGAGCGGTAGTAGGTTTATTTGGTTTAGGCACGAGAAACGACAGGGGAAATAGGCTGGTAGAATTTTGCGACAAGAACAATTTAATCATCACAAACACATTATTTCAACATCATGCTAGAAGACGATATACGTGGAAGATGCCAGGAAATATAGGAAGATATCAAATAGATTACATTCTTGTTAGACAACGGTTTAGGAATCAAGTAAAAGACTGTAGAAGCTACCCAGAAGCAGATATAGATACTGACCACAACATCGTAATTATGAAGGCCGCACTTAAACTTAAGAATGTGAAAAAAAGAAACGGAAAAAGGCATTTGGACTTAGAGAAACTAAAATATAAAGATATTCAAGAAAGATTCGAAAAAAAGTCAAATGAATTGCTCAAAGATATCGGGAAAATATCTTATACTAAGGAAGTAGAAACAGAATGGAATAACATTAAATCCAGCCTAGACATGGCGGCCAGAGATATCCTGGGGTATACACAAAAAGAAAATAAGAAACCATCAATAACAAAGGATATCTTGAATTTAATAAAAGAAAGACGAAAATACAAAAATAAATCAGACGAAACAGGAGAACAGAGATACAAAGCCATAAAATGGGAAATTATTCGAAAATGCAGGAAAGCTAAAGAACAATGGATTGATGAAAAGTGCAAAGAGGTACAAACGAAGATGGAAATAGGAAAGACAGACGAAGCATACAAATTAATTAGAATGAATTTTAGGGATATAAAACCGTATAGCAAAAATATAAGGGACGCACAAGGAAACGTCATCATAGAAAACGTAGAGAAAGTGGGTAGATGGCAAGAATATATAGGGAATTTATATGCAGGAGAGGAACTAACTGCATTAGAACAGGAATCAGACATTGAAAATGATGACTTGGGATATTCTATACTTAGAGATGAGTTTGAATTAGCATTAAAGAGTCTGAAAAATGGTAAGGTGCCGGGTACCGATAAGGTGCAAGCAGAAATTCTAAAAGCCGCTGGACAAGCAATAACAGAACGTCTCTTCCAACTTGTAAGCTATATGTATGAGACAGGCGAGATACCCAAAGATTTCAAACGTAGCATCATAGTAACTATACCAAAAAAGAAAGGCGCGGATAGATGTGAAAATTTTCGAACAATAAGTTTGACAGCACACGTGTCAAAAATATTAACTAGAATTGTGCAAAGACGAATGGAAAACGGGCGGAAGAAATACTAGAGAAGACCAATTTGGGTTTAGGCGAAACATGGGAACACGGGAGGCTATTTTAGCTATGAGAGTGATAATAGAGAAACAATAGAAAAGGGAAAGCGTGTATATAGGGTTTGTAGATCTGGAAAAGCATTCGACAATGTAAAATGGAAAAAAATGTTTGAAATACTCAAAAAGATTAGAATAAGTTATAGGGATAGACGAATAGTACATAGTTTATACAAAGAGCAAACAGCAGTAATAGAATTAGAGCAGGAACGTAGAGAAGTAAACATTAGGAAAGGAGTGAAACAGGGATGTGCCCTATCCCCATTGATTTTTAACTTGTACATAGAAGAGGCAATGAATACTGTCAAATGCAGGAAGACATTTGGAATTACTATGCAGGGACAAAAAATTGATATGCTTAGATTTGCAGATGATATAGCGGTATTAGCGTCTAGCAAGGAAGAGTTAGAAACTGCTCTTAATGAAATGGAAATGGTTCTAACAGAGAGATATGGTATGAAAATTAACAAAACTAAAACTAAAGTTCTAGTATGCAAAGGTGGGAAAAATAAATCAAAAACAAGAATACAAGTATGTAACACGAACTTACAAGAGGTTAAGGATTTCTGCTACCTAGGAAGCCAAATAACGCAAGATGGGAAAAGCACAAAAGATATAAAACAAAGATTAGCACAAGGCCGTACTACATTTAACAAGAAAAAGCAACTACTGTGCTCAAAGACCACAAACATAGAAACAAGGAAAAGATTGCTTAAAACATATGTGTGGAGCACAGCACTGTACGGCTGTGAAGCCTGGACAGTAGGAGAAGCAGACAAGAAAAAAGTAGAAGCGTTTGAAATGTGGTGCTACCGACGTATGATGAAGATATCATGGACAGACAAAGTTAAGAACGAAGAGGTACTAAAAATGGTAGGGGAAGAAAGAAATATGTGGAAAACGGTAAAAAATAGGAGAGATAGGATGATAGGCCACATACTACGGCATGAGGGAATAGTGCAGAATATATTAGAAGCAGAGATATGAAAAAAGAGAAGAAGAGGCAGACCTAGGTTAGACTACTGCACACAGATAGTGAATGATGTAGGCTGTAGGGGTTTCAGGGAGATGTGTAGGCTAGCCCAGAATAGAAATCAATGGAGGTACGCATCCAACCAATACCAAGATGGATAAACTAATGATGAAAAAATAACTGTGCTTAAACATGATGATTATTATAAGTAACTACAAGAATTGGTTGGGCAATATTCTCGAATAATGTTAAGTGTGTGAAAGAATTTACTGGAAAACCATTACTTTGGCAAATGTCTAAGTGTTGGGGGATCTTGGTAGCCTCAGGTTGCTTAACCCCCTTCACTGAATCGCGGTGAAATAGGGCATAAAATTAGAAAACAATAGAAGGGGAACGAGCTGTATACACATGCTGTGTGAGAATTTCAGGGAACTATGTAGGCTAGCTCAGAATATAAATAAGTGCAGGTACGTGTGCAACCAATTTTGAGACGGAAAACCTAATGACGAAAAAATAAGCGCAGATAAATCTGATGATTAGTATAAACAACTAGTTGTTGGTTGCGAAATATCTGCAACTAATGATAACTGTGCAAAAAGATATATTGGAAAATATATTAAATCGGTAAATGGTTAAGTGTTGGGGGAACTTGGCAGCCACAGGCTGCTTACCTCCCTTCACAACCACTGAAGGTCGGAGAAATAAGGTATATAATTGTAAAACAATAGAAGTTGACTGAACTGCATCTAACAAGAAAGAACAGCACCTATGATGAAAGACAACAAACAGAACAAGAAGAAAATTGTTGAAAGCATATGTGTGGAGCACAGCACAGTATGTCTATGAAATACGGGCAGTCTGAAACGCAGACAGAAAAACGGTAGCAGCCTTTTGAAATGCTGTGCTTCAGATGTATGAGGACGATAGCATGGACAGACAAAGATAATAACAAATAGGTTATAGAAATAGTAGGGAACAAGGATATCTGGGGAAAAAAATAAGAGAAATAGAAGGGCAGAATACGTTCTAAGGCATTTTTGGGGAATAGTATGGGATATATTACAAACAGAGATAGGAAAAAGAGGTAGATGTAGACCTATATCAAATAGTTATAGATGCAGACTGTGTAAATTTCAGGGAAATCTGTAGGTTAGTTCAGAATAGGAAACAATGATGGTACGCGTCTAACCAGTTCCAGGACTGAAGACCTAATGATGATGATGATGATGTATATTATGTCACCGTAGTAGGGGAAACACATTATGAATAGTAAAGATATATTGACAGATATGTGGTAATAGATTTATTTAAATAAAAAATTCATTTGTCAAATGGTCAGAGCAGGTGTCATGGTCGCAATTAATGCTACACTAAGCATTCAAATTTTAGTGCTGCATAAAAACCATGAAATTCAAGACAAGGTTTATTGTGTCGAATTATTTGCTACCAAAGCCCTTTGTCGATATCAATTTTGTGTAATTTTTTAGTTTGCTTTTTGTTACTTCATCAGAATTATGCAATCAAAGTTAACTGTAAATGTAGGATTGTGATGGCTTATGCTATCACTATACCAATAACATATTGAATTATAAAAGGTTTTAGTGGTCGACCTACTTTACATAAATATACGCGTGCTCTAAATTAACAGAATTCTGTTACAACATTCAGCGTTTTCTTTAATTTTTTAAATATAAAACATTTAATTGAGATATCCTACAAATTTTAAACCCCTAAGTCGTGGAACTGCTCGTGCCCTCTACTAGTTAATGTACTAACTAAGAGCATCAGAATCCACTGAATATCACTTCCTGTAAATATATTACAAATGAATTAGTAGATCAGTTTAACCTCAAAAGTTGGCGCACATCAAATTCATCAACTGAAAGTAATTTTCTCTATGAAATAATACCATAAGCTACATTTATATATAAATAAGCCTACTGCTTTATGTCTACAATTACAGGAATTATATAAAATAGATGTTGTGGCCGCTACATAAATTTTTATGAAGTAATATCGGCGTAATCGTTCCACTAATTTAAAGTACAGTAAATTACGAAGTATGTAACAAAGCGTAACCGTGTTCGCCAAGGTTTTATTATTTTATTTGAGTAATATTTTTTGTATAATAATAATTGTTCACTCATTAGACCTAAGACAAGACAATGTGACGCAAAGGATTTACTAGCGTTTTGTGAGAGTGTTTTAAACAGTAGACTGGAACAGGGCTATCTAAAATTTAATTTAAATTTACAGGAATCTTTAAACCAATACAATGTCCCATGTATGGACCAGAGGGGTCCGCAAAATTTTTTTTCTTAACGCTCCTCCCGAGTCTTACGTTCGAAAGAGTTCTCGGTTAGCTTACTGTTAGAAATGGATATTATTATTAACAAACACAAAACACAAATCACTTAAACAGGCATATCAGAACGGTCTGCAATAGCTTTAGCAACAAAACAAACAAGACTGTTCTGATATGCGTGTTAGATTTGTCAAATTTAGGTTGTGAAGGGTATGTAGAACTTTTAGATTAGCACAGAATAGGAAAGAAGTTAGATCTGCGTCAACCGACCTTAAGTAAGATCGAAAACAAAATGATGAGGAATAATAATATCTATTTCTAACAGTAACCTAAGAAAAAATTTTTTGCGTAGTCCCATGCTATTTCGCTGATGAATTCAATGATGCCGTAGGGTAAGTATCCTTGTTTAATCCCATGTTAATATTCACTTATTACTTTTAGGTGTTGTAGTGTAACCGACCTGAAGGTCGACCCAAACGCCCTCTATAAACGGAACACCGGGTTCTGTGATCTAGCATCTAGTGGCAGTGGCTCGACGACTCGAACGTTGTGTTGTTATCATGTGACCTAAGTTCACACTGGGCAGATGGCGTTAAGGCGGGAAGGTTTGAAATAAAACTACACCATTTACCTAACTTGACTTTTAATCAAAATAATAACCATTAAATAGCTCATTGGCATGAAAGCATAGAAAAATGTCATTTAAAGCAAACAGTGCCGTACTCAACCTGGGCGATTGGGAAAAGAGCACGGCAGAGGAAACCCTAAACTGCACTCACACTTCCAAGTTCATTTGGCACATTTCGACAAGGACGGGTAACGTACAAGATCACCAACACTGAAATTGACGGGATGTCAACTGTTACCCAGACATACCACACATGACAACTGAAGAAACGTTAGTGTAAACCAGCTAGTCTTTTCTGGTAGGTACCAAGATCGGATAACCAATACTATCCAGCTAAATTTGAAAGAGGGGGAACACCAGGAAGCTAAAATCTGCCTTGACCAACAATGTTCCTCCCCGCACGGACATAAAATGTTAGTAGTATTCAACCAGGCTCAATCACACGCGCCCACATACATGCATTAACAGTTTCCAGCCCGTGTTACAAAATATTTCACAAAGGCTAGCCGACTTCCTATTATTTGCAAAAGAGTACAACTACAAGTACATAGACAAGACGACATGAATCGCTGAAATGAACTTATGGTATGATTGCGCATAGTTAAAAAGGCGCTAGTTATTTAATAGACTATCTTCAACATAGTCATAAATGCAAACGCGAAAGGTACGAGATGGTCGGTCATACCAGAGGTTCAATTTAATTACATCACAACAATTATCACAAACGTTAAATACTAGTTAATTATACAGGAACATCGGCTAGATAATAGGATAAACACACAACAACAATATAATTAGGTTTAAACCGAGATATGAGCGCTGCAGTGGAATATATGGTTAATATGCCGAAATAAACCAATTACACATGATAAAAATGTCAAATGAAACATAAAAATATCAAACATTATTAAATATGTTGGCAGCAACTACATACCCAAAATTCTATAGCATAAATACAAGCCCAGATTCAGGCGCTAAATGTTTATATAAATGCATGTTAGTTAAATATATTAAATCTAGTAAGCAAACGTTAAAAATTATTTATTATGATTGCATCGGCGTACTTTTTAAAAATTAAACACATCGTGGCATTACAAGTTACAACCAAAAAAATATACACAACAACGTCGTTAATTCAATTACTGTCCTAAAACCAACACAAATATAACGTAGAAATATAATACTGTTCATATTCAAAGTTGCCTAATAATTTGATTCAATATATCTAAGGGATGATGTTGGTACTAATTGCTCGTAAAATCACAGTAAGAGTACATTTACTATTGATTCGGTAACAGGTGCAATGCAATTGGAGTTACAACTTTGTATTAAATACTAGATATACATTATTTCAAATAAACAAATATTAGTTTCACCCTGATTTAGATACTAAATAAACAATTCAGATAAATAAATATTAGTTTTCAGTTGTTAAACCAAACCACGCCCATTTATACATACAATAAAATTGTAAATTCACCTATTAAACATCACAAGTAAAACAACCACCAAAGCAGCATTATATACATCAATCTCAAAAAAACCACAGGTAATCATAAAAATATTTTCTTCAATGGTTAAATAACTAACGGTTTTACAATAAGTACCAACATCACGCTCAAAACAAGGCTGGAATTATCAACATAAAACGTTACCTTTAATTAAAAAAACCGCCAAGTAAAATTTTTCAACCGCCATCTTAAAAGCTAAAAGCAAAGTCATTTAAACCTGTCGACTAGATCGATCGTCTCTACACATGCGCCCCTTATAACATAAATACTGACATAGCGGAATGAGTTCAGAAACTTGCAAGTGGTTACTGAGCTATTCTAACAAATACCTTCAAATATCCAAATGTACACTATAATATTTGCAATAATTATCAACCAATGAGAAATCGACTTAGAATCACTACAGATCACTACAGTGTATTTGTTTGTTTGCTATGTACAAGATGATTACAAATAAGGACAAATGCTTCTATTATTATTTTAGTTTACTTCATAATTGTATTGTAGCCTGATAGTTTTTATATACATGTTATTAATTAAAATGCATTGCTTCATTTGCATGCAGAAAAATTAAGAATTCATCGCAAGCGACCTACTAAAGTTATGTGCCAAATTTTAGTTAAAATTTTTATACCTAAACACTGTTCTCGACTGTTTCCTGTCCCGAGGTCACGCTATCACTGCCCTGTAATTCCTTTTACCTACATCAGATCTATATAGGGGTAAATGTACCTAAATCGACTATATACGATAGCCGACCACTTTGTTGAAAAAGTAGCATTAACAATAAAACCATAGTATTTTTGTTAGTAAATTCCCTATTCCTGTACTTCACCATCTGGATACTCCTTTATTTTTGAATAGTTTCGAAAGTTGGCAGCTCCGTCGAATATAAATGTCAGTTCTTTATGGCGGTACCTAAGCAACGACGAGGTAAGTAGAAAACTTTTTTCATCTGCCAGTTCTTGGAGCAATCAAAATTATTGTCACTAACAAGAATTAAATGCTTTCACTAACATAATAATACATAGGTTACTTATTTTCAATGATTTCAAGCCTTTATTTAGCATAACCGTATATATATTTGCATGGTCGAGAATTGGCACATAATTTTTTATACAAGCCAGTAGTAGACCAGGAGGTCGTCTCTGGGTAAATTAAAATAATTACCAATTTGAACCATATTGCTCAGAGACATAGAGCTACATGTCTAGAAGCCTACTGCATGGTAAATCTTGTCATATTTTTGTTCTACCCAGTGGTCGACAGCACTAACAAATTAATGGTCGAGTTTAGGAACTTTTATACCAATACTTGATCACTTTATGTTGCCATGTATTACTTAAGTAGACCTGATCTACCTTTCTAGATATTGTCTTAAATTTATTCAGGTATACCTATATAATACAAAATGGCTCCTATTTAAAAAGGCCGATTTACCAATATTCTGTAGAAGCACTGCACAATGCACTTGAAGCAGTAAAAAGTGCAACATCCATAAGAGCAGCATCGCGACAATATAATGTCTCAAAAACAACAATTTTGGATAGAACCCATGGTAGAATAACTTCAAACACGAAAAATGGGTCCTCCAACTATCTTAACTATGCAGGAAGAACGCAAGTTAGCTGATTGGCTAAAAGAACTAGCAAAACGAGGAATTCCTCAGAAGAAGCAAGATCTAATCAATACAGTTGCTAAAATTGTAACCACAGAAAAAAGACAAACACCTTTCAAAAACAATATATTATGACAGAAATGGTATATCGGGTTTTTGAATGATCAACGTCTCGAAATTTTAAGAGATCCGCGTAGGATACTGAGCGGAGACGAAACGAGTTTCTCAATGTGTCCCAAGACAGGTATAATAAATATCGTTTTGTTGTTAATAAACCGAATGCTTTGTTTTATTTTAGGCAAGGTACTTGCCCCAAAAGTTTGAAGGAATGTGTATGATATGCAGAAGTCTAGGGAAAAAGAAACTATTACAGTTTTGCTTGTTTTTAATGCTGCAGGAGAAACTGTTTAACCTATGGTGGTATTCTCTTACGTAAGACCGCCAGCAAGTGTGGTGAAGTCAATGCCTCCTAAATGGTTTTTTGGAAAATTTGAGTCTGGCTGAATGAGGTGTGAGGTGTTTTACAAGTATATTACAAATGTCGTTAACAAATGGTTGAAAGAACAAGATATACCAAAGCCTATAATTCTAATTATTGACGGTCACAAATCACATTTGTCATACCAAGTAAGTAAATTTTGCGATGACAATTAAATAATTTTGTATGCCCTGTTTCCGAACACCACATACCTCATGCAGCCTGCAGATGTAAGTGTTTTCAAATCACTGAAAACTAAGTCGAAGGAAACTGTTCGCAGGTGGCAATCTAAACCAGAACAATTAAATTTAATCGTTAACCAAACTACCTTTTGTCAATTGTTGAATGATTGCCTTTCAATGCCATCATTACACCAGATTCTATTAGGAGTGGGTTCAAAAGATGTGACCTGTTCCCCTTCGATCCTAATACAGCGGATTACAGCAAGTGAATTATCAAAATGGTAATTACAACTGACGAACTGAAAAATTATGAAGTTACCAAAAGTAATATTAACACCACGATTAAAGTATTAAAAGCGTTTGAACAAAATTTAAAACTACGGTATATTAAGAGTGACATACTGATTGACAATTTAAATATATACAAGTAATGTTGCACCTGTCGTAGAGAAAGAAAACTTTCCTAATGATGATGTTTTTACATTTGAGGTTCAAGAAAAGAAGCACTAGTTTGTTACAGGCGGAAAGCTACTAAGTATGTATTTTCCAGTAAAAATATAAATGGGGGCGGCCTGTAAAACAAAAATTAAAGGGAGGTCACCGGCACTAGCTAGCGGAAGGTCGTGGATCATATAGAGGGTTAAAATTTTGCAGAAAGAGTTAAATTAATTTATAATATACTACAAAAAGATTTTCCACTTACCTTTCATAAATATTGTGGCTTAATGACAATTACCAAGGACGCCAGACAAATCGAGAATGTCCAAATGTTCGTGCAAAACCTTGAGAGACTTGTCATCCCAAGGAGGACAATTGTTCCTTTTAATCAATTCCTCACTTTTTTACTGCTTATGCAACTTCCTTGATAAAAAAATAATAAAAAAACTATTGACTTAATCAACGGCAAACAAATCTATTTAATTAACAAAGCAATAAACGTGAACCTTTTACATTCATTGATTTTAATTTAGAAATTTAATTGAATAGGTGAATATGAAATTATGATAATGTTGCGTACATAAGTAATTCCCAAACACTTGTATATGAAAGAAAACTTATATTATAAATCTTACACTAAATTAATCCTACGGTTTATGGCCAAAACGTCCTAACAAATAAATTAACTAAAAATGGGTCATGCTACTTAACTATAAAAACTTACTTACTAAAAATTGTCCATTGTTTGATGGCTTGCCTTCCAACGTAGAACAGCTCTTAAATTGGGGGAGAGAATCTCGCTTGTTGCTCTTGTTTGTAATTTTTAAATAATTGAGTGGCACACGAACCCGGCAGGATCTTATTGACAATATCACTTAACTTGTGCGTCACACGCCTACAAGCTTTTTATTATTTACCTTGTGTTAATCAAAATGTTAATTTGCATTTACAATCACATAAAGGAAATGATAATTTAAAGGAATATATCACCTACCTTTCACTGGTTGTAGTGGTTGATTGTATTTGCACTGCTATCAGATAATTATGGACTGTATGTATAATGTTCACTAATTGTTGCTAATTACTGATGCTCGATGCACCGAACTAAATCACGAACCAAAGCCAAGCGAGAACGAAGTTGAATTGTCGTCCACTCGTACATTACCAACCCTTTTATGTCGTTGCACTAAAGGTAGGGATAATGGAGGGTTTCTAGGTGGGAATAGTTTAAGGACTTAAATTAATTGTGATTGGCATACTACACTACAACCAAAATACTTATAAAGCCTTAACATACCGCCCACCAAAATAAGTATTAGGAACTTATTTTCTAAGTGTGTCTAAACGAGCAAAAAAAAAAATATATATATATATAATCGTAAATTTAAAAGTTAACTTACCCTAATATACTAACTATAATACTAAGTTGCCTCTGGAATGGGAGAGGGCACAATTTTACCACGGGCCTTTTAAATAGTCCCTGGGATGTTGCCACGGTAGCCACACGACAAACATTGTCCTTTCCATAATGCAACGTATGTATACGTCCCATTTTCCACTGTAATGGAGACACTTGAGTATCCTGAATCAACACCAACGTTCCCACCATTAACGAATAATTAGCAGAAAACCATTTGGTTTTCTGTTGAAGTGTGTGAGGTACTCCAAATGCCACCGTTTCCAAAATGATTGCTGAATACGTTGAACCAGTTGCCAACGATTTAAAGAAGATAGTTTCAGATCTAAGACATTAGGGTCGGGAATGACAGACACTGGTTCTACGTTCAGAAAATGACCAGGACTTAAGAATGAAAAATCAGTGGGATCGTTACTCATTGGACATAAAGGTCTGGAGTTTAATATGGCTTCAATTTGAGCAAGAATGGTGTTAAATTCTTCGTACGAGAGAATTTGTTCGCCTACCACCTTCTTGAGATGGGACTTTACAGATTTTATCCCAGCTTCCCACATTCCCCAAAGTGAGGAGCCGACGGAGGATTAAAAACAAAGTGAATACCTTCCGTTTCAGATGACTGCTTCATATATTCGATTAGTTCCCGAGATGCTCCGATAAAATTTGTTCCACAGTCACTATGGATTTGCAAGCATTTACCTCTGCGTGCTACAAACCGCCGTAAAGCTGCAATAAAGGCTCTTTAGATAGGTTTGATGCCAACTCCAGATGTATCGCTTTTGTACTAAGACAAACAAATAAACAAACATAGGCTTTCAATGATTTGGCACCTCTAATACGATTCATGGTGATAGAAAAGGGTCCACCGTAGTCTACCCCAGTATGTAGAAACGCTTTACCGGCAGTAAGTCTAGCGGGGGCAAGTCGCCCATAGGAGGGCATAGCGAAATAGGTTTTGACGAAAACATCGAATACAAGAGTTTAGGCACTGTTGAATAGCCCTTTTGCAGACAGAATCCAAAAATTTTGTACTAACAAAAATGAGTAGTTCTAAGTCCAGGGTGTAAATATTTCGTATGGCAATCTCGAATAATGAGCTCTGTCACCCGGTGTGACCGAGGAAGTAGCAATGGAAATTTTGTATCATAAGATACGTCTGCATTTCGCAACCGGCCGCCCACCCTTAACAACCCATCACTGTCAAGGAAAGGACTGAGAGGTCGAAGTTGTTTATTACTAAGTTTTCCTTTCGAATGATATCAATGTCCTGACTGAAAACTTGTTCTTGAACCCGTTTTATTAATAAATGAAGTGCATACTGTTCGGGGAGACCAATAATTGTTCTAAGTTTCGAATATCCAAATTTGCACGAACTTTCAAGTTACGAATGAACTGACAAATATATACCAGAATCCTGCATATTTTTCGCAAATCTGAAAATTGATTTACCATCGAGTCTACGAAATGATCTGCAACGTGTATATTAAGGGATAAAGTTCTTTTTCAATGTGCATCTGAGTGTGATCTGTAAGAGTTGGTTCCATATGAGCAGGCCAATTCTCTTTAGGTAATAGTAACCATGGTGGAGCCGTCCACCACAAAGGATGATTAACAAGCTCAGCAGCTAATAATCCTCTTGATGCACAGTCAGCAGGATTATCCTGTGATTTAATATGATGCCACGATGATGGAGCCACTCGTTCTTGGATATGCGAGACACGATTGCTAATAAAGGTCTTCCAATTATACGACGAAGATCGAATCCATGCTAATGCTACTGTGGAATCTGACCACGCAAATGTATCGTCCAATACTAAATTATCTCTATACGTATTTTGCACATACTCGACCAAGTTCGACAACAACACTGCACCACACAATTCTAATCGAGGTAATGATATACGATTGGTTGGTGCGACCTTAGATTTGGCACAGACCAATGATACTTGGATGTTCCCTTTCTCATCGACACAGCGGAGATAAACTGCTGCTGCATATCCAGCTTCCGATGCATCACAAAATGCATGAATTTGTACAGTTTGATGGTTATCGCAAAGAATCCGTCGAGGAATTTCAATTTTCAATAACTCGGGTAATTGTTGAAGATACAGATTCCATTTTAAAACAATTTGTTGGGAGGAAGTTCATCCCAGCCAATTCCTAATATCCATACAGATTGAATCAAATGTTTTGCGAAGAAGACCAATGGTGATAATAACCCCAGAGGGTCAAAGATCCTTGCAATTTCGAAACCATATTCCTTTTGGTACAAGGCCGATCAACGATATTAAGATTGTAAAACAACACATCACTCAATGGTTGCCATTGCAGTCCTAAAATTTTTGAGAAGTATTGTTTACCTCTTCAAACAAAATGCTTGCTGATACCGAACGGAATCAGGTAAATGGCCAATGACACTTGGCACGTTGCTATTCCACTTTCGCAACATAAAACCACCTGATTGGCAAATTTGGTTTAATTCATACACGAGTCGTTTGCCATCCTCTATCGAATCACACCCTGTAATCAAATCATCCACGTACGTATCCGATGCTAAAATCTTGGAAGCAATAGGAAAACGTAACGATTGACTTTTGCAAGTTCTTGAATTACACGCATGGCTAAAATGGTGATGATGTGATGCCGTATGTAACAGTGTTTAGCTGATAATCGATAACAGACTCCGAGAACTTAAATCTCCAAACTATACGTTGATAGTCTCGATGGCTAGTAGAAATAAGAATCTGTCTATACATTTGCTTAATGTCCGCAGTTAAAACTACAGAATGTAAACGAAAGTGTAATAACAACTCCATGATATCTTTTTGAAGAGGGGGGCCTGCGAGTAAATGATCATTTAAAGACCCTCCACTTTGAGCGCTGGCTGAAGCATCAAATACGACACGAAGTTTTGTAGTTGTACTGTCTGGTTTGAACACGGCGTGATGTGGTATGTAATATACCGGCGATAATGTAGACGATCGAGTTGAATCCGATACAATACGAGACATGTGACCACTATCGATATAATTCTGCATAAATTCTCTGTACGAATTATACAGTTGAGGATTTATTTCAAACGGCGTTCTAGTGAAAGAAATCTTCGAAGTGCTATTTCGAGAGCCAGCAAATAGCGGTTCAGGACCATTGAAAGGTAACAAAACAATAAAACGACCGGTGTCATCCTGCTTGTGAGTGTCCACAAAATGCCTTTCACAAATTTCCGCATGAGGAGATAATTTGTTAGAATCTGGAATATTTTCCAGTTCCCAAAATCGAGTAATGTTAGCATCTTCTACAAGTGCAGCTAATGATATACGAGATGTAACAGAAGAAAGAACCTTCCTGTTAATATCCACCCAAAGGTAGTGTGAATTGCCACGGGTTCTTCTGGTGACCCAATGCGAGTTGCGTTTAATAAAACACGCGCGAACAAATCTGCACCTAACAATAAATCGATATGGCTAGGTTTGTCGAAGTCCGAATCTGCTAAATCTAATCCAACTATGTGAGGCCAACTATTTGGTGAGATCCTTGATGAAGGAAGGGTTCCACAAATGTCTGGTAAAACAAAACAATCAATACTGTACTCTGGAACAGTTTTACCTTGAGGACTAATTTTACACGATACTTGTCCATACGCATGAGAAGCAGATAGACCTAAGCCTTCAACCTTCATTGAAATATTCGATTTTCTTAAACCTAAGCGTCGACAACACTTATCAGTCATGAAATTTTCCATTGATGCACTATCTACAAGTGCTCTTACTGTCTGAACTTTACCAAACCCATCTGTAATTGAAATTCTTGCGGTGCCTAATAACGTCATTGTGTTGGACGATCTAGATGATAACAACGTACTTGTAGTAGTGTTGCAGGTGGGTTCGGGAAGTTGATCTGTTGCCTGAGTGATTGCAGGTTTCTGTGCAACTGTAGGGTTTTCAAAGTGCAATAAAGTATGATGACCCTTGCACACTTTTTACAAACAAGTTTGGAAGAGCAGCGTGTAACCATATGAGAGTTGCGAAGACAATTAATGCATAAGTGTTTGTCTTTAACAAAGTTATAACGGTCTTGTGGCGATTTATTCAGAAACATTTCACATTGGTATAAGTTATGAGTACCACTGCAAAGACTGCATTTCTGAGCGAATGAAGTTGTTACGAATGACTTTCGAACTTGGGGTTTTGAATATTCAAAGGAACGTTTAGAAGGTACACTAGATGATATGGTTTGTTTAATGGACGTATTAAATTTGGACGGTGTATCGGAAACAACCATATTGCTAATTTCTAATGCCTTGCAATGTTTTTCTAGAAATAATTTTAATTGATCATAAGATGGAATGTCTGATGTATTTTCTAATTCAAATGTTTTCAACAGATTTGTATCTACCTTTTTTGATAACAAATTAAACAATACGAAGTCGAGCAAATCAATCTTAGTTTGACGTAAGCTTGATAGATTTTCCGTAAAACAATTAAGCAATTCTCTTAAATCTGTATGTGAATTAAATTTTGCTTTTGGTGACGATTCTAAAGCATTCCAATGCGTGTTTGCAATTAAACGTTTTGAATTAAACCTCTCCACAATAATTGAATAAGCTAGCATATAATTATTATTCGAAATTTGCAAATGTCTAATGAGTTCTCTAGACTTAAAATCCAACGCATCAATTAAAAATAGAACTTTTCGATCGGTAGCAATTGATTATTTTCATGAACTAAATTATTAAAAATTGAATAAACTCTTGGAAATGTTCTATTTTTCCAGAAAATTTTTCATTTCTATCCGAGGGAGACGAATATTAGTACATGAGCCAATACCAGTAATATTTCAGTCAAGCCTTTTCAGCAGTGGATATATTATCAAACTGAGCTTTAATAATTTTAATGTTTAACAAAGACCTATCTATTTCAATTCTTAGTGTTGTAATTGCATTTAATAATTCAGAGTTGTCCTCATCCAATATGCACGTTTTATAAGCAGTATCTACATCGTTTTTGATATCAAAGGCGCTTTCAGCCATAATATTAACAGAAATACAATTGCCTTTAATATGCTCCAATTTATCTATCGCACCAGATATATCAGATAATCTATCGAGTGCGGCCTTTAAATCCACTATCAACCTATCCGATGAAATATGTGCCATCCTAACGAACAAGGTTACTAATATCGATTTTATATTGATTTCAGCTACAAAAATGAAGGGTTTGTTCACCTAATAATAGGATATACCAAGGGTAATGTTGAACTACCTGTTAAAGAATTTTTACTACAACGTGCCTAACGGGAGCTTGCAAGTTTCAATATGACAAAGAGCAAAGGGTTTTATTCTACCCGGTTTTACGAATACCTGAATTCTCTAGCGAACTTGAATTACAAGTTTAAAATAACTGTATTGCTTAAACACTTTTCTGACTACAAATTCTTACGTTAACTATCCTAAAATTTACAAAGATTTGTCATTTTAAGGCTTTATAAGATTCTGTATCATTACAAAATTTCAAATTTAATGCGAGATTGCATCTACTATAAGTTAGTTTACACAATTGACTATGAAACTGGTGGTATGACTACACTTTTATTCTAAATGCGGTCAACCCCTAATTTAAGCGAAGAGCAATAAACAATGTAGTTAAATTGAATGCCAAAATGCCAATAATAAACCAATTAATAAGCAAAATATTTCGCTCAAAGGACCAAAATGTTAATCAAAATGTTAATTTGCATTTACAATCACATAAAGGAAATGATAATTTAAAGGAATATATCACCTACCTTTCACTGGTTGTAGTGGTTGATTGTATTTGCACTGCTATCAGATAATTATGGACTGTATGTATAATGTTCACTAATTGTTGCTAATTACTGATGCTCGATGCACCGAACTAAATCACGAACCAAAGCCAAGCGAGAACGAAGTTGAATTGTCGTCCACTCGTACATTACCAACCCTTTTATGTCGTTGCACTAAAGGTAGGGATAATGGAGGGTTTCTAGGTGGGAATAGTTTAAGGACTTAAATTAATTGTGATTGGCATACTACACTACAACCAAAATACTTATAAAGCCTTAACACCTTGTATCACTATAAATCCGCGAACATACGGGCGTAACCCTCGCAAACTGGAAGAGTTAATTACTCCTTTCCAAATTTTATTATCGTGATACTAAGTGAAATATTATATCTGTGATGCCGGAAAACGCTACCCGCGAACTACGTTTCTTTCTACTTCTTGACCACGGACAGCCCCATTGGAAAAACTCTGTGGGTTTTAGCTAAAGCCTTAAGTTATATAGATTAATTCCTACTATAACCATTTTTTTACGTCATTTTCTGTTATCCAATGACTGAACAGGACCTCCAACAAAAACAAGATTTTAGAAACCAAATCCAACCCCTTTTTAGATGAGGGTTACGGAAGTAATTATTTTTCTAAGGGTTTAAATATATTGTATCTTCTAAAATTTTAATTATTGAAATATGGACCATACCACCCATTGGTGACAGTAATCTGCCATTAACAAAAGACCGGTTAACCCACTTGAGCCGAAATGGATTTTAAATACAATGGATGTCTCCAGACTACTTAAAATTACTTGCAATCTTTGAACAAATCAAATTGGAAATAGTTTTCGCTATTTACAATGTTTCATTTTCTATAACCCGCTGTCAATCAAAAAAATTATTAAGCAAATTAAGTTTTTCAACAGAAAATTGTTTTTCTTTATTTACGTTAAAAGGTACTATTCCATTTAAATTTTATCAGATTCGTCAATCTGTAACCGACCTAAGCTTTAAGAGGTATTTGATTTACAAGGGTTGAGCTTTAAATTATGATGACCTGCCGCTGGAATTTCTAATAGTTGAGCCTTAAGCTATTTGTAAACCTGGTCTTTTATTATAAGGGAGCCTAACTAAAATATGAAAGTAATTTATTGTGGAATTTTTGTCTATAAGTTATGCAAGTTACTGAATTTTAATTAATTAATTGATCTGTTTATTAGTTAACATTACAAAATAATGTTGCAAGTTTTAATTCAATCTGAAAGAACTAACAAAAGTATTACTACTGATTCTCTGTCGGCAAATGAGTTTAACCATGCTGAATTGATCAATACGGAAGTTGACAGTGGCCTGCAATTTACGGAAAACCTAACACGCACACAAAATGCAATAAATGATATTGATAAAGAAGGTATAGAAACGGTTGAAAACGTTTTTGCTCAACATGATACAAGTGCTCTAGAAGCAAATGTAAGCATTTTAGAAGAAATGGAGAATATAGGTGTAGGACAAAAACTAGAAAAAGTATTTGTATCACCTGACCAAGATGATGAAAATCATAGAAAAAAACTCGACAACATTTCTTTAAATAACGTACAAATTGAATGTAGAATGAAGGTTGGCGTCAATGTTTCAATATCAAGTGCATCCAATAGCTTTAAGGATCACTTATTCTGGCCTACGCCCATTATAAGTAAAGGTAACACTGCAGACAAAGAGACATTGCCATCAGCAATCTCCTCCGCTGCATATAGAGAGTATCTTGTAAAAAAGGAAAACAAGAAACAGAGAATTGTAGAAGAAAAAGAGAAACCAAAACTACTTAAAATTCAAAATATAAGTAATAAGAAAAAAGCACTACCAAAGAAAACATGAGGTATGAAAAACGATAAGAAATTGAGTGAAGTCACGAAAAATGCGACTAAAGTTGTTATCACATGTAGCACATGTGATGAGGAACTTGTTAGTGATGTAAAAAATATAGGTTGTGACCAATGTAACAGATGGTATCATCTTATGTATACTGATTTCTATGGAATGGCGTACGATGAAGCTAGTGCAAAGGATTTCATTTGCTTAAATTTGTCCTACTCCTCGTTACACCTATCTGTAAGGGAGTAAAATTATACCAATTACCTCGGGACTGCTGCACTGGCTGCAAACTCCGTCTCCCCAAGTATGGCAGAATCTAAACAAAACACTAAATTTTGCTTACTAAAAACACATAGCCTAAGCTATAATAATTTAAGAGCATGAAACATCTAAGAACTTCCTCAGGGGTGGGCTGACCTGTATAGCTTAACACAGTAGTGTACCATTTAATGCACTAAGTCACAACACACCAGTTCAATAAATAAAACAATTGGAAAGCAAAGTATTTCTAATGTTTCTTTTTGGTAATATATGTACAAAAAAAAGGTATGTACCATAAAAAAAGCATGATTCGACTTAGTTCCTTAATAAAACAATTCAAGTAACAACACTATATACAAGCCGACTTAAACTTTCATAAGTCCAAATTTTTATATCAAGTAATAAAGAATTAAATTACGTTAAATCTTTTACAAATAAATCAAATGCGCCGATAAGTGTTTGAGCTCATAACCTTATCAGTGTTACACTGTTTTATTAATACACCAAATGTGTACTAAGCACGTTATGCAAAGGTGCTATATTTTACAAGTGAAATTAGATTGAGGTAAAGGTCAATTATAGATCAAATTTAATGTCGAGTGACTGCGGACTTCGCAGGCATCAATTGACTTTCTAACAATTTAAAAAAATTACCTTTAAAACGTCCAGGAATGTTTGCAACATCATGTTGTAATTTACTAATAAAATGTATAGTATTTTACTCTTTGTTTAACTAAAAGTTTGTTCCAAACCCGATCCGATAAGAAAGTATAATTACCTAGTTACATAACTTGTAGGAAAACAATGTCATCTGTCTGCCAACAGCCAACCTAACCGACAGCTGCGTCCTTGACTCGACTTGACCCTTGCTATGAACAATGAAAGTGTAGCATCAACCCTTGCTCTCCATCTCGCACTTGTAGTTTCGTCACGCGTTTTGAATTAAATTCGAATATTACTTCTTCATAATAAATTCCATTAATCAAGTCCAATTTGCTGCATCCGCCTTTAATTATATTTATTTCGATCGTACTTAACAGCTAAAATTTGTAATACCTCATTAGCCAAATTTTATTTAAAAGAAAGTTCACCTACCACTAGCCTGCTGTAAGTTTCTTAAATAAACATTTTCAGACGAACTCGCTTCTTCGCAAGAATTCTCATTATGAAAACGATTCTTCGACACATCATCTTGCTTGCGAGTTCAACTCAACAAGAACCAGAAAAACCACGATGGCCTCGAGTATGGCCGTTAGATCTCGTATCCCTACTCCGTTCTATCTGGTTTTATTTGCAATAGAAATTTATACTACCATAGATGTATACGCACGTAATTAGGGTTGCCTACCTATAGTGATACTAGCAGGATTTTATACTGCTACACTACCCCCTCCCCACATGAGAAACTCTCACCATGAAGAAAACAACTTTTCTGAAGAAAATCAGCCTCCCTTCGAAAAACATGGGGTCCCACCAGGCTAACCGGACAGCAAGGTGCAAACCCACCCCTTTAAAGAGAACCAACTCCCAGCAGAAACGTCTCCCTTAGGTGTAGACAACTTTATTTACTAAGAATCTGGCTTTAGATCTTGCACATGCCAGATTCCAATATCCTTTCCGTTGCAATCCCGCAATCTGTAAGTGACTGTACCCGTTTGTTCAATGATTTTGCAGCGTACATATTTCGGTGCCAATTTCTGTGAAAAAGCATCTGATGCTTTGGACTGAACCATATTTCTTTTCCACACATAGTCTCCCTTCTTGTACTTGACTGCTCTTCGTCGCAGATCATATGTTTTTTTTATTGCGCTGGTACGCCCTGTGGAGTCTTTCTTTCACTTCTTTATATAAACTTGATAAATTATTTATATCTTGAACCTACTGTTCCCTGGAATGGACATTTAGTTCTTGATCGGTAAACTCAGAGAGTTTTCCATAATACTCCCCCGTTATTGGTATGGATCTCCCAAAATTTAAAAAGGCTGGTGTGTGGTTAGTAACTTCACTAACTGCATTGCGTATAGCGTGTCCCACTTTAAATAAGTGTTCGTCCCATTTCTTGTGGTTGTCTGTGACATATGACCTTAAGGCTGTAACTATTACTCGGTTAGTTCTTTCCACCGGGTTCACCTGCGGGTGGTAGTTTGCGTTGTACCATATTTTTTGGATTTTATATTCTTCTGTGAATTTTTTGAATCTATTACTTACGAACTGTGACCCATTATCGACGACTATTATTTGTGGCACTCCATAAATTATAAACTTGGTTTTCTAAGAATGTAGTTATACTGGAAGTAGTTGCTTGTTTGAGCGGTTGGACTAGTATATATTTCGTGAACCAGTCATGCACTGATAAGATGTACTGATACCCTTTGCTCGATCTTGGTAATGGTCCGATAATATCAACGGAGATCATTTGGAATGGGTATTTCACGTCCCTTTCCTTTCCCATTAATCCTGATTGAGTAAAGGTGGCTGCTTTTGCTCCTAAGCAGATTTGGCACTTTCTGACATATCTACTTATATCTATCTTCATCTTCGGCCAGTAATACATTTCTGCTATTTTTGCATGTGTTTTGTATGTACCCAGATGTGCAGAAGTTGATATATCGTGACATTGTCGTATTATGTCTTCTCGGTTTGCCCGTGGAAGGACTTGTTTCATTGTATCAGGTTTGATTTTATCCTGTGTTTAGCTTTTATGTACTTAAACAGCAAACCGTTTTCTACTTTCCAAGTTGGAAAGTTGTCTGGGTATTCATCCACTTGTTGAAGCATTTTGTTGTACCATGGGTCGTTTTGGCTATTGTCCACTTTTATCACATTTATGCTTATGGGTGCTCTTGAAAGTGCGTCTGGGACGACATTATGTTTGCCCTTACGGTGTACTACTTTGTAAGTGAATTGTGATAATCTCAGGCTCCATCGTTGTAGTCTCCCAGATGGGTTTTTAAGCCTGTCCAACCAGAGTAACGAGTAATGGTCGGTGATTACTGTGAAGGTATCTCCCTCTATGCATGGCCGGTATTTTTCCACTCCAAAAATTACTGCTAATAATTCCTTTTCGGTTGCTCCATATGCTCGTTCTTGTTTCGACAAGGACCTGCTTGCATATGCTATAACCTTCTCTTGCTCCCCTTCACCTTGCAATAAAATTGCTCCCAGTCCAACATCAGATGCGTCTGTTTGTATTATAAATTTTGGGAAAAATCCGGACTAGTTAAAATGGTGCACTGATCAACAACTCCTTTAAGCGTTGGAAAGCACATTCTGCCTCTTGATTCCATTTAATTTTTTTTTTATTGAACGACCTTTAATGAGTTCTAGAATTGGATCAGCTAGTGTAGAAAATTTTGGATAAACCTTCGATACCACCCCACCATTCCTAAAAATCTTTTATTGAGCGTACCGTTGTGGGTGTTGGAAAGTTCGTTATAGCCTTCACTTTTTCCGGATCTGTACGTAATCCTTTCCTGTCGATTACATATCCTAGGTATCTTAGTGATGGTCTGCAAAATTCACATTTTCTAAGTTTATAATCAGTCCGGCCTCCTTCATGGCCTTCTGTACTTCTTGTAGAGTTTTATATGCTCTTCAAAAGTAGGCGATGCTATGATCACATCGTCGAGATAAACCCATACGTTATCAAAGCGTGGTCCTAAAATGCTATCCATGAGCCTTTGTAAAGTTTGAGGACTGTTGCAAAGGCCAAACGGCAGTACGGTAAATTCATACAACCCTCTTCTTGGCACTGTAAACGCAGTTTTCTCACAAGACTCAGGCGTTAATCCTATCTGATAAAACGCTTTTTTTAGATCAATTGACGATAAGAATTTAGAATCCCTAAACTTGTCTGACAAAGTTTAGTTTCCTTCCATCAAAACACACACGCATGTCCTCACTCTCCTTTTTCACTAACTAAAGGCGAGCTCCATGGTGAGTTTGATGGTCTTATCACTCCTTGCTCTAATATCTTGTCGATTTCCTCATTCAACTGCTTCAACATTGATGGCTATTATCCTGTGATACCGCTGCTTTTTTCTTAATTGCCAATTCCCACGATAACTCGTCTGTAGACAGACAATTTATCCCTGCCATTCTAACAAACAATTCCCTCAAACAGTATTAACAACTGGACGCAATTTTTTGCAACAAAAAAAATTTTTATTAAAAAACTTCCAACTCTAACACTCAATTAATAACTGTTATGTCTCCGCAGGAATATTCCACGTACCAGATTGTTTATAATTAATTTACAAGATTCACTTGTTCATTTAATTATATTCGAATATTTTGAAAAAAATTCACAACAAAACAGGATAGGTTGAAGATCAAGGGGTTCTAGCCTTTTGAAATGGTTTTGATGATCCCTATTTTTACACGAGGACAATCTTCAGTTTCTATTGGTTTATGTTAGCGCTCCCAGATCTCTATTTCTAGAGATCAGAGGTTCTATCACAAAACGCCAATAGTCACCACGCTACCTACGCGACCTGTAGTTCGGAAAAAATTTTAATGTAATATCAATATATCACAAGCAATAGTTATAAAATACATGTATCAAAATAATTTTTAAAATGTTTGTCTTATTTAATGAACTTGGTGTCAGTTCATAAACTCTTCGTTTAGTACTTAATATTCAATTTTGAAATTTAAAATTCAACTGATCACTACTGTATTAGCATGCGTTAATGTCATGGCTACCTAAAAAATTATTTTTTTTTTTTTAAATTGTGAGACCAAATAAAATTACTATCAACTTCGTTGGTGTCACTTGTTAACGTTGCTTGCTATAAATATCTTTTGGTTGGACGCCACGTGTCTACGTTGGTCGCTATAGATATTCTTTTTGTTGGGCGCCACGTGTCTTACGTAGCCCCACCCTGTTGGTTTTCTTTTTAGTTGGGCGCCACGTGTCCTACTCCTTGTTACACCTATCTGTAAGGGAGTAAAATTATACCAATTACCTCGGGACTGCTGCACTGGCTGCAAACTCCGTCTCCCCAAGTATGGCAGAATCTAAACAAAACACTAAATTTTGCTTACTAAAAACACATAGCCTAAGCTATAATAATTTAAGAGCATGAAACATCTAAGAACTTCCTCAGGGGTGGGCTGACCTGTATAGCTTAACACAGTAGTGTACCATTTAATGCACTAAGTCACAACACACCAGTTCAATAAATAAAACAATTGGAAAGCAAAGTATTTCTAATGTTTCTTTTGGTAATATATGTACAAAAAAAGGTATGTACCATAAAAAAAGCATGATTCGACTTAGTTCCTTAATAAAACAATGCAAGTAACAACACTATATACAATCCGACTTAAACTTTCATAAGTCCAAATTTATATCAATTAATAAAACAATTCAATTAACAAAACTATATACAAGCCGACTTAAACTTTCATAAGTCCAAATTTTTATATCAAGTAATAAAGAATTAAATTACGTTAAATCTTTTACAAATAAATCAAATGCGCCGATAAGTGTTTGAGCTCATAACCTTATCAGTGTTACACTGTTTTATTAATACACCAAATGTGTACTAAGCACGTTATGCAAAGGTGCTATATTTTACAAGTGAAATTAGATTGAGGTAAAGGTCAATTATAGATCAAATTTAATGTCGAGTGACTGCGGACTTCGCAGGCATCAATTGACTTTCTAACAATTTAAAAAAATTAACTTTAAAACGTCCAGGAATGTTTGCAACATCATGTTGTAATTTACTAATAAAATGTATAGTATTTTACTCTTTGTTTAACTAAAAGTTTGTTCCAAACCCGATCCGATAAGAAAGTATAATTACCTAGTTACATAACTTGTAGGAAAACAATGTCATCTGTCTGCCAACAGCCAACCTAACCGACAGCTGCGTCCTTGACTCGACTTGACCCTTGCTATGAACAATGAAAGTGTAGCATCAACCCTTGCTCTCCATCTCGCACTTGTAGTTTCGTCACGCGTTTTGAATTAAATTCGAATATTACTTCTTCATAATAAATTCCATTAATCAAGTCCAATTTGCTGCATCCGCCTTTAATTATATTTATTTCGATCGTACTTAACAGCTAAAATTTGTAATACCTCATTAGCCAAATTTTATTTAAAAGAAAGTTCACCTACCACTAGCCTGCTGTAAGTTTCTTAAATAAACATTTTCAGACGAACTCGCTTCTTCGCAAGAATTCTCATTATGAAAACGATTCTTCGACACATCATCTTGCTTGCGAGTTCAACTCAACAAGAACCAGAAAAACCACGATGGCCTCGAGTATGGCCGTTAGATCTCGTATCCCTACTCCGTTCTATCTGGTTTTATTTGCAATAGAAATTTATACTACCATAGATGTATACGCACGTAATTAGGGTTGCCTACCTATAGTGATACTAGCAGGATTTTATACTGCTACAAATTGTAGCTATAAGAATATAATACATGTAGCTACTAGTACCTAGATACATATAATTGTTTTTGTTTACAGTTCTGCGTTGAATATGAATTTATATTACGTTTATTTTTGTATTAACTGGAATGCGAGTATATTTAAAATACATTTTGTGACTCACATTTTAAATGTTTTGGGAGTTCTCTAACTATTTACAAGGATTAGGTAAAGATTCTTTTAATACGCAAGTAATGATTAGACAATTTCATTCAAAACTCAAGCTGTAAATTGTATTTATAAGCGTTATCTCTATATCTGTGTGTATAAAGAGGTTACTTAGATAATGTGTGTAAAATAAAAATGTTTTTGAATATATAGAGGATGGTTCATAAATGTTTTTTGAGATTTCTTTGCTTCAATTCATTTTCGCAAAATCCAAAGCATATTTGTCGCTGAACTAGCCAAGAGAAGAGGAAGAGCACAAATTCCTATTTTCTGTTAAGCAAAAGATATAGAACCAAGATTAGCACAAAGTCGTGCTACATTTAACAAGAAAAAGCAACTATTGTGTTCAAAGACAACAAACATAGAAACAAAGAATAGATTGCTTAAAAGATATGCGTGGAGCACAGCACTGTATGGCTGTGAAGCCTGAACAGTAGGAGAAGCGGACAGCAAAAAGATAGAAGTTTTGAAATGTGATGCTACAGACGTATGATGAAGATATCATGGACAGACAAAATTTAAGAACAAAGAGGTACTAAACATGGTAGGGGGACGAAAGAAATATCTGGAAAGCCGTAAAATATAGGAGATGTAGAATAATAAGCCACATACTAGGGCATGAGGAAATAGTGCGGAATATATTAGAAGAAGAGATAAGAAAAAAGGGAGATAGAGGTAGACCTAGTTTAAACTATTGCACACAGATAGTGAAAGATGTGGGCTGTGGGAATTTCAGGGAGATGTGCAGGCTAGCTCAGAATAGAAATCAATGAAGATACGCGTCCAAGCAGTTCCAAGATGGAAAACTTAATGACGAAAAAAATAACTGAACTTAAACCTGATGATTATTATAAGCAACTACAGGTATTGGTTGTGCAATATTCTTAACTAATGTTAATTGTGCAAAAGCATTAACTGGAGAACTATTAATTCACCAATGTCTGAGTGTTGGGGGATCCTTTGTAGCGATAGGCTGCTTAACCCACTACACATTCCACTGAATCTCGGTGAAATAGGGCATATAATTAGGAAACACCAGAAGGGAACCCGAGCTGTATAAAGGATATGGGAATTTCAGGGAATAATGTTGGCTAGCTCAGAATAGAAATAAGTGAAGGTACGCGTCTAACCAGTTTCAAGACAAAAAATAATTGCACTTAAATCTGATGATTAATATAAACAACTACAGGTATTAGTTTTGAAATATTTTCAACTAATGTTGATTGTGCGAAGGGATATATTCAAAAACTATTAATTCGGCAAATATTCAAGTGCTGGGGATCTTGTTAGCCG
Organism: Platerodrilus igneus; assembly: GCA_036346225.1. NCBI lineage: Eukaryota > Metazoa > Arthropoda > Insecta > Coleoptera > Lycidae > Platerodrilus > Platerodrilus igneus. The sequence goes on from JARFIW010001357.1 coordinate 280,382, forward strand.
CAGGCTGCTTAACTCCCTACACATACCTTACATCTGATTTTTCAATGCTCCACCCGAATGTACTACATTGGCCAGGAAGCAAGTTTTTTATACCTGAAAAATTTGGAATTTTGCCGAACCCTTGCTGTTCTAAGTAAGGTAGGGATCTTTAGCGTGCGTAACAACACTCACACACGGGATCTCCATTTTACCTCTCATCCGAACGAGGGTGTATTTTTGTGAAAAATGCTCGCCTTACATTTTTCAAGCGGACCGTGTCGGGATTCGAACCCGGGACCTTGGGTGTAGTAGTCACACACATACCACTACGCTACGGAGCCGCCTTCCTTACACATACCCCCAAATATCGGGGAAATAGGGTATACATTTGTAAACAATAGAAAGGGAACGGCACTGCATCTAACAAGTAAGAGCAGTGGGTATGTTCAAAGATAACAAACATAAAAACAATGAGAAATTTTTGAGAGCATATGTATGGAGCACAGCTCTGTACGTCTTTAAAATAGTGGCAGTAGGAGAAGCACACAGAAAAAAGGTAGAAGCCTTTTGGAATGTTGTACTTCAGATTTATGAGAATAGTAGCATGGACAGACAAAGTTAATAACAAGAGGTTATAGAAATAGTAAGGGAATAAAAATATCTATGGAAAACAAAAAATATGAGAATTAGAAGGCAGGTTACGTTCTAAGGCATTTTTGGTGAATAGTGCGAAATATATTACAAGCAGAGGTAAGAAAAGGAAGTAGAGGTAGACCTAGATCAGACCATTGCACGCAGATGGTGAAAGATGCAGACCGTGGAATTACAGGGATTTGTGTAGGTTAGCTTAGAATAAAAAAACAATGAGGGTGCCCGTCTAACCATTTCCAGGACTGAAGACCTGATGATGATTAACCACTCACGTGCAGTTAATGCAAAATGAGGTGTTACCTCGTCATGCATGAACCACTTGTTAAGTCTTGGATAACAAGCAGCATCTTCAAATAAACCTATTAAATGTTCACTTAAAAAAGCTGTATCTCGCTCTCCAGTTAAATTTTCATCCAAAATAAATGGTCCTATCAGCTGATTGTGTATTATTTCAGCCCAAACATTTATTTTAAATTTATGCTGAATACTGCAGGTTTTTGTAAAATGTGGGTTTTCATCTGACCACACATGCTCATTATGCATGTTCAATATGCTATTTCTAATAAAAAGGATATTGTTAACAAATTTATTATCTCTTCCAATTTGTCGTAGCAGTTAGTTGCAAAACTCGACTCTCGGTTGATATTCGGTTTCTAAAAGGTCCTGAACTTATTACAGGTGATAAGGATTCAGCTGTTGATCGTTTAGAATTCTTCAATATGTTACCTGAGAAACTCCCGTTTGCAGCGAAAGCTTTCTGGTACTCATTCCTGGGTTCTCCTCTACTAAATTTAGAACATTTTCTTCATTTCTCAATATGCGTTTTATTCTTTCACTGCCACAATGTTGAGCAGCAGGTAAAACAGTTCCAGTTTCCCTTATCCGTCTATCTACTGCCACAAAAGTTTTTATATTGGAAACAATGCATCCTGGATACTTCTCTGCATATCTTCTTATAGCCTTGTCAGAATTGTCTTGGCATTCTCCTATTACCAAATGCATGTCAGCATATTCAGAGAATGTGTATGTTTTCCATTTTTGTGTTTGATTATTAACAAAATAGTAAAAAATAAGCAAACTGTAGTTACGTATTGAACGAGTATAACTTTTGACAACTACACCGAGTACGAGAATCTTATACTATATTCAGCAACAGTTTGTAATTATTTGTATTCTAATAGTAAAACTAATATCATTATTTTTACGAAATATATACTTACTGTATTTGATTTAAATCAGATACCAGTTTCGAATTCATAAAATAAATCTTTGCATTTCTGAAAGAATTAATAATACTTTATTTTCTTGCATGAGTTGAGTATGATTTAATTTAAAATATCTCAATAATGGAAAGCTCTACAGAGATTAACTAAGAGTACCTTTTGTGGCAAATTGTATGGGGAATTAAAATGAGTTTAAATTTTTATGAAATACAGGGTGTGCAAAAAGTATAGGTCAAAATTGTTGATTACCCCCCTTATTCTACGCCAATGGATTATCCTATTTTGTCTAACTAACGTGTACCTATTTTCAAGTTAAAGTCTCTATCCTAAATGAAAATATTCTAAAATATATGTATTTTTTAATATCACTTCATCACCCTGTATAATGGAAACGGGCGGGTTTACAGGAAACTGTTATCTAACGTTCCTTGATAACGCGAGTTAAGGTTCGGGCCTTTGGAGCTTTGTTTTTAAAAAACAATTTCAAACTCTTAACACATTTATTTTTGAAATTTAGATTAACTTGTACATAATACTAAAAATAATTATTGTACTAGTGAGTAGCTTGAACAACGAAGTATGGAGTTCGAAGACTGACTCGGTTGAGTAGCTCAAACAACGAAGTATGGAGTTTGAAGACTGACTGCCGGGCATTGAGCTTCCGGGCTTTTATAATAACCTGCCCCTCACACGGCTGTGAGAACTTGCAGATCTCATGTCTGCGTTTCTCTTTGATTGTACACTTTATTACAATGTAACAACTTAATTCTAAGTAATTGCGGTCTGTTGACCGCCTGTGACCTGCCACCTGCAGTATCACTGCCCTCACGGATGCAAAGTTGCATGTCCGTTCTCATGAACTGTCGATAACCTCTCTGGGTTATCCTTGTGTTACAATGTTGCATTGAACTTATACTTTTATTTAACAATTTCTAATAATTCCTATTAGATTCAATATATCAATATATAGGTAATTGGGGGATACATAACTCGCGTCAAGATCTATATATTCCCCAATTTACGATACTTTATTCTGAAACACCCTGTATATATATATATATATATATCAAAATTCATAGGTACGCCCTATTTAACATGCCAAACAAAAAATGCAATTGCGCATGTATAAATAATCACCCTGTATTATAAAAGCGTATTGTAAATTCATAGCAAATAATGTAAGCCGTATATATAAAAATAATTATTTTATTAGATACCTTAAAATGCAAATTCGTCACTCTAAAATAAATAATTTCGTGTATTTAAAACCCCAATTTTAATCTTACTTTACTAAAACACGTTTTTACGTAAAAGCAAATATTTTCTATAAGAATAGCACCTCCTTTAAATTAAAAAGTAATTAAAGTTTAAATTAATTAGCCTTAATATAAGCACAAAGTTATTTTACATAAAACATGTTCTGGTATTTTCGAGAGGAATTAAGAAAAATACGTCAAATTTGTATGAAATAATTAATAAATAAAACATTTAGAAGCGGCCGGAACACTAAAAAATGGATAAGAAATATTTATGATCTTTTGCACTCACTGTACGATTGAAGGAGGCCGCAAGTATTAACTTTAGGTATTAAATAAAGACAAGGAACGCACACAAATCAACAGTAATGAGGTAATAAAACGCAACGATTTTGAACGCTAATGAGGATTTTGCAGAGAATTATATAAGATAAGCGTGTATTATTTAGAATGGAATAACGAAAATAGTACTATATTCTAGAAAATAGAACATTTTGGTATATAAATGAGAAATTTTTAAAACATTGATTCATAAATTCGATCGTGAAATGTTTATTTAAGTCGGAAGACGCTGCTTGAAGTATGCAATACACGTACTGTCTGTATGTTTTTATCGACCAACGGAATTTTAAAACAGTTAATCAATTAAAAATACACTAACCTGTAATGGTTGCCAATTGCGCAGGTATGAAAAATGTAGTGGACTGTAATCTGCATCTGCATAATCGCCGTAAACTGCATAAACGAAAGTTCACTATTCTTAAAAAGTTTTCACCATAGAAAACCTCATGGTCAAGCACGCCGAACTGAATCTTACGGTCACTCCCGTTGCCAAGTTAATAATGCTCTGTCTGATGCGCGTCTTCAACTAAACACGAACCAAAAAAGGCACTCGCGCGCTACTTTCAATATCCAAAGTTGTATGTATATGTTATGGGATTGGCGATAACAGGAAAGGAACTTTGATAATGTAAATATCAAACCAGAATAATATGAGGTGATCATATGTCACCAAAAATGCTATAAAATTCATAACACATACTGTAATTTAACATTTAAAATGTAACAGTGAACAAAGAAGTATGTTTTAAACGTTATCTGCACATAAATATGAAAATTATTAAATGTAATTATATACCATGAAAATGGGAAATGCTTCGATATAAAAAGCTATCAAAAATTTTATTGAATAATACCACGGATGCACATTGGTTTCTAAATGAAGATTTAAATAGTATGCAAGGTTTTGTAAACTGGAATTTGAACGTAAATTTAAAATAAAGCCAAGAAGCCGAAGCTATTTAATTGAACAAGCCCTTCGTGGATTTTTACAAGTATAATTGTTTTAAACATTGTTTGTAACTGATACTTGATTTTGTCATTTAATTTAAGTCTACAGTAGCGTAGGTCTGAATTATTAAATTATTTTATTTTGTAAGAATCTTTACCAGGAAAGTTTGTATTCAGGGTTCGAAACACTCTGTCCTTTTAATAAATTATTTGTCAAAGATTTTTTTGGCCAAATAAACCTTACAAGCGTGGGAATACACAACCAGGTAAAATATCCATAAAAGGAGAGATTTAGTTCTGTAAATTTAAATAATGTAAGGAACATTTTTTTATAATTAAGTAAATAAGTACTTGTTAGAAATAATTTTATGTTTGAAAGAAACATGCGGTAAATGTTCTTTCTGCTTTTGTATGAAAGAAAATATTTTATGTATAAATGCTTTGTGATATTGTTGTGTTTGATTCCATTGTATAAATTCCAATATTTCCGTTGAGCTAGCCAGGCAAAAATTAGAAAGGAAGGTAAGTGAATAATTTCAAATTTTACAATTTGCTGTATCTGTATCACAGCACACTTTTATCGAGGCATCAAAGCGAGGCGTTATCACAGCACCCTTTTAGTGACGCTTAAACACGGGACATTTTCATATCACAGTTTCGGCGGCGCCTCAACGTGCGGCTGTTTTCATATCAATATATATATATATATATATATATATATATATATTGTTGTGGTTTCAAAGGGTTAAATTTGGGGTAAACAATAACATTTCAACCACCCTGTATAAACAAAAGAACAAATTATTTACGCCCAAAATTTATTTAATTCATTTAGGGACAACGGACAAGTATTGACGTATTTTTATAATTAATGATTGAAAGGTTAAAAGTAAATAAGGGAAAGCAGTTTTAAAACAAATAGAATACGCATAATTAAATTTTAATTTAGTTTAATTCAACACGTGAAAGCATAGGGAAACCCACTAGGGCAAGAAAATCAATAAATCCAAGGCAAAAGTTTTCGTAGTAACAAGCAAACGTCTGTTGTATCGGATACGACGAAATATAAAATCTAAGAATTGTTGTGGTAAACGGGCGATAATTAATGAACACCTGCGTCTTTAAAAAAGGTTACATTCGTGGAATTTATGAGCATATTAAAACATGATTTCATAGAAAATATTTTCAACCGTCCGTTTGGTTTGAATAACAACCTAACAAAGTTCTTAAAGAGCAAGGAAAATGCACGATCGGATATATACTACAGATAGAGACAGGGATAAAAGCATTAGTATTAAAAACGCATGTATTAATACACGTGGAGTGGGGATGAGCTGTCAGCAATATCGATTTTCTATAACGCAAGTAGGGTTTTGAACGCGACAGCAGACATGCATCAGACAAAGATAAACATAGTACAGGCAAAGTTTTATGACGACAGAGGATTATTATTATTAGTTAAGAACCGACAGTTTACAAACATAGACAAAAGCGACAGATGGGGAGCGATTTCGAATACGTACGGCACGTGGACAGAGTAAATTTCAGGAATTTTCAACACGGTTGTATCAAAATTAGTAGAATTGAAATTTGAAAATAAGTTTTTCATGTGAAGTGTGTCCGGGGGCGGCATTGTGAACTAATATAAATACTGAACGGAAATTATTAACGCTCTCTTGGTCTTCTTTGTCTTCTCGTCGCTTTTATACTACTTGACTACAGTAGACCAACATTATAGTTCAGTTTTTGGTTATGTGAGTATTAGATATGTTCATAATACAGTAAATAAAGTGCTAGCACGTTTAAATTATTAGTAGTGGCCTTCTATTTTATTAACGCAAAATACGAGTAGTGTATATTAAATTAATAGAGGTCTGGCTACTACTATACTAGGCTAAAAAATCAATAAATAGAAGCTTAATATACGTGGGTTAGCATCACAAACAACCAGGAGTGTATGCTGTTATGGAATGATACTTTGAAAACGAGGCGCTTGCTCGCAAATGGGGTATCGTCTGTGAATTCGTTGTGTATTACAGCGCATGGTCACGAAGCCAAGGTGTTCTGGTGATCGTCGTCGAGGGAATGGAAGCCTGAAGCTTTCTCCAGATAATTGATTTCAAATTTCTGTTGTCTAATAAACTATTGTAAAATTTTGGTGCTGTGTGAGTGAATTTTGAGGTTTATTTATGGTTATATAAGCTTATTAGAAAAGATACATGTACTGGACAATTTATTGGGGCTTAAATATTTAAAAAAAAGTGTATTTAAAACTTACCAAATTTTATTCTGAATATAAACTAGATTGCAAAGGGTAAACGGGTCTATAACTTTTGTATTAATCTATGCAAGGTAAAAAGCAGATACTAAATAAACTGGGTTATTATGAGCTCACCATACTCCAGTGTTCAGTCAATGTAGGGTAATATGTGGGGCCCATCTACTCACATCTCATTAAATTTGTTTGCAAATAAGTAGAAAATCAAGGACGTTAAAAACATATCACATTTTGACTTTGTAATAGTGTACCAAACTGTTTTTATACATGTGAATAATTTGTCTGTTAGCGGTAAATAAAAGATTGTATGATTGTTGTATTATTTGGTGATTTTATTGAGTGGTGTGCGAGTGTGAAGGAAGAATGGTTGTATATTTAGGTATTCGAGAAGAAGCACAGCTGAGCTAGCCAGGGAAGCTGCTGAAGATTTTTGAAGCAGAAAGTAACAGGGTAAGGAATTTTTTTTTTAAATTTTTGAATTTTTGTAAAATTTTATGTTGACCCTGGTGGGTCTCGAATTTTGATAATGAATTTAGGACTTCCACGGCAATATATTACTCAAATTTAGACCAGGGTAGAAAATTAATTAACGACGTCAAATAATTTTAATCACCTTGTATAGAATTTTATTAGATAATACGCGTTTTTAAAATCGTGAAGCTTAAAAATTTATTCGTTTCATTAAAAATAAAGGATTTAAATTATTCACTAGACGTTTTCTATAAAAAGAAGCAGAATTTAAATGCTCAAATTGTATGTAATTTAATTGTTCTAAGTATTAAAACAAATAGAAATTACGTGCAAAATTTATATTAATTAATTCAAGTTCTAGGTAACGGGTATTAAACAAAGTGTACAAATAATAATTAATATTTAATTTGTATTCACTAAAAATTAAAGGGTAGAAGTCAATGGCATTCATTATTATTATAATTGGAGTTAATTGAACGATTATTAAGGTATAATATGCACAAAAACTTTTAAAAACCCAATAATATTCAAATCGTAGAAGTGTTATTTAAAGTATTACGATTAAACACCTGCGTATTTTTAAATATCAAAGTTCTAATTAATTTGTTTGGATAAACATGCAGCTTCTAGGTATATTGGAAACGGTCGGATGTTTTAACGGGAAGGCTAGATACGGGGTTATTTTACTTACGAATCCACGTGGATTGAAATAACCGATAATAAGGAATATCGATTTGTACCACTCAGATAAGGGTAGAAAGAGATGGATGAAACGCGCAAGGCAGAGACACAGATAATAAAAGGCGTGATTTGAGCAACGTCACTGGGTTTGCGATTGGTGGAAATAAGATGCAGATATGAGAGGTGTAAACGTAACGATTTCTATACAAAATTAATTGGTTGTTCTCGGACGTGTTTGCGAGCCGTGTGAACATTCTTGGATTTTCAACTTGGACGTGTGCAAATTTTGTAGAACCGCATGCCGGACTGTCGAAAAGGGAATTGAGTAGGCGAAATTCTGAAAACTGGCCGTCGCGGGACAAAACCGACATACAGGCGAGCTATTATATAAACCCGGACTTTAAACAGTTTCGCTCTTTTAGATTTTCGATTTTGATTCAATACTTTAAACAGTTTGCTCTTATATTTTGGTGATTATTGAATACTTTAAAACAGTTTGCTCTTTACGTGCTACGATACAAGTTATTATGCATTAGTGCACTTAGAAAAGAAGATACAAGGTAATAAAGTCTAGTTATATTTGCGAGTATTACTGTACCAATTATCCAAATTTGTAACGATAAATGAATAAACAAAAGTAGGCAGTTTTGGGGTATAGCGTGAAAGAATTAGGAATTTCTTTGCTATTTTTCGGGGGTGTTAATAATCAAATGTTATTCGTAATCGTGATTGGATCCACAAAACAAGATTTTGATATACTTAGATGAGTTCCTGAGAAGCTCTGAAACAACTTTAGATGAATGGTGGTGTAGAAAATTTTAGAAGCGTTCAGAATCAGAAGTCGTAAACATAACCCAGTTGGAATGGTGTGATTAACAAAGGACGATGTACATTGGAGCCACGCGTGCATTAACCTTCAGGTAACTTATGCTTTGTTGTTCGATTTTTGATGTTTTGGTGTGTGTTGAATAACTTTATAATTTGTTTGCTAAAAAACGGACAGTAGTGAATTTGTCCAAACAACAAACTTTTAATTTTAAGGTAAAATTTTCTTGTTTAAGTAGAAAGGAGTATTTAGCAGTTTATGTTCTTGATTATGATGAAAATTTGGGTCTGTCTTTGAGCTCAATTAGACTAACCTCTTTGATTAACGTAAAGGGGTGGGAGATGCTCCCTTTGTACTCAGACTCAGGTCTGCAAATATTGTTAAATTAATTAGTAGGCATCCTACAAGGACTTTAATTCTGGATGCAAATTAAAATGATGACAAATTTAATCTTGAAATTTTATGATACTGAAATTTATGCTACAATTTAATTAATTTAATTTAATTTAATTTTAATTTAATTTAATTTAATTTAATTTAATTTAATTTAATTTAATTAATAAATATTTCAGATAGTTAATTACATAAGGTAAGTTGATAAATACTGTCGTATTGTAGTGAATAAGATGAAATAATAACTTACGCTTTTATGCAAATCTCCAAATCGAGCTAATAATTGAAAGATGGAAAATATAAGGTCTTGGACAGATTTAAACCTGCATCTCAGTTTTGCCGCACAGTTCCGGCAAAACTGAGATGCAGGTTCAAATCCTGTCCAAGACCTTATATTTTCCTTCTTTCAATTACTAGCTCGATTTGAAATGATCATTTGGGCTTTACATTAAAAGTCTAAGTTATTATTTCATTTAATATATATATATATATTGCTGTGATATGCTCCTTTGAATGCGGGAACTGGGTCCTTTCAACAAAAAAAATTCTAGTCCCACAGATTGGGCGTCATAAACTGCTGTGATCCTCTTTTCGCCTCGACTGCTCACCTAATTTTATAAACCACCTCATTCATAAAAAGCAAACACATTCCTACCACAAACATCAACGTTAACTCTATTTACATCAATATTCACAATACATTAAAATTTCCAAATTAAAACTCCGCATAAATTTCAGTTTTAAAAAGAATTTCAAGATTAATTTTCTTATCATTTTAATGTGCATCCAGAATTAAAGTCCTTGTAGGATGCCTACTAATTAATATAACAATATATGCAGACCGGAGTCTGAGTATAAAGGGAGCATCTACCACCCCTTTACGTTAATTAACCAGGTTCGTCTAATTGAGCTCAAAGACATACCCAAAGTTTCATCATATTCCCGAACATCAATACTAAATACCCCTTTCTACTTAAACAAGCAAATTTCATCTTAAAATTAAAATTTTATGGTTAGTACAATTTCACTAATGTCCATTTAAAGTAAATTAATTATAAAGTTATTCAACACACACAAAAATGTCAAACAAAATAGTATAATTTACCTGAAGGTTACTGTCCTCGTAGCTTCAAAGTACATCGTCCCTTTAGTTAATCACACCATTCCTACAGGATTATATTTACGGCTTCTAATTCTCAACGCTTTTAAAATTTTCTCCATCACCATTTATTTAAAGTTGTTTCTGAGCTTTTCCGGAACTCATCTGTGTATATCTGACCCTTGTTTCGTGGATCCAGACACGTATTTGAACCATTTAATTATTAACACCCCCGAAAAATAGCAAAGAAATTCATGCTTCTTTCACCAATATACGCCAAAACTGCCTACTTTTGTGTATACATTTGTCGTGGTAAATTTTGCTAATTGGTACAGTGATACTAAATTTTATTACCTTGTATCTAAGTGCACTGAAGTACATTCATGTTAGCACGTAAATAACAAACTATTTTGAATCACTAAAATATACGAGCAAAATTTTAAATTGTTTTATCAAACTAAAATGCACTGTTTAACATCTTGAATCAAGTCGCGGATGTAAGAGCTTTTAACGCATCGAATAGTCAAAAGTCTAAGAGGCCGAAATTCATATTACCACCGGTATATATAGCGAATAGCCGGCACGTCGCTTTTGTCCTCAAAACAGAAAATTCTTAAGAATTTCTCATTCTATGTTCCCAGTCCGTCGCTCGCGCGTCGGTTTTACGAATTTTCACTCGCCCCATTTAAATCTCAGAAATTCTCACACTGCACGCAAACATGTCCGAGAAAAACTAATTAATTTTGTACAGAAATTGTTGTTTCTACCTCTGATATTTGCATCCTATTTTCAACCAATTGTGACCCTCGTGACGTTGCTTAAATCACGCCTTTTACTATATGTGTCTTGGCTTGACGCATTTTCTCTTTCCTTTTCTAACCTGTTCGTATTGGTGCAAATTGATATTCTTTATTATCAATTATATTTTAGTCCATGTGGACTATCTGGGTTAAATAACCCCGTATCGCACCTTCTCGTGAATATTAAGCCCGGTTTCTCCAAGCTTCTTTGTAAACATTAATTATCTGCAAAATTTTCGCCGAATGAGCATTTTAAATAAACCCTGTTTTGTATTTCGTGCTAAAGCATCTGACCGTTTCCAATATCCTTAGAATCGACATGTTTATCTAAACAAATTAAACTGAAATTGCCTTTTAAAATACGCAGGTGTGTTCAAACATCCTACTTCTAACTAACACTTCTAGGATTTGCATTTTATTGGGTTTTTACAAGTTTCTGTAGATATTATCTGTACGTTTTGTTCAATACCGGTTACTTGAAATAGAGTTAATTAAGATAAATTTTGCACGTAATTTCCATTTGTTTAGGAATAATTACATTACACGCAGAGCTTGTTAATACTGTTTCTTTTGATATAAAGCGTCTTGTACATGATTTTAAATCTCTTATTTTTACTGAAACGACCGAATTTATTTATGCTTCAAGGTTTTAATAAAGCGTATTATTTAATAAAATTCCTTATACACGGTGATTAAAATTATTTGATGTGATTATTTAATTTTCTACCCTGGTCTAAATATGAGTAATATATATATATATATATATATATATATATATATATATATATTTAATATTAAATTAAAACTAAAGGTCGTTAGCAATACAAATTATATATATATTGTAGTGGATTTAAAGGATTAAATTTGGGGTCAACAAAGCAATTTCCTAACACCCTGTATAGAGAAAGGAACCATTTATAGACACGCAAAATTAATTTCATTTATTTAATTTAAATTTACAAGTATTGACGTAATTTTATAATTGGGGATTAGGAGGTAATAGATTCATAAAGAAAATCAATTGTATAAGCCAATAGAAATTATTAATTAATTTAATTTATTTTAATTTAAGGTATTATAACGTCAGAAAACGTATAAGAGCATAAAAAATCAATAATCTCAAGGCGAAAAGCTTTGCTTAACAAACAGACAGACGTCCGTTATATAGAGTACCATGAAAACAACTTCCTAGAAATGTTATTTTAAACGATCATTAATTAGGCACAGCTGCACGTTGGAAAGTTCACCTTCCGCTTATTTCTGTAGATAACAGAGCAAGCTTCAAGGAAATATCGTGTAACCGTCGGTGGGTTTCGTAATAAACACTAACAAGAGCTTCTTAACGAGCAGAAAGGATGCACAATTAATAATATGTTACAGAATGAGACGGGCATAGAAGCATGCATTTGGTAGGCATATATTTAATCCACGTGCGGTAGGTATAAAGACGCGGGCAGCTATATCGATTTTCTACCACTCAAGCAAAATTAGAACGCGACATCCAATATGCATAAGACAGGAATAGAGATATTACAAGCGGGGTTATAAGACGTCACTGAAATGTATGATTGATCGAAATAGGGAGTTGTAGAACAGAGGAGCATGTGATAGTTTTGTTGTTTGTAGCGTGTTGACGAGCAATATTTTTCTAGAAGTTTAAAACGGTTACACCAAAATTTGCGGAAATGTTATTTTGCAATTAGGTATTTCGAGTAAAGTGTGGCCGAGAGGGGCCTGGTTTATGATGTAAATAAGCTAGGGAAATTAATATATCTCTCTTTTATTTTGCATCGCTTACGACGTACAAAAATCTACTGACGAGGCTTGTAAGTGTAATAAAAATTTGTAAATTCAATAGTACAATATTAGATTGTTTTGGCCTTATCGTTACAAACGCGAATTGTGTCGAGTTTATTTAAATGTAACTAAGGTCCAAAGAATACTTTAACAAGCTCGTAAATTCGTAATGCGATAATAAACAAGTGTAATATACATGGGGTTTGGATATTGAAATTGATATTGGATGGGTAGCATGAAGCGCAGCTTAGATGGTGGTCATCTTTAACATCTAGTGGAGACGCACGCAGAACCACCAGGCCGAGAGGTTCAGGAACATAATACATCGTCAACGGAGATGGAATCTTCAAGTTTTTCCAGGTAACGCATTAGAATTTGTTGTTTTTTTATAAACTGTTGAAAATTTTGTGATGTGTGAGAGTAAACTTTGATGGTATTTTTCGTTATTACATATTGAAAAGGATACGTATAACTGACTATTAATAGAGTATTTTGAATATAAAACAAAAGGTGTACGTAAAGCTTATTTGAATTGCTTGATGAATTTAAATTTAATTGTTAAGAGTACATGGGTTTTTTTTTGAAGTTTGTAGTAATAGTATGCCAAGTGGAAAGCATACATTGATAAACTGGGTTATCATGAGCTCACCATACTCCAGTGTGTACTAAGAAACCAAAGTCAGATATTATTTGGGGCCCATTTACTCCTGTTGCATTAAATGTGTTAAAAGTTTTCATTTTAAAAACTTGGACTTTACAAAGATAGCATGTATTGAGGTGTAACTTGAGCACCGAACTGTAAATAACTTTGAATTATTATTTGTAAATAGTGGTTAATAAATATTGTATGATTGTTGTATTATTTTGTGATTTTATGGTATTGTGTGTGAACGGTAAAGAGTATGAGAGTAAATTTAGGTATACGAGAAGAAGCACAGCTGAGCTAGCTAGGGAAGCTACTGAAGAAAATAATTTGAGGAAGCAGAATATGGGTAAAAGAGTTTTGTAAAATTTTTATATTTTTGAAAATTATTTTTTTTGACTAAGGAGAGGTTTTTATCGGGATTCCACGGCAATTTATGACGCCCAATCTGTGGGGCTCGAATGATCTGTAGAAAGTACCAGTTCCTGTGATCAAAGGATCCACGGCAATATATATATATATATATATATATATATATATATAATAAATTTATTATAATTTTTAGAAATTAATTAAAACTCTTTAGTAACATACCTACTCCATTTCGTTAGTTTCTCAGAGATTTAAATGTTTATATAGTTTTTTAACGGTCTTGCCTATAATAATTTGCTTGTTGCCTGAATTTTAATTCGTTGCAACTGCAGTACCTGTAGCAAACCCTAAACCTAATTCTGTTTTTATATTTGATATGATGTAGAGTGTTGTTTTTCGCGGTATCCAATATAAAAACTAAAAAAAAAACAGGGAAAAGCATATTTAGAAGACAATTCAGTGTAGCTTTGTATTATATAAATTCCAACACCGATAAGTATTAAGAAACAAGAGGTGCACATTCCCGTCAAGGTCATTTGGGTGAAAGTAGTTTTCTTAAAGATGCAGTAATAATTATTAAATTAGAGCATAGCAATTTTTTGAAATTGCAACTTCTCTGCACTAATAAATGAGTTGACACTGACAATAATCTTGTTCTCTTTTAAATTTTCATCAAAAAAATTATTCACATCAGTAGCATTCCTTATTTTAGAAAAGGTACAGAACCGCTGTTTTTTGAAAAATTACCCAAAATACTTATTTTGACATAATTAAAGCTAGAGCGTGTTTCCGTTTTCAAACATTTAATTTACTTGATTAGTTTGCTTAAATACAAATCACGGCAAAATCTATAATAGACACCGCATTAAACCAGATCTCGAAGCTTTAAACTAAGTACAATAACCGGTTGTGAAAATATGTTTTGTCGATGAATGAATTATAATTGCATACTACCCCACATAAGCAATACACAAGGGCCCTTCATTAATGTAATATCATTTGCCACTAATGTATTCATAAAGTACGAAGTGGTTTCGGAAAAACTCGTGGAAGTGGACTTTATGGGTGTTGTGAGAAAGGGATTAGAGCTTTGTTCTCACCATATATCCCTATTTGTACAATGTGGATGTATGTCTACCTTGTACCCTACGTATCGGTAGGGTGTTAGACAGGTAGTCACACATCAATGATGTGGGGTGAAGAGAAATTAATGCACCTGTACCGTCGTTTTGGCTGAGAACTTCCGATTTGTTCTGATACACTTCCTTTGTAGTAATATGGATGTGCTTACTGCAGGATGCGGTCGGTCGTCTATAATAATTGAATATAGCTAGTTTAGTTTGAGGTAGAAATGTGATTTACAGTTACTTCGAAACCTTTTCACTACTAAAATTATTACAGCGGTATATAGTAAAACCTGTCATTACACGGATAGTGTTAATAAAAGTAATAATAGCATTTTTTAGTAACTACTCCTGTTAGTATAATTTAATGTCATGAATATTTTATCGCTTAACAAGCTGTGTATGCAAATAAATTGTTTAACAACATGCCATTATCGAAAAGTTCATCAAATATTGCATAATCAGATAAGATATTTCACAACCGTAAAGGGTTATTTTGTTAGAATTCGATGTTTTTGTAAAATAACACTAGTTTATTTACCATCGAAATGGAATATTTGTTCTCTTAACGAACTCAGAAATTTTCGCTACAAGAAACTAAAATAATTCTTTTTAATTTAAAAAAAAATCAGCAGTATTATCCCACAGCTAATTTTACCACACCTATTTAAATTGTAATAAAAATAATATTAAACTAAAGAATAACTTTTACCATCATTTTATAGGCAGGTAGTGCAACAAATACGTATCAAAGATGTACTCTGTGGTATCAAAAGTGTGTACAAAATATGTTACAATAAATTTAATTAAAAATTAGGTGATATTTATTTTGTTTCATGTAACCTTACACTCAAAAATTACAAAATAAAATAAAAAGTATTCCTACAAAATCACTATTATACAAACCTTCGAAAGAAATATTTTACCAATTATTGATATACAGAGTACCGAAAACAAAACAAGCGCGTTTTTTTCACTTTGATACGCGTCAAAATCGCTTCAGCACAAAAGATTCTAGTAAATAATTATTTTAGGGAATTTTTGTAGAATTAATTTAGGTATTTTACACATAATTGTGTAATATAGTTTTTCGAAATTAGGATATTACACATGCAGAAGGGAGTACGCAAGTAACCATACTCCTAACTAACTGACCAATAAGCACGCATCATGCAAATAAATAGAATGAGCGCTTAAAACACTCTTCAAATAGTATTGGAGACTCGTCCGACACCCCCCGAAATACATAATAGAACCGCCAAATGTACAATACAAACAAACACAAGATAAAAGTAGCTCCAAACACTAGAGCAAATTACTTCCTAATTGTTCTCTTTTTAAGGTAGTCACCAAACTTCTTAGAGAGAACGTAAGAATAGTGCAAAGCGGAAGTCACCAAGCTCCTCTTGCACTAAGGGTTTTTCAGCAAATTCTCTCGTTGTGACCACCAAATCTAACGGGATAAAATGTAGTAATCTCTTATAACTACACTACGGACGCAGGAGCGCACCATAATACACCTTGGACCAGCACCACCTCCAAAGCCATTAGCACCAACTTTTAGAGCACGGGACGCCAGTGTGCACGTCAGGGTTGGGGACATTTTGGAATCAGTTTGCCTTAATTTCTACTAACCGAGGACATCGTCCGTATGCCAGCATCTCCGTCTACCAACCGCAAGGTACTACCGAAGCATAGATTTCCTATCCCAGTCATGGCCACTAGGTGCCGCATTGCATTCAGGGTAACGATGAAAATCATCCTCTACACAATATCAGATCCATGTCTTTGTTGTGAAGACACATCATTTAATTCTTCAAGATAAAAACCCATTTCGCAACTTTACAAACTCGAATGTTTTCAGTGTTCAAAGATATTTGCAATAATTACGCAAGTAGGGTCAATACATGACCATCAATACACCTCTGTACTCTATTATCTCCATCTAATTTATATAGCGTTACCACAGTCGCCATGCCAGATAGATAAAATCAATGTTTTAGAAAAGAACTGTGCCAGGCGGCGTTTTCAATGTAATCTTCTCTATATGTACTTTGTATGAGTGGATGAGAGACTTATTACTTATTATTATTAAATACACGTCATTGTATATTTACTAACTGTAAATTTCAAACGGGTTAGCCACTTTATTAATCACTTTAACCCTAACAAGATATAATTCATTTACGTTGGATAAGAAAATTTAACCCGAACATCACATAATTCGTATACGTTGGGTTGCCTAACATAGACACGCATATATTATTTTAGGATCAAAATAATTTTTAGTACACATCGGCTTATTGTTGATTAGCATTACACCAGCTTGCATGATTCACAAGCCTCGGGATATTTTTATTAACATCGAATAAACAGCTGCTGGTCATCATGATATGCTATTCTCTAACGTTGACTATGAAGGGGGGGTGTTAATAACTTTCGGGTGATAACGAACCGTTACATCCAAAATAAACACAAACTATTGATAGCAATACCTAAAACATATTTTTCTTAATCTTCTTTGGGAATGAAACCACTCATAGTTTTTAAAATCTATTTTATTTACGTTTCGATCCATGACCTAGGATCGTTGTCAAAATAATAAAAACTTCAAGTTTGACGTTTATGACATAAATTAAAGATTACTTTGATTTATTGATGTTTGAAATATTTGGTTTGAGTACATTAAGCAAAAATTTTTAAAGTTTAAAAGAATGATTGCCTTCAATTTGTGTTGCGACCTGGGATCGACCTTCCTATGGTAGCCAACACAAATTGAAGGCAATCATTCTTTTAAACTTTAAAATTTTTTGCTTAATGTACTCAAACCAAATATTTCAAACATCAATAAATCAAAGTAACCTTCAATTTATGTCATAAACGTCAAACTTGAAGTTTTTATTATTTTGACAACGATCCTAGGTCATGGATCGAAACGTAAATAAAATAGATTTTAAAAACTATGAGTGGTTTCATTCCCAAAGAAGATTAAGAAGAATGCTAAACAAACCACAACAAACATACAGGGAGTATTTACAAGTCAGGTATGGGCCTGAAATTTGTATTTGTTTTAGACAGTTGGACAATCTAAACCTAAAGCTATCGCATTCCAAAAATTCACTCACATTCCTAATAAAGTGCAGAAACAACGAAATAATACCAAAAGGATTTAGAATCAAATTTGAAAAGACAAGCAATAAACTATCAAGAATTCTCGAAAGAGCAAGTTACAGTATGATGAGGGAAAGACTACAAAACCACCGACACATTAATAATAAGTTAAAACAAGATATTGAGGGCATTATAAATTTCATACGAATAAAGGTAACAAAATATGATTTTGATAAAATTCTCGTTAGTGCAAAAACCTACTACGAATCAGTATTTTCCAAACAAAAGAAATTCACATAAAGAAATTTAATAACCTATTTATAGAGAAAAATAACACACAAACTAAAACGTTAGAAAACAGGAACACCATGCTAAACACCGTGATAAATTTATCAAACAGAACCATTAACGACACAGAAAAATCAATTCTTTCAAAAGGCCTTAACTTTTCAGTTACACCAAAATCAATACCAACCTTTGAAATAATTAGCTGTATTGAGAAAACAGCAAACCAACTCGAAGAAGATCAAGCAAACGAATTTAGAATACGATGTAAAATCGAAATAGAAAAGAATCACAAAATAAAGCCAAATGTAAGTAATAACGAAATAAAAGCAATTCGCAATCTAAAAAACGATAACTCAATTATAATTCTACCTGCTGACAAAGGCAATGCAACAGTAATAATGAATAAAAACGATTACAACACAAAAGTCAACGAACTATTGAACACTGAGAATTACACCAGTTTAGAAACGGACCCAACAAAATCAATTGAAAATAAAATATACAAAACTCTATTTAAATTTAAAAATGAATTCGAAGACAAAGAAAGAAGTAAACTAGTCCCACATTACAGTAAACCACCCCACTTTTACGGTCTACCAAAAATTCATAAAAAAGACATTCCTCTAAGACCTATTGTAAGCTCAATAGATTCACCATGCCATAATTTAGCAAAATTTCTACTAAAAATTATAAATCCATTAGCAGGCAAAACGGATTCTTTCATTAAAAACAACCAACACTTTTTAGAAAAACTATCAAACATAAAAATTGAAAATACACACACAATGGTAAGCTTTGATGTAGTAAATCTCTTTACAAATGTCCCTATAAACAAAACGCTTAATATTATAAAAAACAAACTCGAAAAAGATGGCAATCTTAAAGAAAGAACAAAACTAAGTATATCATCGATTATGGAATTACTTGGTTTATGCGTAAATACCACATATTTTCAAATAAATGATCAATTTTACAAACAAAGCTTCGGAATGGCAATGGGAAGTCCACTATCCCCAATCTTCAGTAATATATTCATGGAGGAATTCGAAAAGATGTGATATTCACACAAGAATTGAAACCATTGATCTGGTGGAGATACGTTGATGATGTTTATGCTATTTGGCCTCATAATATAGAATTAATTAAAACTTTATACAGTCAATTAACGAAATAGAACCAACTATTAAATCCACATATGAATTAGAACAACATGGAAAACTTCCGTTTTTAGATATTCTAGTTAGCAAAACCGATACAACAATTAATACATCGGTATATAGAAAACCAACGCACACAAACAGATACTTAAACTTCGATTCAAACCACCCACAATGTGTCAAACGAGGAATTATCAAAACCATGTATGATAGAGCAAAATTAATATCATCAAACGAAGAAATTTTAAAGAAAGAGAAAGACCTAATCAGATGTACACTAATAGAAAACAAATATCCTAAAAGAATAATAGAGAAAGAAATGAATAAAAACCCTAAAAATAAAGAAAAAGAAAACAAAAACAACGATACACACCACAAAATGCTCTCAATACCATACATAAAAGGATTCTCCGAAAAAATTCAAAGAATAGGAAACAAATTTAGAATTAAAACAGTATTTAGAACCAACAATACACTAAGAGCACAATTAACAAAAACAAAACCCAAAACGCAATACAAAATTCAAAAAACTGTATCTACAAAATACCGTGCGAATGTAATAAGTTTTATATAGGAGAAACTTCCAGACCATTTGAAGTTCGATTAAGAGAACATAAATCATATATAAAAAATAGAAAATTTGAAAAATCCATGATTTGCCAACATGCATGGGACTCCAGTCATAAAATAAAATGGGAAGATGCAAAAATTATCGACAAAGAAGAAAACCATCAAAAACGCAAAATCAAAGAAGCTGCCTACATAACCCTACATAAAAATAACTGCATTGCAAACGAATCCGTGACTTTCAGTAAACAATGGATTCCATTACTAAAAGAAATAACAAAAGAAATAACAAATGAAGATCAAATGCCCACAATATCTAGGTAGCATTGCAAGTTTTTCCTGGGTTTTCCTTGCGATATTAACATGAAATACAGCATACATACATGATTTCTATTTATACATACAATAACTAATTACATAACAATAAGCATATTAACTAGAAAACCATTAAAAAAAAAAAAAAAAAAAAAAAAAAAAAAAAAAAAAATTTTTTTTTTTTTTTTTTTTTTTTTTTTTTTTTCCCAAAATTAAAATTTTTTAAACTTTAAAAATTTTGTTAATTACTAAACCAAAATTTAAACATAAAAATCAAAAACCTTCAATTTATTAAATAAAACGTTAAAAAAGTTTTAAATTTTGAAAATTTTATATAAATTCAAATAAAAAAATAGTTTTAAAAACAAATTGAAGGGTTTCATTCCCAAAAATTTAAAAAGAATGCTAAACCAAAACCACAAAAACAAAGGAATTAATTTACCTGAAACTTAAGTTTTAATTTTGGCAACTTTTATCTTGGATTTGGTAAATAAAATAATTTTAAAATATTTTTAAAAGAAATTAAAAATCTAAACAAACCCCAACCAGTAATATATTCATGGAGGAATTCGAAAAGATGTGATATTCACACAAGAATTGAAACCATTGATCTGGTGGAGATACGTTGATGATGTTTATGCTATTTGGCCTGATAATATAGAATTAATTAAAAACTTTATACAGTCAATTAACGAAATAGAACCAACTATTAAATTCACATATGAATTAGAACAACATGGAAAACTTCCGTTTTTTAGATATTCTAGTTAGCAAAAACGATACAACAATTAATACATCGGTATATAGAAAAACGCACACTAACAGATACTTAAACTTCGATTCAAACCACCCACAATGTGTCAAACGAGGAATTATCAAAACCATGTATGATAGAGCAAAATTAATATCATCAAACGAAGAAATTTTAAAGAAAGAGAAAGACCTAATCAGATGTACACTAATAGAAAACAAATATCCTAAAAGAATAATAGAGAAAGAAATGAATAAAACCCTAAAAAAAAAAAAAAAAACAAAAACAACGATACACACCAACAAAATGCTCTCAATACCAACATAAAAGGATTCTCCGAAAAATTCAAAGAATAGGAAACAAATTTAGAATTAAAACAGTATTTAGAACCAACAATACACTAAGAGCACAATTAACAAAAACAAAACCCAAAACGCAATACAAAATTCAAAAAACTGTATCTACAAAATACCGTGGAATGTAATAAGTTTTATATAGGAGAAACTTCAGACCATTTGGTTCGATTAAGAGAACATAAATCATATATAAAAAATAGAAAATTTGAAAAATCCATGATTTGCCAAACATGGGACTCCAGTCATAAAATAAAATGGGAAGATGCAAAAATTATCGACAAAGAAGAAAACCATCAAAAACGCAAAATCAAAGAAGCTGCCTACATAACCCTACATAAAAATAACTGCGTTGAAACGAATCCGTGACTTTCAGTAAACAATGGATTCCATTACTAAAAGAAATAACAAAAGAAATAACAAATGAAGATCAAATGCCCACAATATCTAGGTAGCATTGCAAGTTTTTCCTGGGTTTTCCTTGCGATATTAACATGAAATACAGCATACATACATGATTTCTATTTATACATACAATAACTAATTACATAACAATAAGCATATTAACTAGAAAACCATTATTTCGGCAAATTATAAATGTTGGGGGATCTTGGTAGCCACAGGTTGCTTAACCCCCTTCACTGAATCTCGGTAAAATAAGACATCAAATCAGAAATCTCTCAATTGTATAAATAGAAACATGTTAAAAAATGTTTTTCAAATTATTGAATTTATATAAAATTCACCAATAAAAATTAATCAGCTGATTTCACAACACAAATTGAAGGCAATCATTCTTTTAAACTTTAAAAATTTTTGCTTAATGTACTCAAACCAAATATTTCAAACATCAATAAATCAAAGTAATCTTTAATTTATGTCATAAACGTCAAACTTGAAGTTTTTATTATTTTGACAACGATCCTAGGTCATGGATCAAAACGTAAATAAAATAGATTTTAAAAACTATGAGTGGTTTCATTCCCAAAGAAGATTAAGAAGAATGCTAAACAAACCACAACAAACATACAGGGAGTATTTACCTGAAACATATGTTTGAATTGGTTGGCAACTGTATCTTGATTTTGTAAATAGATAATTTATAATATTTTTAAGCATTATATCTAAATCTTTATAACAAATCGCGTGTATACTTTAATGATATTGTTACCCAATTTGTGCATTCACTTGACGACAGCAATATATTTCTTTCCAACTGTCTGGTTGATTTCCAGTCAATAAAGAATACCGCTGTGAAAAAACAACAGTCACAATTTTCATTAACTATGACGAACACGAAATACACTTTATAAGAAAACTTCTAACAACGTATTCGTAAGAAAGCTTTATTACAAAACCTACACATAAACTTACAGTAACAACAGAACAACAGAACCAAAAGACGATTTTCAATTGTATTTTAAAATACCCAACATTCGTGGAATTTATGATTATCAAAAACACATGCCTAGATAAGAAATCAGAAAGTACAACATAAACATGCGAGCTTACAAAATAGATAAATGAATAGCAAAGATGGTTGCCTAACTTCCACACTTGAAATAATAAAACTGTAGCCAACCCATATATTCAAATAACTAGAAACTGAAATGGTTTTTAAATCCAAAAGACAATAGATTTACAAATACATTTTTTGTGTGTATAAAATATGCGTTAGAAAGGTTTTATTGACAGCAAATGCAAATCTTATTATACTCGCAAAACATAAAATAATTATATACTTTCAAAATACTAAATGGACTCCCGTGTGTAGATCATTTAACTTCATTTGATAGTTTCAAATACAGTATTATTCTAGAATCTTCTTTATTAATAAGAAAGTATGTAAAACATTAAAAATGCCAGTTCGAAAAACTCGCAAAAACATTAAAAAGGCATTAAAAATAGATAAAATCATTTTACAGTTTTCCGTGTAACAATAATATAAAAGGAAACAACACATGAACAAGAATCGACAAAACCTTGCTCTGATCGTAAATCAAATGGGTCGCGGTGGTTTAACGCTAAATCGTTAAAACCCTGATATTCTCGGAAATATTACATCACCTGGATGAATTATGTACCAAATGGATCCTGAAAGATCTGTAGAATGTGACGTAGTTAGATAATTCTGTATATAAGCGGAAGTAATCCACATTCATGAATTTATTTTGATTTGCGAGATTGACCATGTAAGATTCATTAATTCGCAATTCGTTATTTGGACCTAAACCAAGCAGTATGTAACTTTAGGTAAAGATTTGAACGCATAAGTTCGAACAATTTATAATATTACGATATTCAATGGGTACCTTAGAACTTTGCATAAGTATGAAACATACATTTGAATAGTTTCAAACACAGAAGTTAATGAATGCGATTATTTGATGAAGCACCATTTGTTTAGTAAAAATACTATAAAGATCGAACATTCTTCTGTACAAGAGCTACTCTAAAGTGAATTATTTAGCAAGAGAAGGTGCACTTCGAAAATTAACGCTAAATAAACACTTATAAGAATGTGGAGTATGTTGTAAACTGAGATTTTAACGTTAATATAAAATTAAATCAGGAGGTATTTTAGTGATAAATGGTTCCATGTATCGTTATTCTTTCGGTAAAACCGCGCTCTAAATTTCACAACCGGAAGACGCTAGTGTAACGTAAAATTATTAGTTAAGCTTGCAATAAAAAAAGTTAATTGATTAATGTAGCTTATCCCTTTTTAGTTCAGATTTGCAAGTTCCGTTTGTATGGTAATATCAGGTGAGAATCCTTGTTAAATAAACGCCCCTTTAGGTAAAATTGCTGTGGCCATAGTGCTTTTTCTAACTAAAACGATAACCAGGAAAAAGTATATGTATAATAAGGTACACTCCACCACATAACTTTTATGGACTATTATTAACTTGCTCTTCTAACACGCCATCGCTTAGTAAGCAATGTTGCACAATATTTAGACATATTTTTTTAATTATCAAATTTTTACAAATTAGATGTATGTGTTGAGCCTAAAGATTTTTTTATTTTATATGGTGTACTTGCCAACATTTTTATAAAAATAAGTTTAGTATATTTTACAATTTACGGGTGACGTCACACTATTTGTAGGTGCAAATCGGAGTATCGGAAATAGTAAACTTACTGTAATTTTTCCTAGTGGACTGTATTTGTAATTACTACCCTAATTTGAACCCCAATTCGAGTAATGTAAAATGTAAACTACTTAGCAGCAAAATCAGTACACGTGGTAATCGTTGATGATCGGTCGATCGCTGGTATCCTTCTCCAAATTCCGCTAGTTTTGTTGCACTTTGAATGTTTGTAATGTCACATGGAGTAGCACGGCACACACAGCAGTATGCAAACAATAAGGTAAATGTTTCCAGTGAAAATCACGTAAAAAACTTCCGAAAATTGTTCCCGCGTGGTAACCGTACTTGTCCGTTCTATGGTTCTTTCTTGACTCTGCACTCGCCCGGAACCGATCGGCACTAATCAAAACTTCGACAATCACTTCATCTCGTGCTAGGTTTAGCAAGTAATCGCGAAGCAATCTGTAAACAGCGCCACTCTATTGTTTTATAAATTTTACAGTCGCGTATTGTGCGAAGATGCCGGCCGCCTGAAAACACACAGTGTTTTCCCATAAATTTAAAGGAATAATGATGTAATATTACGTAAAATGAGTAAAACTAAAATAACTATAATTGAAATAGCTAGACATTTCCTCTTAGCTGGGGACGGTTTATCCGTCGTTGATCAGGTAACGAAAGCAACGGATCTCAGACAGTTTAGAAAAAAGCGAAAAAATAAATGCAATTGTTTGTAATGCTGCACGAGATCATTAATTGTGGAGTAAATTCAAAATAAATTTTTCATGATAAATAATGTAAAGAAAACTTCATGAAAATGTAAACAATAAACCGAAAATATTTACTTAAAAAATATTAAGAAAACTTTTAAACATTATATGGTAGAGGATGCAGTTTCACAACTGGCTTCTTGAATAAACCTGTAGCCGTCCTAACTATAACGACTCGAACTTCCCCATCCTGACCGGGGTGTAACTTGATAATCCTTCCAAGCGGCCAACGAAGAGGGATTTTGAAGTCCGTTTGAATCAAAACTAAAGAATTAAGTTCAACGTTCGGGGACGGTTTGGTCCATTTTTGCCTTTGGATGAGAGTATTCAAGTATTCGGAGGTGTATCTTCTCCAAATGTCATGACAAAGTTTCTGAATTAGCTGCCATCTAGAGAGACGATTAAATTGATTGTCTTAATAGTCAACTTCTGGAATAGCTGAATTTAATGGTTCGGTATTTAGGAAATGTAACATTTAACTTAAGATTTAGTAGTTTCATTTAATTACGTATATAGTCTAATTTGGGGGATATGTAAATCCTCCCGACCTAGATGAAAATTAAGGGTTTTGCTTAATTTTTGAAACTCATTATCCCTAAGGGTTCATTTATTATTTCTTTAATTATGACTCTGCAATCGATTACATAATTACTCGTGGACTATGAACGTAACTGTGTAACATGACGTCTGCAATTTACTGGATAATCATGAGTAAGAAAATTGTGAACAGAAAATGAAGTGTCTATTTTTCACAGCAGCATCAAAAATTAAAGAAAACAGAAAAACTATGTCTTAGACCAAGCTGTCTGCCTCTCTGGTACCATCGACTGAACACTGACTCAACTAATTTAAGTAAGTTAGCACAGAAACCATTTTAGCAAGGCGACTCCCAACACCTCTTATCCCTAAAAGCATGCGTATTGATTGTCCAGCTTTCAAAGTACGGTCTGTATTTATAAGGAAAGGAATCACGTAGAGGACAAGACGTTTGGCTTTCAAAAATTTGATCAAATGTAAAGAATAACAGCTACCAAGAATTGTTAACAAAGGGGAACAATGTTATGCTTTGAAACACTTGCACAGCTGCAAGATAACCGCCTACCGCTTGATGGAAGTATAAACAAATCTATTCTAAGTGTGTATTTATTAAGCGGGTGGCTAAGGCCGGCTATTTTAAAAGAATGTCATAAATGTATGTGCAGTTGTGCTTGAAATGTATTCACTGCAGGTAAAGGAACACATTGCAGCGACTTCGTAGAGTGAAGTTGCTCAGCAGATGTTTGATTTTCTAAGGTAAAATATTATAGAGTAAATACTTAAGGAAATCGAGCTTGTTGACCGATAACCGTTAAATTAAATTAAATTGAAAGTAGTACGAATTAATATTCATGCAGAAAAGATCGCTTGCTGGGTTTTAAACGTAACAAATAAGTGAGTGATAATCCAAAAATTATATTTTTTATCGATGTTATATTTAAGATCTTTTTCGTAAAACAATAAATCTGATGAATATATAGCTGTAAATCGGCTGCCCAAACGTAGGAGTCAAAAATAAATGCTATGCTGTTTGGTACAATTGCTCTGACTAATATTAGCATGCAATGGATGCTTGCTAAGTAGAAAAGGTGAGTTCGTAACCTTTTCCTTCTTTGGCTGATTCAGCGAGAAATAAGGTGTGGATTTTGCGAAAATGAATTGAAACAAAGAAATCTCAAGAAACGTTTATGAACTTTCACTTGTACATTCAGTAACATCTTTTTGTTACACACATTATCTAAATAATTTACGTATATACATAGACGTAAATAGCACTTATAGATGCAATCTACAACTTAAGCTTAGAATGAAAATTTATCTTATCACTGCTCACGTATTAAAACAATCTTCACCTAATTCTTGTTAATAATTAAAGAACCCTAAAATATTTTAAGTGTAAGTCACAAAATTCTCTTTAAAATTCTCTGGATAATTTACATATCCTTGTATTACACCGCCCGTCAGTGAAGTTGACCTTGTGCAGAAAATTTTGTAAAGGTCAAAACATTTTGAGCTCTGACCTCAAAGTTGTCGAAAAAAACTAACCATTGATATATACGCACAGTAAAAAACCTTATTCTAGCTTAATTTAATTAATAATACTTAAATATCCTTGTAGGTTACGAAAACAAAGTTATACTTTGTGTCGTTAAATTCTTCTTTATGACTACCTGCTTTGCTTATTGGTATTTTATGTTTGCGTTAAGACATAAATAAAATGCCGTCCCCATATAAGAATCGCCTCCCATAAATCGCTTCCAATTAAAATTGTACCAAATTAAAGTACGTCCAAAATTAAAGTATCGCCTCCAATTAAAATACGTCCCAAATTAAAGTATCAGCAAATTAAAAATTGCCTTTTTATCGAAATACATCCCGAATCAAAGTACGTCCAGAATTATAATACGTCCCCAATTAGCGCCCTGTTTTGTTAATATTAGAAATGAAATTAATTAAGTTGTTTAACTTACGTCTATCTGTAGATCGGCTTATATTCCGTTGCACAAAATTCTGGCACTTTTAAATTTTATTTATTTACTTTTCATTTCATTAATTACGTGAGTTTTGCCCACCTTCGAACATAGTTGTTGCTCAGTTAAATATAGACTAAAATGTTGTCAGTTTCCATCGTATATATAAGCCCTTTCTCCAATAGTTTTTATTGACGTGGTTGCAATCAAGGCTGGTACTTTGCGGAATTTTTACAAATTACCTAGTTTAAATCTTCGACGAATGCTCTGTTCATCACGTCCGCATTCAGCATATTGCAGCATTATTCCAGGATTTCCAACTTTTGGTATTTCATCAAGTCACATATTCGATGTTTGTCAATTTATCATATAATTGAACCGCCTGGTGTTTATTCGTTTGCCACAGAATGTTGATTTTCTGAATAAATGTGTTCTTCTCTAGTCACGTAACGATTTTCTAATAATGAATTATTTACGATGCGTTTACGTTGATATTTTCGACGCAATTGTTAAATATTTGGGATGCCAATTTATCTATGTTTCCCGGTAATTTAATTTTGATGCAATTTGTTGCGTTTCAAATCTTATCTTTACTTGTAAACTATACTTAAACATATTTATGTTCTCATGCATTTAGTTACATATCTCTTAATAATCTCTTAATTGACATTATGTAGAATAGTCGATTTACTCTTATAATTTCTGGAATTATTTGTTTTACTTAAAGTTAAAGTTGTTTATGTTTATCCTATGACCCCTATGACTTAATCTACCCTTAAACTACTCTATTGTCATAGCAATATATATATATATATATATATATATATATATATATGGGGTTAGAGTAAATTCAATGCAATTATTCCTGCTATTCTGCGAACTAGTAAAGCAATTTAAAATATTTGTGCCCAATAATAATTTTGTGGAAGTAAAAATATTCTAATTGAAATTGTTTGCAGTTAGTTAATTTCGTCAATTCTGAGAGATTGTAAGTAGGCCTGCATAGTTTTAATTGAATTTGATAATTGGGGTATTTTATTGCTTAAAGTCCTCGATAAACTTCAAAGCTCATTCAAATTCTGTTCAAGTTTTGTACAACTTTTGATTGAATTGTACTACGTTTGAATTCGTTGCAAATTAGTTTCTTGCCTTGTGTGTAATTTTGTTCATGAAGCTATCACGTCGTAGAGAAAATTTGTGTAAAGTCTAAAGTATTGAGAACAGAAGAGTCCGGAATCTTCTCAAGGCACCAGGAATCAGAGGTCAAATTAGTTTTTAAGATTCGAGGTTCTTTTTTGTGTGTAGAAGGCTTTATGAGAATATATTATAGGTTTTTAGTATGTAATAATTTTATTGTGATCAGTTGTAGTTTTAAGGTTTAATTAATTCAAAATTTTACTTAGGAAATAATCTATACAACAAAGAGTAATCTACTCGTATCTTTGAAAAACTCTACTTTTAAAAAAATTAAATAATACAGTAGTGAGAGTACTTAACTCTGCAAGTTCAACATAAGTTTGTTCTGGATATTATGTGTTGTATATTACAAACATTCTCATTTTTCTATATATTATTTGTAAATATTGCACTTTAAAATTTTTAGTTACGATTAATATACTTATCTATCCGAGCAGTAGAGTCTGTTAATGCTCTACATAACTGAAATAATCGTGAAAGTGGATTCTTAAATCTAGTTTTGAGATATCTGCGTCTGTTGTATAGAGAAACTTACTTCAATATTACAGCAATATATTACTATTTATTTTTGATACCATTTGGTTTATTTTTGCGATTTTGCGATTAAGTGTGCATTTTCATTTGCATTTTTCTAAATAAAACTGAGAAGCGCAGTTTACTACATTCTTGATGTACAATAAATTCAGTTACGGCCACAAAAACTCATCTTCAGATAATAGTATATTTTTAGAGTACAATTGAAATAAGCATTTATATCAATATTGGATGTAAATGGGTGAATAAGTAAAAGAACCAAGTTAATCAGATATTTGGCATCAATCTAATAAAGTTTATTTAACTGAAACTTATTTTTGGTTGTCTAGCAAAATTTGTTCAGATGTAGGTAGCACCTACTGTGTTTAACTGTTTGATAGATGCCTTATTATAAAGCAAATTAATATGTATGCAACAAGCTCTTTTGTGATTGCATAGAAAGTTAGGTTATTGCTAAAAGCGTTATGACCTCTTCATTAAAGTTCTACCAATGTTTAGATCTTACTAACTGGAAATTAATGGCAAGTGCTCTTTTTTTTCTTCGTTACAGAAAATACTTCAACCCATTAAACTCAATAACACAACGTATTTTTGGTGTAATACTGCAACCGTTATACAAAATATCTTTTGGCAATAACGTGCGTGTTTTCTTTCTAATGTAATATGAGTCATCAGATTTACGCTTAAAATAACCCTGCTAAACCATTTAAAATTATTATAATAGATCCCCTTTACCCTTTTCAATGACCAATATCTCCCCAAGGAATCTGAATAAACAGAATTGAAAAGACATTCGTTATCTATTGTGACATTTAATTTAACATTAACTCAGACGAAAATTATTAAAAAGGTTTACAACAATCTCGATAAAATGTGAAAGGGGTAGATGGTTCAAAAAGATGCAAAGTCAGAGTCTCAATATTAATCAGGACGACATTTTTAATATAAAATGATCGTTGTTGTATAATAAATATATAAGCATGAAATGGCATATTGAAGTCTGAAATATTTTATATCTGGACCTTTGTAATTAAAAAAGTGGTCCAGCGATGATGTTTGAAGTGGTAACTTAATCTAAGCGCTACTAGACATAATTTTCATTTTGTAGGAATTTCAATACTGGAATTGAGACCGGATCTTGGACCAGCTTAGTAGGAAACTACCTGGCACAAAAAACCAGCCTTAAAGCTTCGTAAAAAATGACAGAAAAACACAAAGATCTTAAATAATTTATATTTAATCTTCTCGAGTAGCCAAAGAATAAATAATGTATATAAGAGGGAGGACCACTTGCCCCAACTTCCTTTGTAGAATGCGAGATTTACGAAACACAAAGGATGTAGCGGTTTTAAACTTTTTTCAAACTTGTTCTTGGGTTTGTTACACGCCCTCACTTTAATGTACAAGCACCATCGAATGAACTAAATAAAAGGATAACTGTTCTCAGTTCTCTAACAACTTTTTACGATATTTACCTGCACAATAAACATGCTCGTGGCGGCTGGCGCCCGCCACGCTTGATACATGCTTTTGCATTTTCCCACACTTGTGCAGGGACGTAACAAACACAATTTTTGAGTTATTTGACCCTGAATACGCTTTTCTGCGATTTATGTTTTTGTTGATGGATAATGTACACTGTCTGTTTTTTAATGTTTTATCTACAGAACAACTGATAAACTAATAACTAGATTTTTCAAGAATTAAGACATCTTGAATGGTATCAAGAAATGCCTTATTTATTTATACAAAAATTTAAAAATCATTCAAATCCGACAAATAAATTAAAATAAAGATTTAATTGTATTGACGAATATACAGTATTGCCCGAAATAAACAGTACTGAAATTGTAATTGTTTTGTATATTTAAAAAATACATATTATTGACACTTTATTATATGTTCTAAATGTGCACCTCCTCGTTCGAGACAGACTTCATAACGATGTTCTAAGTTTCTGGTCATGTTATTGAATAAGGGTTGTCTCAGGGCTGCGAAGAAGACTCTAACGGCATCCTTTAATTCATCGATGGTTTGTGGTGCCCGTTTGAAAACGGCATTTTTAGCCATGCCCCAAATGTATGCGTCTGGAGGTGTGAGGTCTGGAGAATGTGAAGGATAAGGAAGTCAGTAAATCGTGATATGAATTTGCTTGGAAAATGTTCTTGAAGAAATTGACGAATTGCGGCAGCAGTATGGCAAGTTGCCCCGTCCTGCTGAAAAATTGGTTTCGAAATGCCAAGTTACGTGCACGACAGAATTGACGTAGATCAGGGATAAATCGTGTTAAAATTTGTCTGTACCTCTGTTGATTAAGTGTGACTTGCCTACCATTCTCTTCGATAAAGTACGGACCAATGATTCCGTGTCCGGAAACAGCACACCAGACACTCACTTTTCACTATGTAAAGGAACCTCTTGAACCTCATCGGGTCTGGCAAAGCCCAGAAATCGATTTGTGCGACGATTCACATAGCCTGACAAGTGAAAATGTGCTTCGTCTGAAAACCAAACATTTTTCAAAAATTCAGGTTTTCATACTGTAACGCGAGAATTCTGGCGCAATATTCCACTCTACTGCGATAATCCCGAGGATGTAGTTGTTGATGTACCTGAATCACATACGAAAATGTACCCAACTCCTTCAGGATTCTTTGAAAGGAAGTTCTTTTAAATCAAGTTGTAACGCTGTCCTTGCCTGGCTGACTTTCGGATTTTCTAAGATTTGCTCAAAAACACGTTTATGGTTATTGTTGTTGTTAACTGTCCTGGGACGCCCCGAGTTTCCTTTTCGTTGGCACAATACACTACCTGTGTTTCTAAACTTTTCAATAACCTTCAAAATTACAGCATTACTTGGAGAACGTTTATTAAACCTTTGTGTGAATTGATCAGACACGTATAGCAAACTTGCACCATTATGTCGGCCGATTCCGTATGAACGAAAATAATTCTCTACCAGAAACACTTTCTCCTCTGTACTTAACACCATTTTTAACAATTAGGCCCTACTAATTACTTGTTTGAGGTTTACTTGACAGGTCTATACTAGCTAACTTGAGTGTGACAGCGCACGCATAAAAACACCGCCAACTTAGTTTCAGTACTGTTTATTTCGGGCAATACTGTATTAGTCCAGTCGATGGAAGCTTTTCCCCTCCGAAATTTTTGTATAAAAACCGATTGACTTGAAATTTGGTTAAATGCTAGAGAATATGTCAACTAACATTAGTGACAGCGCCAATTGCCACTTTCACCCTTGGGGTGGATGCCACCCTTTCTCGGGGGTGGGAAATACTTTATTCAAAATAACTGCAAAAATCGATAGATTGGCTAATTTTAAGGAGCCTATTTGGGATAAAATTTTTCAAATTGTCTTATACTTCTTGAGTTATTGACGGTTGAAAAATTAGAATTTTTATGAAACTTTAAACAAAGAATCTTCTGCATACATTATTGACGGAGGTATGTTATCGTACAGGGTAAAATGGCCTACTCATTGTAACTACGGTACAGTTTTTAAAGAATATATTTCTTTCTTAAAAAGAAATTTTGGCAATAATGTAACAGTTGTATTCGATGCTTATGATGGAGATAGTAATAAAGCATCAGAGAGAAATCGTCGGTCACTTTCTAAGGAATATCAATTTACGAAAGATATGTCAGTAATTGTTACTCAGAAAAATTTTTTGTCAAATTATAAAAACAAAAATCGATTTATATCATATCTGATGAATATTTCGAGTATAGGGGTGGCTTTTGAGGGTTGAAAAATTTAAAAATGACATATACCATTTTCCATGTAGTGATATTAAATATTCATGTTTAAAGTATATTTTTATCAATATAACGCTTAAATCTTGGTTTTTGAATTTTTTTCGCTAAGGGGTAGTGTTCACCCCTAAAAAACTAAAAGCGGCAGTCGGCTCGTGTCACTTTTGAAACTGAGTGTAAGATAGACCTAGTGTCAAATTTTCATCCAAATCGGTTCTTGTACAAAGGATTCGGAGGTTATCGATTGTTTTAAGCTACAATGACTGGACTATATAAACCGCGGCGATCTTCAAGTGACACTAAGGGTCCGGCCATTCAGTACAGAAACAGCTCTATAAAGTCTGTTATGCAGTAAGAATGTAAAGAGGCCCGTAACACTATTTCTAGCCAGAGACGTCGACTGTGGCGAAGAAAAGTATATTCTCTCACACGCATCTTGGGCTAGAACGCAATGTATTCGAATATACTTCGGTATTGCCCTTTATGCATACATTAATGTTGATAGTGCTCCTTTTCGTTAGAATATACAGGAATTTCTAAAAAAACTCATTGATTTAAAAAAATCATAATTAAAAAACGAAACCAGTAATAAACTTTCGGGTTTTGAACTTGTTCAGTATATTGTCAAGATTGTTTTGCTAATATTCGATCGCAGTGCGTGACCTTGGAGCGAGCGTGGTGGGGGAAGAGTGCCACTGCTTCCGCCGGCCGACAGTCGCCACCCACCAGTCATGGCTATGCCACAGGAGAAAGCTGTGTGTGATTTGGTTTATTCAGTCGAGTTTACTGATAACAGTTCAGCGTAATTATCGACGTGAATGTGGCGTGTAGAATTTTGATGTTTTCGGGTTCAGGAATAAAAAAAATGCAAGTCACACACACCTAGACTAGTTTATTCAAACAATAATCAATTTAACAGACAAATAGACACAAAGGAAATTTATAACCAGCACAACTAAGTACTAAACAAGAAAACTTCTTCAAATATGCACTCCACGCATTTACTCTAACAAGAATCTGTGTAACTTAAATTTAAGTTAACCGCGTGCGTCTAACCCGACAGCTCGAGCAGGACTAACTCCAATAGTCGGTAGCGTTCGCTAAGCCGACTTAACCGGTGAATGTACATTACCCCCCAACAAAACCGGAACCAAGACATATAAATGGTATCGTTTTTGTTCCTAGCTTATTTGCATACAAGCGACTAAACCAAAACCCTTGATATTACGAAAATGAACGAACTAAACATTGAACTAATTATACCAATCCACTCGTATAAGATAACTAAGAGTGTAAACTGAACTAAAAAGATTTTTACTTAAGTTAACAGAGTAAACTTAAACCTATACAAATAATTGCCAAACGGCTCAAACATAAATTGGAAATCGATACGGTTTAATATTCCAAATATTCTGCGTCCCTATGAACATACTAGTGGAGTCTTCCACCACCCGATAGGCATTATTATTTAACTTCTCTAGTATGGTACAAGGAACCCGAAAAATTAGAAAAAATTTGATTATTTGATGACTTTCACCAGAGGACGCTTTGTGGTTTCGAATCAGTACTTTATCTCTCACTTCAAAAGAAATCGGCTTATGAGTCGAATCATGTTTCAATTTTCGCCTTTCTCCTTGCGACACCAAACAAGATCGAGCAAGCGCGACCACATTTATGATACCCGCTTCAGTCTTTGGAAATGGAACCACGCCCCGGCTATTTAAAGTCATGATTCTATTCTCATGGACTTCCAACGGCGTGAAGCCAGTACTAGAATTAATGACCTGATTTAAATAGGCGGCCACTTTAGGTATCAAATAAGCCCATTTTTGGTGCTGAGAAAAACAGAACGTACGAATTAATCGACCAATTTCACGGTTCGTCCTCTCGACCATATTCCCTTGCGGAAAATAAACGGATGTGTGAGCCACCGCCACACCTTGCTCTTTCCTTTTGCTCAAATAGAGCCGACTGCCAAACTGAGATCCATTGTCAGATAGGATCATCTTAGGTTTACCCACTTGAATAAAATAGTCCAATAAACACCTTACGCTGGACACAGACGATGCTTTTTTCAACGGATACAGAGTTACTGTTTTGCTGTAAATATCCAAGACAACAAAAAGCT
Organism: Platerodrilus igneus; assembly: GCA_036346225.1. Classification (NCBI taxonomy): domain Eukaryota; kingdom Metazoa; phylum Arthropoda; class Insecta; order Coleoptera; family Lycidae; genus Platerodrilus; species Platerodrilus igneus. The sequence continues at coordinate 315,812 of JARFIW010001357.1, forward strand.
GCATAACCCCGCCCCGAGACATAGGTAGTGGACCCATCAAGTCCACATCCAAAGTATGATTGGGTTCTTCAACTAAAACGGGTAACATTTCTCCATTACACCGTTTAGAAAACTTGGCATTCTGGCAGATATCGCACCCACTAATTATTTTACCAATTATTTCTCTCATTTTCGGCCAGTAAAAATCACGACAAGGACCTTTATAACATTTTTCAGAACCGAAATGGCCATTATTTATATGAGCGGCGGATACCAACCCTGCAATTTCAGTTTTGGGTATATATAGTCGAAACCCAAATAACTTGTCATTTCCCCACCTAAAAACCATACCTTCATGCATAATATACCATTGACGAGTACGAACCGAAGAATCTCCTTGTCTCAATTCTTGCTGAATTTTATTACACACCTCGTCCTTGGCTTGTCCTTGTCCTTTAGGATATCGGGATAAGGTATCGGCCACAAAATTTGACGAATCGGCACAATATTCGATTTTCAGAGAAGATTGTTTAAATAGAGGCTCCATCTCAACAATCTAGAATTTAGAAAACAACAGGTAGTCAAAAAGGACAAGGCTTTGTGGTCGGTTACTATAGTTATCTCGTGACCTAACAATAACGCATACCAATTTTTTAAGGACGCAACAATGCTGAGGGCTTCTTTTTCGGTGACCGAATAGTTTACTTCGGCCCCGTAAAGCATTCTCGAGTAAAAGGCAATAACATATATTCTATCACTCTTTGTCTGGGACAGACATGACCCAATAGCATAACGGGAAGCATCAGCACGAATGTGAAATTCTATATTCGGGTCAGGGTGAGAGAGCATTATAACTTGAGAAAAAGCTTTTTTGATTTCTTCAAATGTCTGCTCCGTTCGGTTTGTCCCAAACCGCCGTTTTTTTCAACAAGTGATTTAACCCCCATGTCAAATTGGAAAAGTTTTCAACAAACCGGGCATCATAGTTCACCAACCCTAAAAAACCTCTCAAAGCCTTAAGATTTCGGGGCCGTTCAAAATCTAAAATGTCTGAACACGCTCAGGTGTCATAATTATACCATCCGTAGTCACCAGATGTTCTACAAATTTCAGTTCCTTATGTGCAAACGAACATTTTTCTAATTTAAGAGTAGCTCCTGCTTTAACTAATTTTTTCAAAACAATTCGAATGTGATTGATGTGATCCTCCACATTACCAGATATTATTAACAGGTCATCCACATTTGGAATAACAAATTCCTCAACCTCTTCTGCTAAACTGATTTTATGGCTCTAATAAAACTGGCCACTGACGTTGCCAACCCAAAAGACATCACTTGGAACACATAGGAAGCGCCCTCACATATGAAACCTGTATATTTTTGATGAGGTTCGAAAAGTGGTACTTGGCAATAAGACATGCACAAATCCAATGTACTAAGAAAAGCCCCGGGGAATTCTATACAATAACTCTGACGCATTGGGAGGGATTACGTGGTCCTTCTCCATTTGTTTGTTCAAAAACCGTGCATCGACACATACCCTCGGGCGACCATCCTTTTTTTTAACTATGACCAAAGGGCTAACGACTTCCGTCTATTGTTCTCTAACAACCCCCCCATTAAACCATCTGCTCAAATTGCTTCTTTACCTCCGGATAATACACGTGCGGAATAGGGTAAGGCTTTATGAAAAACGTAGTTTCGTGCTTCATTTTGATTTCATGAACATAGTTCTTGATTTGACCAGGCTTGCTCAAAAACACCTCTGAAAATTGCAAGACCGTTTCCAGTAAGTTTTCTTTCTCGGCATCCCCTAACGTTTCAGTTTTCTCAATTAGATTCTTGCTTCTATCCTCCATAATTTCCGTTCCTTCCCCGACAGCCTCAGAGTTTGAACGCTATCATTTTGTACGTTGATTTCCGCTACACACAAACCCGCCGTTTGCGATTGTTTTTGATCGAAATTTAGTGACACCCAATCTCCTTGAACATATCCTATTATACGCAACGAATCAACACATATCTTTATCTTATAATGAGCCAGCCAATCGCAACCCAATATAATGTTTCGATTTAGTGAGGGCACAATCACACACCCAAACTCAAAAATACAATCATTTATCCGAAATTTAAGCCACGCTTGTTGCTTAATTTTTTTGCTTTATTACGCAAAGCACCGACGATAACAGTGTTAGTAACAGGCATGATTGGAATTTGTGGATTTCCTTTCTGCATCTCCTGGAAGAAATTCTGCGAAACACATGATAGCTGACTGCCGCTATCAATCAAAATGGACGTACCAACATTTCCCACATATCCCCCTAGAACCGGCAATACATTTTTCGATTGCTCATTTTCCTCCTCACTTTCCTGTAATAATTCCTTATTATTTTGAGTGAACAACATTTGTACTGACTTATTTCCCCTTGCGTCATCCTTATTCGTTTCTGTCAACCTCCCGATTCATTTATTCCTTCTAAATAATTATTTCCCTTCTTCGTGTTCCTTCTTGTACTTCGTTTTCCTCCCTTCCTCTCTCTACTCGATTCATATTTTCCATTCGATTCATATCCTCAGTTCCTCGCTCAGTCCTATACCTATCATTTTCAGTTCGATTTTCCGAACTTTGTACCCAATTTCCTCTAAAACTTCGACCACCTGCCACGTTCCTTTCGAGTGCCGACGAATTGCGCTCCCGTTGATTCCGGTCATTACACCACCTCCTTGATTATCCATCTCATCTAACTTTCTTAGAAACTCTTCAGTCTCATCTATAGTTCGACAACCCCCGTTAAAAATTCCCCCGTTTAGTTTGAAAATCAAAATGTGATGAAATTAATTTTATTACCTCATACTCCAACAATTCTTCATCTAAATATTTACATTCCCTAGCAATTTTCATAAAGTAGTCCGCCCTTGATCCAAATTTGTGTTCCCCAAATTTCAAATTACAATAAACCTCACGGCGTTTCTCAGGGCCCCAATACCTTTCTAGAAAACGTATCTTAAAGTACTCAAAATTTATAAAACATTCCTTTTTTATAGATGCCCATTCAAACGCGGATCCTCGGAAGGACTTTATCGCCAGGGTGACATTTGTTTCTTCACTGGTACACCCGCTTCTACAAAAATTTCCTGTAGCTCATTTATAAAAGCTACGGGGTTCACAGATTCGTTTGGTCTAAATACTAAATTTGTACCCCCCAGTTCTTTGAATAAGCTAATGTATGATAAATCGCGCCGCATTGGTTCTATTTTCACAGTCGTTTCGTTTTTCTTGCTTGGTGCCCCTTCGCTCTTCCTACAAGCATTTCCTTTATAGGTATTTTAAATATGTTGTAAACCCCCTGATACCTGATTACTCATTTGTTGCACAGTCGTACACACTTTTTTTGACATACCATTTAAATTTTCATTCGCATTCTCAATAGACATATCGAGTTTTTCTACAACGATAGCATTACTCGCTTGCCGTGATGCTGTCCAACAAAGCTTTATTACTTTCAACCAGCTACATAAGTGAATTTATCACGGGATTATTTCTCTCAGACTCTGCACTTTTCTTTCTACGCGGCATTGCGCGTTTATTAATTTTTAAACTCATTTCTCCTTAAAATTCAACATCTGCATGAAGTTGGTAGACGTGGGCCGATTGCATGGCCTCCAAAGAGCCCAGATCTGACTCCACTAGATTTCTTTTTTTGGGAACATGTAAAAAACATTGTTTATTCCGAGAAGATCCGTGACATTGCTCATTTGAGGGAGAGGATTGTTGCAGTTGTAGCATCCGTCACGCCTGGTATGCTGCTGAAAACCTGGGAAAAAACTTATTATCGTTTATACGTGGTCAGGGTAACAAATGGTGCACATATAGAACTTTATTAGGTATAAAAAAAACTTGTGAAGATTCTCTTTAATACTATATAGGTTTAATAACTATTATTTTAACTTTACTGTGTACAAATAAAACTTTAAAGCAGGGAGTTCTTTTATAAACTCTTTGTATATTTTGAAAAATGTGGGGGGTGGGGGGATGTGGAAACGTAAAACAACCTCTTCCCAAAGGGAGTTATGCCCGAAACCTGATACAACTGTTTATGCTTCTAGAATGCTCCATTGACCACACATTACTACCGATACTACTTTTTTTTCAGTAAAGAATATTTAAACAACTATGAGAGAATGAAAACGGCATATCCACCCAAAACCAGGCTATTTGTACCAAACCTCCTCGAATAGTTTGTGCTACATTATGCATAAGTTAATACTAGTTCTAGTTTGTTACACTTTAACCCCAATCCGACCGAATCGTTTTAAAAAAATAGCACTTGTACTAAGCACTAATATTACTTCGTCCAATAACGTCGAACAAGCTAGTTTTCATGCATCTTCTCCGCCAGCATTGAGTGTATGCGATAAATTGTGCATCATTTTCCTCAAAGGTTGTGTTATTTAACACAAATTTCCAAAAACGTGTGGTTTTATTATCCATTGCTCAAATCGAAATTCGTGGCCGTTTGTTGGATACCGGCAGCACAACTTCATTTATTACTCAATCATGTGCTAAACGTTTAGGGCTACGCCTTACACCGCTATCTCTTACTCTTAACGGGTTAGGTTCGAGACAGACAGTTACTACCCACGGTACCGTTTTTATATCTATTAAACCAGTGAACAAATTGACTCCTGTTTTTAACATTGAGGCAGTAGTTCTGCCTAAAATTTTTGGTGACTTGCGTACTACTTGCGTCAACAAAATCAGTTATTGTCAACCTTCCGTTAGCCGATCTCCAATTTGCAAAACCCAGTACTATAGATTTATCATTAGAGGCGAATGGATTTTTTCAAATTTTAATCGGTGATGGTGCCCCTGTTGAATACAATCCACCTTTAGCCATGAATACGGTTTTTGATTATATTTTAATGGCATCGCTTCCAACTTTAAGTACTCCGCAGTTTACTACTTTACTTTGTTCTACTAACCACCTACCTGCACTCGAATAAATTATTTCTAAATTTTGGGAGGTCGAATCACTTCACACCGCCGCAGCCCATACAGTGGGGAGTTGGAAGCTGAAACTATGTTTAAACAAAGTCATAGGGGTATCAAGCAGTGCCACTATGTCCTTTCTCTGCCCTTTAAGGATACTCCTTCCTTATTTATTGGAAGTCGTGAATTAGCAAACCAAAGATTTCTTTCTTTAGAAAGGAGACTCTTGAAGCAACCCCATGTATATCAACAATATAAGGATTTCTTTAAAAAATACTTAGACCGTGAACACATGCAGTTAATGACCACTTAAATAATTCTTATTACATACACCATCACTGCGTTATAAAACCTGAAACCGTTAGCATTAAACTTCGTGAAGTTTGCCTCCGCTAAAAGTATTTCTGGCAGCTCGCTGAATGATCATTTATTAGTTAGCTCAAAATTACAAAGGGATATCACTATCCTTTTACTCTATTTTCGTTTATATGACTATGTCTTAACTGCTGATATTCGTTATATGTACAGGCAAATTCTAATTACACCTAAACACTGTGATTGTCAATGGATTGTGTGGTGTCTTTCTACCGTTGGCCTTCCACAGGATTTTAAACTTAATACAGTCACTTTAGGATCAACAACGCTTTATTTCTTGCCGTACGTACCCTTTTGCAAATCGCTGATAAGGTAGGCGAAACTTTTCCTCTAGCTGCTTTCGCTCTTTGTCATCATACGTATATTGCTGACTGGTTACCGGCCAATATACTTTCCAGTCCATCTTGAGGTTTCCAATTTTTTCTTCCTATATCACCCAACCGACACTACGACCTTTTTAACCTAGCCTGAACTCTAATTCTTTTGGAGTTCAATTCTACCACTCTGTCCCTGATTTGTTACGGTATTCGGTGTAGACGATTTTTTTTCCTTACTTTGCTGCTTTCTTTCTTGTCTGCACGGTATACCGTAACAACTATAAAAATCAACAACAATGAGATTACAGTACTAGTATGTAAAAAAGGGGGAAGTAAGTCAAAACCTGAATAAAGAATAGGAAACGAGAATTCACAAGAGATTCAAAATATCTGCTACCTAGGAAGCCAAGGAACGCAAGATGGAAAAGGTGTAAAAGATATAAAAGAAAATATTTACACAAGGGCGCGCTGCATTAAATAAGAAAAGCAGCTGCTATGTTCGAAGACAACAAACACAGGAACAAGGAAAGAATTGTTGGAAGCAAATGTGTAAAGCACAGTAATGTACGACTGAAACGTAAACGGTAGGAGAAGCGCATGGGAAAAAGATGGAAGTCTTTGAGATGTGGTGCTACAGATGTATATGAAGATATTATGGACAGACAAAGTTTAGCACAAAGAAGTTCTAGAAATAGTAGGTGAAGAAATAAATGTGAAAAACAGAAAAAAATAGAAAAGGTAGGATGATGTAACACGTTCTAAGGCATGAGGGAATGATGCGGAACATGTTAGAAGCAGGAAAGGAAAAAAGAGGCAATAATATACCTAGATTAGACTATTGAACACTAATAATGAAATAATCTGGGAATGTATAGGTTAGCTCAGATTAGGAAACAATGGAGGTACTCGTCCAATCAGTTCCAGAACTGAAAACCTAAAGATGATGATGTTAAGAAGTTTACTTCTTAAAAGTTGCCAAAAATAAGAGCAATTTTTTACTTAGAAAATTTCTTTCAACTTCTGTGTGGCTAGTCTCTATAAAGTTGTCAGTTGTAGCAATCATATCAAATGCTTTTACTTAATGTCTTTATTCTGCCGTATTTCCCAATTTTTTTAGAATGCCACTTTATCTATGAGATTTCTTCAACTCATAGTCATTATTTCAACTGATTTTGTAACTCATTTAAACGTACAACTTTTTACATTTTTAATTTAGAAAGTTCCCCGCCCTCCTAACGTTATAGGCTTTGCTAATTTAAATATAATGTTGAAGTTACAGCCATAGATAGTATTTCAAAAAGGTTGTTCAGTATGAAACACAAAATTACCCTTCAGCAAGCAAAATATAACATGCAATAAATAAAATATATTAACATAAAAATATATACAAATTCAATTAAGGCACTTGCAATTCACTATTACTAAATACTGTGTATTATTGAGATCACAAAACATTAAGGGTAAAATAATCACCATGGACGCCACATATCGTTTGATGTGTCAACATTATTGTTTCCTACCTGGGATGATGAGGGAAGCGACAGTTTGTGAAATTCCTGCTTGCTTTTCATTCCAGTGGGAATAGGTTTAACATCTTCTAGTACTAATTCTAAATTAGGAACATTAGGATCTGTAAAATCACTGCACCCTTTGTTATATTTATAATCAGCTGCGCCTGTACTATGTAGTGTTTTTGAAATTTTAGTTGGAGCAACGGTTAATAGATCAGATGAAAACGCAGGCTCACTTTTTCGTTTAAGGTCTCTTTGATAATTTTCTTCGTAATGTACAGAATCCTCTAGTACGTGTGCGTTTCGAAATCGTTCTGAATAGTTGGTTATAATACTTAAAGGTTCTACTAATTTTTGGGATTGAATAGTGTTAACAGTTTTTTGTATAGGAAACCGAATACATTTAACTTCAGTTTGTTGTGGTACAGAACTTCCTTCGGGAGACACTGAAGTCGATGTAACGGAATGTTGGGTTTCGACAGCAGGTTCATTTAATATACGATTTAAATGAACACGCTGTACAGAAGAAGGGTTAACTGGACGGAAACCATGGGGTGAAGGTGCACTAGTATTATTGAAATCGCTTGATGAACTCGAGGGACTTTGTGGAGGACTAATTAATCTAGGCGGAAGCTTTGTAGGACTTGTAGATTTTTGTAGTAAATTATTAAGAGCAGATGGAATAACAGCAACAAACGCACTCGACCTTGAAGATTCTTGATGGGTATTTGAAAAAGCAGGTAAAGTACTCGAATTTGGAACTAGAAGAGCTAATTCGCCTGATGGTAATCTACTGGGAATTAACTGTAGGTTTGTTGGTATCTGAAAGCTTGGGTTATTATTTTGATCACCGGTTGTTTGTGGTTGATTTTCTGTAACTACCGATGGAGTAAAAATATTTGATGAGCTTGATAAAAAAGGAACACCTCAAAACCAGGAAAATTTAAATGCACTATTTGTTCAATTCCACTGATGCATTTCGCAAGATGCTGTGAAATATTTTGCTGAAGCCCAACGTCAAGACCATCTAAGTTACTGATATATCGAGTGACTTCTTCAGCACATTCGTTAAAACCCGCCTTAAATTTTCGTAAAACTGTTGGATCCGTCGCCATCGCTAGCGCAAGCTGTTGTCGTTGCACGTTCTGGAGGTGCTTTACTGCCATTTCAAGAATATCAGCTTTCTCGAGTTTTGAATGTCTTGCTGGCTGAAGGATACACATATATAAATATATTTCAAAAGCGTGAGAAATCATACTTACATCTTTTTTCATAGCATCCAAAATTAAAGTTTTTATCTCGTTTAAACAGTGATTTATGCGGGCTCGACGCCTCTTCTCCATAATAGGTTTATGGGTCTAAAAAATAAATATTGGCTTAATAAATTACGTCAGATATTACTAAATGAATACCTTTCTAAGTTCCGCTTTTGACATAGTGGAAGACGGTTCGTATGATGTGGGTCGATGATCATATTCGTCCTCGCTAATTGGCATGTGACCCTTGGGGCTGTAAAAAATTTAATGAGAGTTAGAAGACTTTAAGGAAGATTTATACCTGTTGTGCATTGTGTTGCGAAAGAGCTTATGGATTTCATGCAAATGTGGGCAACTATTCTAAGAAACTGTTTAAAAGAGACCGACTTTTAAATTACAAATCACAGGTTGTCAAAGAAGCTGTAGTTAATTTAATTTGTAAGCGATGTTAGGTATTTAAGAGGTATACGAATGGGAGAGGAACCGACTGATTTTTAACGAATAGGATGACACTTGATATCGTATCTTATGTGAACAAAAATAAAAATTTAATCATTGAGAAAGTAAGGTTCGTGTTAACTATAAAAACTAGCATTAATTGATTTAAAAACAGTAATTGAAAGGCGTGAATATTTTATGATTAGTAGGTTGCATGTATGAAAATTAAGCTTTTTGCAATTTTATTCAAAACTATTTTAAGAAATACATCTTTGTTACTTCTGGACGACTAATAATCTTTTCCGAAAAATTGAGAAAACTTAGTGGCCTCAAAGACTGTCAAAAATTAATTGAGCGACCTTAAAATGTAAACATTGCATAACCAGCGTCAAGGATTTCTTATTTATTTACAAAAGTAGCATTTACTCACCAATAAAAACAAAGAAAAATCCTTGTATATCCGAAATCAACAAGTACAACAATTGCGTTTGTTACACTACTTCTGTGTCGTTTACTGTACACGCGACTAAAAAAATTTAAAGATCTATAAGCATCTACCCTGTTGTGTTAAAAGGTCAGGCGTGAGTGATCAGTGTTTAAATGTTGGAGCGACATTCCGATACAGCGTGGGAACATCACGACTTCCCCTCCACGTAAAGCCGCATGGCCATCAGCTAGTTCACCCTTCTCGGACAGGGTAAAATAACTTCACAAGCTTGGAGTTCCCACGGTCAGAGACGCATTACACATTTTATAAACACGTTTTATTAATTATGTAATTAATGTAAAATTTGCAAGTGAAAGTCTTCGTATGGTTTATATTTATGGATCTATTTTTGAAGCAGTGACGGGTAGCGAAGTCACTACGCTATGAATTTTAATTAGATTTGTTTATTTAAATGAGATGTCCGGAAGGTAAATAACACTTATTAATATTAACGGAATTTGTAAAACTACTACGATGTTAAATGTGAAAATAGAGGGTATATCTTTAGCGTTGAATATGTTTAGTCTTTGTTCATAGCACCAAGGGTTTTTATGGTAACAAGGCATACTGAATTGAAGTGTATCTGAAATGCTAATTTTCTGTTGATCAAACAAGTAATCAACGACAGATCCACAGCCGGATCATTGCATAAACAAATGAGACAAATGTCTAGGGTTCATAGATATATAGTTATTGCGAATTCTAAAATCCAAATAAAATATATTCTTATGTGTCTTCTTTTAAAAGTAATTCTTTTGATAATTTACAATTTTTTTATAGCGATAGGAATAAAATTAATCATATGTATTCTTAACGTCCTATGAATTAAAAAAAATGTATTATTTTTATAGGGTTATTGTGAATATCTAAAATACAAGCATAAGGGTAACTTGTTATTATGATTCTTCTTAATGAAAGTAAAACGCCCAATAATTAAAAAAAATTTTATAGCGATAAGAATAACACTAACTATACATGGTATCCAGAAATGCTGTTCGCAAAAGAAAACTGCAAATTCTAGAACTCATTTTATGTGGATTTGAGGTAAATCTTGATATCCAAATATTCTTGCTAAGGGAGTTACAGCTGTTTAAAATTATTACCGGAAGATCGGTTAATTCAAATATCTTCAAAACAGTTTCCTTTTGTGGTAACATTTTGTACGTTTATTTTGTGGAATATATAACGTAACCATACGTCCCGCTTTGGGCGGGACAGTCCCGCTTTCACACTGTCTGTCCCGCTGTCCCCAGTAAGAGCAAAAATGTCCCGCTTTAGCTTTAGGCTAAATCGCTAAATGAATGCCATATTTATCACCAAGACAAACATCTACAAATCATGTAATCAGCTCCATTCTTACTTGAAAACGCGATATTTTAAAACACATTTGCTCCGCCGACGAATATAAAACAAGTTTCTAGAGACGTTATATTAAGTAAATTCATTCGCTTTCTCATTTTTAATAAATAAAATGCAGTTGAAACAGCAATTAGTTTTTGTTTTCTTAAAAATTTTGCAGGTGACCCACCCTGACGAAAAATATACATGGTCACTTTAGGAATATACCAAATCGTATGGCGTGGAAACGATTCTTTTATTATAGTCATAAACGGCTCGTTTGGTAGGAGTATTGAACACTTTTATTCATAACTTGTGCGTCCCTCAAATTTCTTCATTTTGAAATAAGATTTTGTATGCAATAATTTTCACCTTAAATTCCTTGGCGTTAAACACGAAAATTTATTCCGTAAATTAAACATAACCCTTTCGTGTATTAAAATTTGTATTGTAATTAATAATAAACATTCTATCTATGTTAGTTGATAAATCTTTCTGCTCATTAGAAAAATAAATATCTTTTCTAAGAATTTCGTACCGTGGAATTTACGCCGTAATTAGATAGGCGACTTTCCAAGAATTTCACTAACTAAATGCTAGTGTGTTATCCCTTTTTAAAGATTTCGGCGAAATTATGTCAACAAAATTCTGGTTTTCCTGTTTTATTTCATGACGACAAGTTTACGTGCTTTAACTAAACAAATGTAACATTCAGTTTCTGTTCGACTAGCAACCAGAGAACATCCGTCCTGTTTTGCTTCGTTCGTTTTCTTTATGCGAATTGCTGGCACGCATTATAGCGTGGTGAGTATATAGAGTTTGTATAAAACAATATTTTTCGGCTTCAATAAATTAATTTATTGTTCGTAATTATTCTTGCTTCCTGCGGGGGACACGTTCAATCCCTTGAGCTGTCGTTTCTTCTGGTAATGCAAAGTCAAATGCGCTCTGCCTGGGCGTAAGCCTGCCTACTCGCTGACGCAGACCAGCGACTGATTCCACCCCGATGCCAGTAACTCGAGGGTGAGTTCTTTTTTTTCTTTGTATGCGCCTCTGACTTCGGAACCAGAACGCCTGGGGTTTTACCGTTCAAATATGGCATTTCCAAATTTAATTTTATATATGAAAATATTGAATTATTTTGGTATTTACTGCTCTTTTGTTACTGCCTTACTATTTGTTCCTAAATTACTAAAAATATATTACATGTTTGTAAATATAGGCTAAGGTTATAATTACGATATTCTAGAGCTGTGGTTTTTAGGGTTGCGTTTGGTTCTTTTTTTTCTTAATAAATACTGTCAGGGGGTTATTACCTAAAAATTACAGCTCGCCATTTTCCTGGGTATAAAACCCCGCCCACTCACCGATTGAGCCCGGTCATCCTTTCTTTCTTTTTCTTGGTTTTTTTTATGTTACGTCAATGTACGTAGCATAAAATATTGACGCCCTGGCGTGGGGGCTGAGATTTTTTTTGGGAATTAATTTCTGCTGCGATTTTTTTTGTGCTGCGATTTGGTTTGGTTAATTTTCTTGTGCTGCAATTTTGTTTCATGTAACTTTGGCTCCGCTTTTATTTTAGTTAGTTTGGCTCCGAGTTCGTTTTAGTTAATTTTTGCTCCGATTTTTTGTTTATTATTGTTAGTGCCTAAGTTCCTACATGACCCGCATTTTCTCGACCTGATATTACTTACCTTTCGTTGCTTACGGTTAATACTATCGGTTGGTTAATTTCAGATTATTGGACTTGTGTTTTGCCAATAGTCCGAGTCCATTGAAAACTCTGGCGCCCAAGATTTTTCTTTTTCTTCCTTCTCTCTCTGTACATTTTGTTCTCCCCGTCACGTCTACAGTTAGTTTTTCCTCCGATTTTTTCTTTATTATACAGCCCTCTTCTAATTTTTATTTTGTTGTTTCGCTCCTATTGGTGTTCCCGAAGTTTATCCGTCGGATATGTTTTAAATTGTCCTGTATTGGCAATAATTTTCTTTTCCTTTGAGCTTTTATCGAGTTTACGGTTAGCCTTTATTTCGTTACCTTCTACCCATTTCTTTCTTGTTCGTATTCAAAATAACTTTCTTTTCGGCTTCCTACTACGGTCTCCCAGTGTGGGAGTGGAATTAAAAATTTTCTGGTGTCCCGAACACTCTAACTGTACATGATTTTTTGGAACGTGTCGAAAAACTCCGACGAGCTCACCATGTGTCAGAATTTGATTTATTTGAGTCTGCAGTGGATCTGTTCGGGGCTGATGCTTTACTTTGGTATCGTGGTTTTCGGACTGGAAGTCGTTGTCTAATTTACTAATTCTTCATTTTGAACACAGGGAGCTTATTTATAAGGCTACTACTATTGAGAAAAATACTTTTGCTTCACATGACCGAGTTGTTTAGGTTTCTCCTACGCCAACGAGTAGATCCGATACTTCTTCCGTACGTTCTACTGTTCTTCCTCCTACATCTACTCCTACTCGTCAGGTCGTATGCTTTAATTGCGACAAACCTGGTCATGTTTCGACCCGTTGTACTCGTCCTAAAGTACTCCAATGTTATGGTTGCGGACATAAGGGAGTTACTTGCCACAACTGTCCCAACTGTCATCCTACTACTAATAGCTCTTCGAATAATCCTCCAAATTCTATCCTCACCTCTAGTTGCCTAACTTCTTCTACTTCTCATTCTGCGTTCTCTTCGATACTTCATTTAGGTCCTCCCGCTCCTACTCTTCTTCGGCAAATATAGCTTCTAACAAAATTTCCTCCGTTTCTAGTTCTGCTTCCTATTCTACTCCTTCTTCTGCTCGCCCTACTTATTCACTCTCACCCCAAAATGTGCCCCTACCACGCTTACAACCCATGCTTCGAATTAGCGACTAGCAGCTAACTTCGCAACAGTTTGTTCCCGCTTTCCTAAACGATTCTACCAAAGAATTTTCTGTAGTGTCTGCAAGCACAAAGGTCGCTGAAATCACCATAACTTCTAATTCCGTATGCGAAGGTCCTGTTGAAGTCCACGAACCTGAATCTTTAATGCCTCTTCCCGTTTTTGTCAAAATTTTGCCTGTTTCTGATTTTTTAAATGCTTCTCTTCAAGAAATTTCTGTTGTGCCGGCAATCACAGTCGTAGCTGAAGTGAAGATAATTCCTAATACGGATAGAGAAGATTTTGTTAAAGTTAGTGAGCCCGTAGCTGTGATGCCTGTTGCTGTTGTCGTTAAAGCTTTACCTGATCCTGTTTCGTTACCTACTCTTACTCATTTTTCTCATGCGGACAAAATGCTACTTACTTCTGTTCTTTTAACTAAGGTTGGTGACACCTTAGCTGATGTTCTGTTATCTAGTGCTGACGAACTTCTACATGATTCTGCTCCTTTTCCTAAGGTGGATACTTCCACAGCCAATACTGTTTTCTTTCCTAACGGTGATACTTATAGTCCTGCACATAACGTCAATGAAAGTTTATCTACTTCGGTCCCTTTCTCTAACGTAACTGAAGTGTGTTCCGTTTGTGTTTCTTTTCGTCAGCTTGGTTCTCGTACAGTCAATCCTTTTTCTTTTCCCACCATTGATATTCTGACAACCAATGATGTTTCCTTCTCTGCCATTGACCTTCTTACCACCCATCCTAACAATAAACGACGTCCTTCTATGACGCGTTTTGAGTTTTCTAAACTACCTTTGCCACCTCCTAAACTTAGTGCTATAACTACTACACCCCTGCTATTCCTATTTGGCAGAAAACTGCCCAAAAGAGGCAGACTTTATTCTATGCTTTTTCCGAACCTGAGGATATAGGTCGGCGAAATTTTGATGTCCTCGATCTTGTTTCATTTTCTTTTTGGCGGCGTAAACGCCTTAAGCCCAACACCTAGTCCTCGTGCCCCTGATTCTTATGACGACTTTGCTCTCCATCGGACATGATTTTTGGATATTGCGATTTCGGTTTACTTCCCAGTTTTACTGGGGTTTCTTTCGTTTGCTTTCCTTTTTTTCTTTTTCACCCGTGTGGGTCCGGGAATAGAATAGTCCCACGGTAGGACCTGCCTGTCGTAAGAGGCGACTACAGCGGTCCAACACATACACACACATCCCCACACTTTATACACACACATACATCCACACATTTCATAAACACACAGTTCTACTTGATTCTCCTTTCTTCCGTTCTCTTCTTGGTTCTTCTTTCCTCCGTTCTCTCCTTGTACTGCTTTCACCCGTGTGGGTCCGAGAATAGAATAGTCGCACGGTACGACCTGCCTGTTGTAAAAGGCGACTACAGCGGCCCAACACATACACATACAGACTTCATACACACATACACACATTCCATAAACGCACACACTTCATGCATCCACTCATTTCTGTTTGGTTCTCCTTCTTTTGCTCTCTTCTTGGGTTTTCTATTTTTCACTCGTGTGGGTCCGGGAATAGAATAGTCCCACGGTACGACCTGCCTGTCGTAAGAGGCGACTACAGCGGTCCAACACATACATACACGCCCACACTTTATACACACACACATACACCCACACATTTCATAAACACACAGTTCTACTTGATTCTCCTTTCTTCCGTTCTTTTCTTGGTTCTTCTTTCCTCCGTTCTCTCCTTGTACTGCTTTCACCCATGTGGATCCGGGAATAGAATAGAACCATGGTACGACCTGCCTGTCGTAAGAGGCGACTACAGCGGTCAAAGACACACACGCACACTTTATACACGCATAACACATACACACACCCTTCTTACACCCCCACACACACATACACACACGCACGCACACGCCCATACCTACTACTAGCTAACTACAAGGGTATTTTGTTTTATTTTCTTTTGTACGATTTTAGTTTTGTTTTTGAGTTTTATACTTGGTGTTGGTATTATTCTTTTTCGGTTTTTCTTCTTTTCTCTCGTTCCTTTTATTCCACTTTTCTTTCCCTATCCTTTTGCTGGTCTTTTTTGCCGTCGGTCCCTATACCGATTGTGTTTCGTCCATCCGCTCCTGGGGTAGGTGCTTTCTAGTTCGTCTTTCTTTCTTCGGAAATCACGACTCAGTCGATTTTAGGACTAGTCAGCATTTCTTTTTTTCGATTTTCGTTCGTTGCGATTCTTCGTTACCACAGTTGAGAGTACATCGTTTCCTTTTACCAGCGCTCCTCCTCTCTGCTTCTCGTGCTCCCTTGTTGTCCTTTTTTTTTCTTACTCGAGGCTTGACACTTTTATCTTTTTGGTTTGTACTGTTGGTTCTCTTCCTCGTTCCGGTTCTTCTTTTGAGGTTGATAACCTTTCCTGTTTCTTTTGGAGATACATCCGTCCTCTGACGACTTTTTCAGTGTCCATGCCATTCCATCTTTGTCCTCGGCGATTGTAACCTTTCCTTTTCGTTTCCTATGTCCTTTTCATTTTTGGTTTTGATCGGGTTCCTTAGTCCGTCGATCCGGATGAGAATTCTTTTAGTTAGTTTGTTTGTTGTTGGAGTGTTTTATCTAGTTTTTTTGTTGTAACGAGTTTTCTTTTAGTTCCAAGCGAATTTTTTTTTGTTAATCCTACCAACTCCCATTATTTTGCTTCCCGACCTCAACCCTTTAATTTTGCTGGGGGGATTTGTTACGTTCATTTTCGTAACTAATTGATTAGTTTATATGTAATCATTTTCACCTTAAATTCCTTGGCGTTAAACACGAAAATTTATTCCGTAAATTAACATAACCCTTTCGTGTATTAAAATTTGTATTGTAATTAATAATAAACAATCTATCTATGTCAGTTGATAAATCTTTCTGATCATTAGAAAAATAAATATCTTTTCTAAGAATTTCGTACCGTGGAATTTACACCATAATTAGATAGGCGACTTTCCAAGTATTTCACTAATTAAAAGCTGGTGTGTTATCCCTTTTTACAGATTTAGGCGAAATTATGTCAATAAAATTCGGGTTTTCCTGTTTTATTTTCCTTGACGACACGTTTACGTTCTTTAACTAAACAAATGTAACATTCATTTTCTGTTCGACTAGCAACCAGAGAACATTCGCCCTGTTTTGCTTTGTTCGTTTTTTTTATACGAATTGCTGGCACGCATTATAGCGTGGTGAATATTTAGAGTTTGTATAAAACAATATTTTTCGGCTTCAATAAATTAATTTATTGTTCGTAATTATTCTAGCTTCCTGCGGGGGATACGTTAATCCCTTGAGCTGTCGTTTCTTCTGGTAATGCGAGGTCAAATGCGCTCTGCCTGGGCGTAAGCCTGCCTACTCGCTGACGTAGACCAGCGACTGATTCCACCCCGATGCCATAACTCGAGGCTGAGTTCTTTTTTTTCTTTGTATGCGCGTCTGACTTCGGAACCAGAACGCCTGGGGTTTTACCGTTCAAATATGGCATTTCCCAATTTAATTTTTATATATGAAAATTATTGAATTATTTTGGTATTTACTGCTCTTTTGTTACTGCCTTACTATTTGTTCCTAAATTACTAAAAATATACTACATATTTGTAAATATAGACTAAGGTTATACTTACGATATTCTAGAGCTGTGGTTTTTAGGGTTGCGTTTGGTTCTTTTTTTTTCTTTATAAATACTGTCAGGGGGTTATTACCTAAAAATTACAGCTCGCCATTTTCCTGGGTAATTTTTTTTTAATGTTTGAGGGTTGCTCATAATGTATATATAAATTGGGAACATTGACTTTTTTTGGGGTTGGGTTTGGGAATACTGTGTTCTGTATATATATTTTGTTTAATTATAAGTTCTTTCCTTTCCTTTGTATGTTTTGTTCTGAGTGTATATAAATTTTCTCTCTATTTATTTCAGGTCTCTTTCTAATTTATCTATAGGTATAAAACCCCGCCCACTCACCGATTGAGCCCGGTCATCCTTTCTTTCTTTTTCTTGGTTTTTTTTATGTTACGTCAATGTACGCAGCAGTTTAACAAATTTATGTTTATAAAAAGAAAATCTCTAATCTAAAGTAGCTATGACACACCGTTTTCGAAAAAACTTGAAATAGATTTTTCATGTTAATGCATACACTTCCATTGATTAAAAACTTCATTTATAAATTATGAAAGATGGCTATGGAAAATAACCTTGATAACAATTGTATGTATGGTATGAAAATTAACAAAAATAAAACTAAAGTTCTAGTATGCAAAAGAGGGGATAATAAATAAAAAACAAGAATACAAATAGGTAACGAGAACTTACAAGAGGTTAAGGATTTCTGCTACCTAGGCAGCCAAATAACTTAAGATAAGAAAAGCACAAAAGATATAAAACAAAAATTAGCACAAGATCGTGCTACATTTAACAAGAAAAAGCAACTACTGTGTTCAAAGACCACAAACATAGAAACAAGGAAAAGATTGCTTAAAACATATGTGTGGAACACAGCACTGTATGACTGTGAAGCCTGGACAGTAGGAGAAGCAGACAACAAGAAGGTAGAAGCCTTTAAAATGTGGTGCTACAAACGTATGATGAAGATACCGTAGACAGACAAAGTTAAGAACAAAAAGATACTAGAAATGGTAGGGGAAGAAAGAACTATGTGGAAAACGGTAAAAAAATAGGAGAGATAGGATGATAGGCCACATACTAAGACATGAGGGAATAGTGCGGAATATATTAAAAGCAGAGATAGGAAAAAAGAGAAGTAGAGGTAGACCTAGGTTAGACAACTGCACACAGATAGTGAAAGATGTAGGTTGAGAGAATTTCAGGGAAATGTTTAGGTTAGCTCAGAATAGAAATCAATGGAGGTACGCTTCCAACCAGCCGCAAGATGGAAAAACTAATGACAAAAATAATAACTCTACTTAAACATGGTGATTATTATAAACAACTGCAGATATTGGTTTTGCAACACTCTTAACTAATGTTAATTGTGCGAAAGAATTTATTTAAAAACTATTAATACGGCAAATGTCTAAGTGTTGGGGGATCCTTGGCAGGCATAGGTTGCTCAACCCCCTTCACATACCACTAAATCTCAGTGAAATAGGGCATATAATTAGAAAACAATAGAAGTGAATCGAGCTGTAGATCGGGTGTTGTAAGAATTGCAGGGAACGGTGTAGGCTAGCTGAGAACATAAATAAGCTGAGGTACAAGTCCAACCAAAATCAAGATGTAAAACCCAATGACGAAAAAATAAGTGCTCTTAAATCTGATGATTATTATAAACAACTACGGGTGTTGGTTGTGAAATATTTTCAACTAATGTTGATTGTGCGAAAGGATAAATTGGAAAAACTATTAATTCGACAAAGGTTCGGGTCCTGGGGGAACTTGACAGCCAAAGGCTGCTTACCCCCCTTCATATACCACTGAGTATCGGGGAAATAGGGTATATAACTGTAAAACAATAGAAGGTGACCGAACTGCATCAAACAAAAAAGAACAGCAGTTATGTTCAAAGACAACGAATACAGATACAAGAAGAAAACTGTTCAAAGCATAGTGTGGAGCACAGCACATCACCTCTATGAAATAGGGGCAGTAGGAAAAGCAGACAGAAAGAAATAGAAGCCTTCTGGAATGTTGTGCTTCAGATGTATGAAGATGGTAACATGGACAGACAAAGTTAATAACAAATAGGTTGTAGAAATAGTAGAGGAATAAAGATATCTGTGGAAAATGAAAAAATAGAAGAAATAGAAGGACAGGATACGTTCTATGGCATTTCTGGGGAATAGTACGGGATATACTACAAGCAGAGATAGGAAAAGAGAGGCAGAGGTAGACTGAGATCAGACTTTAGCACCCAGATAGTAATAGATGCAGACTGCAAATTCCATGAATAGGTTGGTTCAGAGTATGAAACAATGAGGGTACGCGTCCAACCAGTTCTAGCACTGAAGACCTAATGACGATGAACAATTGTATGAATGTCAAACTGTTCTTACAGGGGGTAGTCACACTATAGGCGGTTTTAAAATAAAGTTTTTGGCGCCACCAGCCGCATTGAAACTGAGTAAAATTTTACAGATATCTGTAACTGTCAATCAAAATGAGCTGCGCGCGCTGCGTGTCTCATAAAATGAGGATGACCACACCGACCAATATTTCTTTGAATTCCGTATCTATTTTTGGTACAGTGGCAGTAATTTCAGGCGAAAAGTCAAAGTTTAGAAAGTGTGCAGTTTTCAATTGTGGAAACATGGATGCAATTCGCCATAGATTTCTCAATCTAAAGAAATTTTTGTATGTTTATTATCAGTGGATGGATTTAATTGGAACAGATTCTCTGAAAAAAATTGATCCTGCATGGGCCTACAAAAATTAGTTTGCCATGCTCATTTTGTTCCAGAGGAAATTTTTTGAAATACGTATGTAGTTTCTAAATATTTTTTTGGTGAAGGGGATTTATTAATTTAATTTGTTATGTTATTTTACACATTGAAAGTTTATTGAATTCTAATGAATTTATTTGGTACAATTACAATTTGTAATAAGCATCTTAATATTTTTATTTTACCAATATTTAAATTTAAATATATACTTGTGAAACTTTAGTTTGTATTGATTTGATTACATTTTAACATAAAAGCATAAATCTTTCTTAAGGAAGTCGCAGGTTTATCTACCCCTATTAATGAATGGAATGATAGTTGATTTGATATATCTTTCTTACAACAATTTTGAATATACAGTTAGTAAAATATAAAATGTGGTACAGATATGTAATACATTGAACAAACTCTAAGTACAGTATTTAACTAAACAAGTATAGTACTCAACAGCAGTGTTCAATAAATTACAATATGATATTACATTTTATATTTACCTAATTTGTATACATTTCCAAGCAATACATTTGAAATTCCCGCTAAATACACATTTCGTTGCATTTTTCCGCCAGATGACGCTCATCACTAGTTTTAAATTTCCCGCCATAGCAAGTAGTTAAGCTTCAATCTGCATGGTGGCGCTAAACTTAATTGTAATTGTTTATGTACAGTGACGCATCTCTTGTATTATTGGTCTGTGCTGCTCTTATGTCATAAACTGTTTGCAATTAATGATTTGTCTTTTCTAAAATAAAAAATAATAAAATATATCAATATTGGTTGGTGTAAACTAGTTTTAAGTAAAGAATTGTGTATTATTTAGTGTTAAATTAATTTTAACAATGCAAATACTAAAAGTTTAAGATTATTATAATGGTTTGGTTTAGTAACGAAGCATTTGCCGATATACATTTAGTATATAGTGAAATGCAAATGCAATGCAACGCTCGAACAGCGGCACAGGTATGCGGATAAATTTCCAAATAAAAAGCATTCTACTCCCAAAGCATTTACGGTTCTTCGCCAGAGAATTAAAAAAATTGAATCGGTAATTCCCAAAAACAATAAAACTGGAAGCCGTCCTGACGTAAGAGAGGAATACAACAAAGCAGCCCCGCCGCAAGGGTGTCGATCGCCCGGGTGCAAGAGCAGAAAGTGGCGCCCCTTACTGTTGTTATTACCTTAATTTGGCAATATTTTTCAGAAGTACTTTTTGTTAAACAATTTATCTACCGAAGAAATCAGTCATTTGAAAAAATAGCTATAATAAACTCTATATTTTTGAAGTACGAATTCGGCACCCTTAGACAAATGTTATCCAAAACCACCGCAAGTCGGCTTACATCGCCACGAAGGCGCCGGAGGTATGTGTACACTACACTACTCAATTGAAATCAATGTACTTCATGTCGCACTTACGGTGCCGCACGGCCAAACACCGGACGTGTGTACCGAACCTAAACATTCAACAAATAATACAGAAAATGATCAGAAACTAAAAATTAGACGAATAAATAGCAACTTTGAGTATATTATAGTGTTACGAGCTACTATTAGGCAACCCCTCAAACACACAAGCGCCGTAAGCTAGAAAAGGGATGGGTCGACAAGGTTATGTGTAGACTACCGGCGGCTAAACAATGTGACAAAGAAACACAGTTATCCTTACACAGAATTGATGACACCTTAGATACTCTATCCGAAACTAAATGGTGTTCGACCTTGGACTTGAAAAGCGGATACTGGCAGGTAGGCTTGGGGCCAAACGATAAAGAGAAAACTGCTTTTACAACTGGAACTGGATTATGGCAGTTCAGGGTCATGCCCTTTGGATTATGCAATGCCCCTGCTACTTTTGAACGTTTGATGTAGTCGATACTGCGTGGACTGTCCTGGAAGACATGTCTAGTGTACCTAGACGACGTGATAGTGTTAGGCGGGTCTTTTGAAGAACACCTTAAGAACCTATAGGACATATTCCAAAGATTACGCGGGGCAAACCTTACCTTGAGCCCTAAGAAATGTCACCCATTTGGAAAAGAAGTGAAATACCTATGACATGTCGTTTCGGAGACCGGAATAAAAGCTGACCCTGACAAGATAAAAACGGTACAAGAGTGGCCTACACCAGCAGATTTACACCAACTACGCAGTTTTCTAGGATTGTGCACATATTACCGACGTTTTATACTTGGGTTTGTAAACCTTGCCAAACCGTTGACGAAATTAACCAAAAATGGACAAGAATATAATTGGAATGACGACTGCCACAGCGCATTTAAACAACTGAAACGGCTACTAGTTACAGCACCAATTCTGAGTTATCCACGGATGGAGGGGAAATTTGTGTTGGATACCGATGCCAGTAACACAGCTATGGGAAGCGTTCTTTCTCAAGTGCAGGACGGACAAAAAAAAGTTATTGGGTATTTCAGCAAGATCTCGTCGCGGCCAGAAAGGAACTATTCTGTGACAAGAAGGGAGCTGTTGGCCGTCGTAAAATCCGTAGAGCACTTTTATAAGTACTTATACGGCCGTAAATTTCTTTTAAGAACAGACCATGCCGTACTAAAATGATTACTGCAGTTTCGAAATCCTGAAGTGTAAGTTGCAAGGTGGATAGAACGGCTGCAGAAATATGACTTTGATACAGAAATTCATGTAGAAACTAGCCATCGGAATGCAGACATTCTGACAAGGAGAACTTGTCCGACCAACTGCAATTATTGCTCCAAGATGGAAGAGAAAATAAGTGTCATTCATAGAACGACGGTAACCGATGATTCTTGGCAACCCGAAAGAATACGAGAAGACCAGGAGAATGACGCCGAATTGGGACGTATTGTTGAGTGGAAAAGTAGCGGACAACGACCAGCTTGGAAAAAAATTAGTATTTCAAGTAGGAGCCTGAAGGCATACTGGGCACACTGGGACTCCTTGGTGATTGAAAATAAAATCTTGAAACGACGTCTGGAGTGTGAAGATGGCACTGAGAGACGACTTCAAGTGATAGTGCCGGAAGTCTTGCAGCACTTGCACGATGGTATTTCCGGAGGACACTTTGGACTGAAAAGAACTCTTGAAAGAGTAACAGAAAGATTCTATTGGGTGAACTGCAAAAAAGATGTAAAGGAGTGGTGCAGGAAATGTGAGTTCTGTGCCTCTGGAAATGGCCCGGTCACAAAACGGAAAGCCCCGATGAGACAGTATAACGTGGGGAATCCTTTTGAGAGGGTGGACATTGATATAGCTGGTCCGTTTTCTGAATCAGAGAAAGGAAATAAATACATCTTGGTTGGATGGATTATTTTACTAATTGGCCGGAGGCGTATGCTATACATAACCAAGTAGCCGAGACGGTTGCAGATGTACTAGTGAGGGAGTTCTTTTGTCGCTTTGGAGTTCCGTTGGAATTACACTCCGATCAAGGTCGGAACTTCGAATCAGCGTTGTTTCAAAACGTCTGCAAGCATCGTGGAATCAGGAGGACTAGAACCACGCCACTTCATCCCCAATCCGATGGAATGGTTGAAAGAATGAACAGGACGTTAGGAAAGTACCTAGCCAAAGTTGTCTCTATACAAGACTGGGACCAATATTTACATTTGTTCCTTCTGGCGTACCGATCTTCGGTACCCCGTGGTAAACCAAAAGTGGTACACTTTGGCCGTTTAACATCCTATACTGGTAACAACCAGGAAAACTTGAATAATGAGAATGATGTTGGACGAGTTATTAATCATGAACCAAATGTAGATTTTGAGAGTTTTATGGCGGTGTATGGTGGTTCCACTAAGGCGAGATTTGGCGTTGTTGTTGAAAAACAGCAATATCTGTTTAGAGCACTAGAAGAGTATTCCCTTGCACATTGCGTAGCTCAAGAGCTGGAAATGTCAAGAGGAATAGCTGCTTTCAAGAAAAAGTTTGGATGTATGGATGAATTAGTACAACAGCAGTCAACTTTAGGGAAAGCTTTGGTTCTTCAGGATAAAAATCGTTATGTTTACTATCTGGTCACCATAAATTCTTCATGGCAGAGACCTCTAGTTATGAAAATGGAATAACGAGACTAGCGGTGTCCAAGTTAGGCTGTGGACTGGATCGCTTAGATTGGAGAATAGTCCGAAATATGCTAGAAGTAATTTTCCAGGGAACCAACGTCCAGGTCCATGTTTGTTGTTATTAACCGGTTGCATACCAAGACCAAGACAAGAGACTGTTATTTTCAACGACGTGGTGGATGCACCAGAGGAGGTAGCTGCTGATACCGTCATCAGTCATCGAAATGGCGTCAAAATGTATTTACACTTACTAGACGTAACGGTTTTAAAGAGGGGGCAGTAATACGAGCTACCATTAGGCAACCCGTCAAACACACAAGCATCGTAAGCAATGTATATACTTCAGAAGCCTCAAACTTTCTAGCATATACCGGAGTATGAATCATCTATTTAATTCAGAGTATGTATAAGATCGTTGATGAAATACAGAGTTAGTCTATATCTAAATATCGAATATAAATTATATCGTGTAAAGTTAATTAGCTACGCTTTTTGTAAGTCCAAGAGTAAATATAAATTTGTGTTATGTGAACGTGTATATTGTACCGCCAGCTTGTAAAATACATAAATAGACAAAAGTGTAATAAATAAAAAGTAGTGTTAGTGTTGTTAATAGACCTATGGTTAAGAATTTAGTTTAAGAAGATATTAGTGCTTGTAAATAGCATTAGTGTGATAGTGCTTCATTGTTAATTGGACTGATAACATCTATAAATATGGCATATACTGTTAATTACAATTGTGAACAGTGAGTAATAAACACTTGTTATTACTTGTTTTAAATTGGTGAAACGCGTTAATAGTAATCCCGCTACAATAGTAACAAATTAAACTAAAAACGTAACTTTTACAAACCTACTTTTTAAATGTCGATAGACTGCGTATGATCAAAAATCTATTTCTCTACTTTTTACCATTGCAAATTCTTTTATCACATCATCAAAATCGATTTTTTTCTACTAAGTCATGTTCTATAGCTAATATACCTAATTATGAGAGCCTTTCTGGTCCCATTGTACTCCTCGTATAATTTTTAATAATTTTTAATTTCGAAAACGATCTTTCTCCAGATGTAACAGTCGCTGGTAAAGTCGGATTGTCTTAAAGCTACTGCTAAATTAGGAAATGAAGATACGAGGTCATTTGCAAAAAGAAATTGTAAAACATCCAATGACTGAAACGATGCCAATGGAAAATCTTTTAATGTTTTCAGTTCTGAAATGAGTTCTGAACCGTTAATATCACGTTCTTCCTGGATTCATCTGTAAGTTTTTGGACTAAGTTAGTACAACTTTTAATATATCGTCATCACTGTAGTTATTAAAATTTGACAAAAATCCAAATGTGTCATCAAAGCTTTTTAAATCGGTGAATTTATTTTAAAGAGAGTGTTGAAGTGAGTGTTTGATCAATTATTTCAATTATTGTATAAAAGAAGTTTACTTTAAAATTTTGCTTTGACTCTTCACACGTTTCATCTCGGTGTTCGTAGTCAAAATTTTCCGGTTTTCTACGAATATGAACTGCTTGTATACTTGGAAAATTTGAATCAGCTTCAAATATTTTAGCAATGATTTTGGGTTCCCTTAAGATATTTTCAAAACTGTGATCGGATCTATAGTTTTTCACAAAGTCCATTAAACTTTTAAGTTGGTTGGAACATTCTGTTACGTTCAATTTTGGGGTTTGGGGAATTTTACTAACAACATTTATTTTAAATAAAATATAAAACCAGATTAGCACTGAACAGATAAATTTGAAATTCTGAATTTTCAATGGTAATGAGTAAGTCTTGTGTTGAGTATCACGAACAAAATTTGGGTGTTTATTAATCTCTATTAGTGCTTCAAAGATGTTTGGTAAATAAAACCTTAAAGGAGTTACTGCATTTAGCTAGTGTTGTCTGGAGTAAGGTTAGGTTAGTTGGACTTGTGTAGACCTAGGTTAGATAGAAGGAAAAATTGATAGGTTATAACCTAACTCCTGGCAAGTTCAACTAACCTAACCTAACTTCAGACAACACCGACTAACCTAACTCCAAACAACGTAAACTAACCTTAACCCTCCACCTTAGCTGCCGACCTAGCCCATCATTTTCTCCGCCGGAAAATACCAACTAACCGAAGTCCGCCATGGCGGGCAGGGTCAAATGACCGCCATAGCGGGGTAACATCGCCGCCATGGCGGGTAACATGGCCGCCTCAGGGCGGTTGCGCATTTTGTCGGGTGTATTCGAGTATCTTCGGCAATATACGCCCCCACTCTGTAGGGTACATAAGGTGCAATTTTTCGTATCCAATTTAGTATTCGGCAATAGCTAGAACGGAAAACATGAGCGTCTCCAAGGTGATTAACATTCCTCAACTTCTTGAGAATAAAGTGAAACCGACAAATGAGCGTTTTGGATTGTGGCTGCTGGCAGAAAATATGTGCGACAATAATCTGGTGACAGATATTGGTAATATTTGTTATGTCAAAGACGAACAGATGCTGACTGGTGGACTACACACACACCAATTACAGAACCATTTTGTGATAATATAATGTTGGTTAAAATTTGCGACCTTTCTGACTCCGAGCAAACATCAACAAACAAAAAGATGTTTATCCTAGAAAAAGAAATTTGTGGTGCATTTAACAACTATCTACGAGGAAAGTTCGACCGATTTGTTTCCGCTAGGCATGGTGTTTAAACCTAAGCTTCCGTTTTCTCTGGAAAGCACTAACAAAATGGGCCAGGGAGTAAAAGAAATTATCGGAAAAGAAGGCCTCTAAAGTATTAATAAAAAATTCCAAAATCCTTTATGTGTTCCGTACAAAGTGGAACTAGCAGATGTTAAGTTGGAAACTTTATTGGAAGAACTACCAGATATATTAACCGGACTCAAAGAAGATCATTACTATCTTTTTGACATGGATGTAACCCAATATTTTGCTGGCATATTTAGCAAGATGGAGATGTGTAATTATTTAACTACAAACCATAACTTTTGCTACAAGGGCCAATACGAAGAAAAGTGCAATATTATAGTTAACAACGATAAAATTGTGGGAATCGATTGTTTAACATGGCTAACAACCACTGCAAGAATTAAGATATACAACAAATTTGTGTGTCAGATAACTAGTCCTGGTGTTAATAAACAACTTGGAAATCATATACTAGATTTTTTACGTTGTCCAGATGCACGTTTAAGGGAAACGTTTGCGTCTACTTTGGCCAAAGAACATGGT
The DNA here is from genome assembly GCA_036346225.1 of Platerodrilus igneus. Classification (NCBI taxonomy): domain Eukaryota; kingdom Metazoa; phylum Arthropoda; class Insecta; order Coleoptera; family Lycidae; genus Platerodrilus; species Platerodrilus igneus. Next base: position 343,094 of record JARFIW010001357.1, read on the forward strand.
ATTACGCGATTGGAAGCGACAATATACAACTGTACAATTGGAAGCTATGTCAGTGCGGAACGGGTGTATAAACCCTTAAAAGACTGTTTAATCTTATTGGAAGATAGTAAGTTATACTTCCTAAAGGCGCCAATGTACTTGGTACCACTTGCCAAAATGTGGAGTAAGCTATCGGACAAGCTACAAAATGGCTGCTGTTTAGTGTATAATAATCTACTACAATACGTGTATTAAGGGAATGGCAATATAAAGAAATTGACTGGCTTGCAAATTAAATTGTCCGAAAAATCAGAGGAAAGGGAAAAATTGATAAGCTATGTACTTTTGGCTTTTAGTTTTAACTATTTTTTTGTAAATTATTTTGAGATAGTAGAGGAGAAAGACGACCAAGGTAAAATAAAAATATTACACAAGTGCTACATTAAAGCAGGTAGAACATCTTTTACTTAATCTGCAACACCATATTCTACAAATCCAAAAGAAATAACCATTTCAGAATTGGGGTTGATAAATACGTCTGACATTCATCCAGAGGTTGTACAACACGTAAATATTGGCAGTAAACTCTATCCGTTTACGCTAAAGAAAATTGCACCATTATGCATACCATACGCTGCAAGTGGAAGAAAAGGACATCTGGAATTAGAGAAAATGGATGCAAAAAGGCGAAAGTCGGACTACATGGGAAACACTCCGGCAATTCGCGAACAATACTAAGATGTGTTAGACAAAGAACATCTTATTAGAGAAAATGAAGAAGAATTAAAAGATTATATAATGTGCCGATGGACTGACTTAGATACATCCGGGTTCTACAAGCTGTATGCATTTGTGGTTAGTAAGAAAGACTCTTTTAGTTATGTAGGCGTCCTTGCGGAAGCGGATGGTACTAAATCCGTATACTTTTTAAAAAGTTATTCTAAAAACGTATTTATCAAAATGGCAGATAACATAGACGAACTAAGGAATGCGAACTCGATGGAATAAAAACCTTCAGCGAGCTAATTAACGGTTAGAAAAATGTTTATATGATTAGCCGGGGTAAAGCCGGTGCAACAGTGAACATCGGCTTCGAATTATATTAAAATTTACATTTTCTAATTGCTGAATTTTTTGCTGATCTATGTATCTTAACTGTGTGCAAAATTGCGCTATTAATGTATAGTATATCGAATAAACTGTATTAACGCATATTGTTCTTTTTCCAATGGACTGTTGATAATACATCCTGACGTTCCACTTAAACACTGTTATAAATTAAACAAGATTCGCGCTGAAAGCACTGTTCTATTCTTCTCAAAGACTACAGAGTGAGTCGAAAATTGGTTTACAGTAGTATACGAGGTGGCTCGATAGAAACTGGTTTAAAAGATGGCGCTGGTGATGTAAGCAGACATGGTCGATGTGTTAAAGTGATGTTAGGGGGTTAAGTTACTTGCACACCTGATTAAACTAATGACTACTGTTCGCATTGTGTTGGTGTTTTAATCAGTCTCCATGGTTAGAGTCTATAATTTGCAAACGATTGCATTAGGTTTAATTCATTAATCTAGTAGATTTAATTGCATTTGGTTTATTTAATTAATCTTGTAGATTTATGTAAATAGTTTTGCTAAATCTTCCTAATGAATTAATCTGTGCAAATACAGTACTTAATCGATGTTACTAGAATATTCATGCCAATATTTGAGATTGAGACAAATAAGAATTTAATTTGCAAACGTTTGCAGATTTATGTAAATAACGTCATAATTAGCGGGGAGATTTGCAGAGCCGGTGGTCCTGGGAAAGGATGCCGGGGGCCCGACGGTCCAGATAAGGGTGCCGAGGGTGCGATCCATGCCCCCGTAAGCCAAAAAATGATTAGTTGAAGAAAATTATTGTGCAAATTTATGATGACAATGTTATATAATACTGTTACCAAATATGCAATTATTTTTTCATGTGTGGTGGCGGTGGTGGTTGTGGTGGTGGTTTAGATCAGGGTGAGAGCACGATTCATGCCCCGGAAGCTGAAAATGTTTAGTTGAAGAAAACTATTGTGCCAAATTTAAGATGATAATGTTATTTAATACTGTTACCCGATGTGCGATTATTTTTTGCATGTTTGGTGGTGGTGGTGGTGGTGGCGGTGCAGAGCGGGGTGCCGAGAGCAAGATCCATGCCTGGAGCTAAAAATGTTTAGTTGAAGAAAACTTTTATGCGAATTTAAGATGACAATGTTTTTTAATACTGTTACTAGATGTGCGAATTGTTTGTAAGTACGGTGACGGTGGTGGTGGTGACGGTTTAGATCGGGGTGTCGAGAGCAAGATCCATGCCTGGACCTATAAAATGCTTAGTTGAAGAAAACTATTGTGCAGATTTAAGATGACAATGTTTTTTAATACTGTTACTAGATGTGCGAATATTTGTTAATATGGTGGAAGGGTATACTGTAAAATAAAGGCAAATTATTATTTAATTAAATTATCCATGCCTGGAGCTGAAAAATGCTTAGTTGAAAAAAACTATTGTGCAGGTTTTGTTACCGTCTCTGTCTGATACATTGGCTCCTTATCGAGTGCTCCTTGTGAGAATTAACATTGAGTTGTGACGTCAGAGGTGAAGTGATAGCCCTGTATTTGTCCTACTAATGTGTACTTTAATTTTTTTAAAACCTAACTTATTATAAAACAATGCTTACCTTTTTTCATAATCTAGAGCACAGAAAGGAAAAAAAGTGCTTTCATTTCACTAAATCAAACACTTAAAAATGTAACAGAAACTACCATTAGCGTCAAGCGCTGGCTGTATGATTTGAGAACTAAAGTTCCGATGTCGACTTTATATCCAAAAAATTTGCTAAATGCGCATAAATATGAATGATCTTTTGTAAAATATACAACAGGTGCCTAAAATAAATTCAATTATTTACTTGGCAGAAATATAATATAGAGACCTTTCAAGTTTTTCAGAAAAATATGTCATTTTAGAGGCTGTAACCACAAAGGCAGTTTCCGTTACCAGTGTAATAAATTATTGCTTATCATTGCAAAAATTGTTCATTTTAAGTCCTTTCCTAGTAAAGGCTTCGAAACTGCCTTGCACCTGCTTTTACTTTCAGTTCAGTTTTAAAGGATTTTAGGGAGTAAATGCTTCCCTCAATAACAATAATAACACCATGAGTCAAGTTGTTATCCAATTTGCTTTTGTGAAAAATCCGTACCTATAGAACTTTCTCTAAAGGGTTTATATTAGTCGTTTTGTATAGAGAATGAAATTTACAATTACGACTGACCACATTAAAATTCAATATATATGTATTATATTTTACAAACTTATATATATATATATATATATATATATATATATATTGCCGTGTTACTTAGGTAACCTCAGTAGATTCGAAAATTAATTTATTTTCATTTTTACAAAATCGAAAATTGCACACAATAAAAAAATTTTTCAAAAAATATTAATCTCTTACCCAGATTCCCCTCTTCATCACCTTAATTCTTCTTCAGTTCCCAGGCTAGCTCAGTTGGGCCTCCTCTTGGATACCTAGATTCACTATTATACTCTGTATCGTTCACGCACACTCTCAATAAAACCACAAAATAATACAACAATCATACAATATTTATTTTGTCTATTTACAAATAAAATTCAAGATTATCCACTTTTCAGAGATCAAGTTATACTTCAATAAATCCTATTTTTGTACTGTCCTGGATTTTAATTTAAAATATCAAACACATGGAATATACCCGTAGTAAATGGGCCCTGAATAATACCTTATTTTCTTTCTTTATTTATAATTTATTTTAAATTAGTATACTCTGGAGTATGGTGAGCTCATGATAACCCAGTTAATTATGAATAATGTATGCTTTTGTACTTCGCATACTCTTACAACCAACAAAAAAAACAAACCCATGTATTCGTAACAATAAAAATTTTAATTCCTGATGGAACGTTAATAAGCTTTATATACACCTTTAGATTTCTATTTAAATACCATAATAAAGTTAGTTATACGTATTATTTTCAATACGCAAAATAATGCACAATACCTTCAAAATTCACTTTCACACGTCACACAATTTTCATAGTTTCATAGTTTATAACAACAATAATTTTAAAGCGTTACCTGAAATTTCTTGAAGATCTCTACTCCGTTGACGATGTGGTAAAGTAGTTTCGCTCTGCTCTGCTGGCCGCTTCTAGCTCTTTGTAGAGGAACACCATTTAAGTTGTGCTGTTTGATCTGCCTTCACGGTGCATCCCAAATCCAAATTAATTACACTTCCTTCATAATTGCGTACTTTAGTTTAATTTAATTTAAATTTACGTTACTTCACGTCACTTCACGAGCTTGTTTAAGATAAATGTTGCACCTTAAATTAAAATTTAGACTCGACACTATTCGCGTATCAAATTATGAGACCAACACTGTACTATTTAATTTAAAAATATGTATACTTACAAACTCGTATTCTGAAGCGGTGAAAATACTAAGACATCAAAGTTAAAAGAGAGAGCCATGCTAATTCTCTTCGAGTATTTATATGATTCCGAATGCCACCTCTAGGCCACTCTTCCCGTGAAAAATCTAATTTAAAATAACACTTCCTCAAATTTTGTTTCAACCGTTTTCGAAATCTCCGAAATTTAGCGAGTCGTTACGATATTTTTCGAAAAACCCGACTTCAAGAATCCCCGTATTTGTCTGTTCTAGAACTAACTATATCGACCAATAGTATATCCATCGACATCTTAAAAACCCCGCCTATATTAATGCTGTCCCTTGCTTATGCATATTATATGTTTCCTTCTAACCTTGTTTGAATGGTAGAAATCGATATTACTGTCCGCGTTCTTTTTACTCCATGTGGACTTGTATACGTGCTTTGCGACTATCGTTTAACCAATATTCTTTGAAACTTGCTTGTTATCTATAAAAATAAAGGGAACCTGACATTTCGAAAACATGCAGGTGTTCAATTAACCGACGTTTTAACACAACATTTTTAAGAGTTGGCATTTCAAGGTATTTTATATTCAACGGCTATTTATGTGTTAGCAAAGCGTGTCACCTTGGTATTATCGATTTTTCATGCTTTTATGCGTATTATACGTAATTACCCGTTTAATTAAACTCCATTAAATTAATAAATAAATTGCATTGGCTTCTAAAATTTATTTTCTTTACAAACCTAACTAAATTTTATTCATTAATTGTAAAATTATGGTAATACTTGTTGCTTTAAAATGAACTAAATGAAATAAATTTCGCACGTAAATTCTGGTTGTTTCCTCTATACAGGGTGTTTCAAATTGCTTTGTTTATAGTTAAATTTAACCTTTTAAAATCACTACAATATATATATATATATATATATATATATATATATTCAGACTAGTTTAAAGTTTTAAAAATAATTTTCCGCCCTCTAAGCGTGGCGCCCGGGTGCGGTGCACCCCTTTGCACCCGCCGGCCTGCAACGAAAATATTTTAGTGGAAGTAGAGAAAAGTGCCGAAATTAACCTTAGAAGATTAGCTGTAATGTAATCCATTTCTAAATCTTCTGTGTGGAATATTGTCCATAAGGAAAACTTGCCTTTTCATTTTAAAAAAATCCAGGCCATGCGTGACAGGGAATTTTCTGTTCCTGTTAATTTGTCTAGTTGGTTACAAAATAAGGAAAATCAAAACCAACACTTTTTCCAGATATTTTGTTATGTAACAAAGCTACTTTTGTTAAGTATGGAATTTTTAATATGCATAATGTACATTATTTATTACTCCTACATCAGTGATAGTTCTCATGCTATAAATGACACTGAACATCATGAAAGGTGTAAAATAAATGTATGGATAACCGTTCTTGGAAATAATCTGCTTGGGCCTATGTAATTGTCCAATCGTTTAAATAGTAAAGATTATCTAAACTTTTAACAAAATACTATAGTGATCTGTACTATTTATTTAGTCAATTCTTATCGGTTGATAATTATTAAAAATATTATAGTGTATATTTCGATATTCGAGAGTATTTTTGAACAGCACATTAATTACTTCCAGGTTTCCGAATGCACTCCGTGATGTCAGAATTTACCCCTTGTAGGAGCTATCGATATCGGGTTTAAACAAATCTTAACCTGCGTTTTCAGATTTGCTTCACATTTCAAACATGAAGGTTGAAAAAGCTTCACTGGTGGTTTTAATCAAGGGAATTTTTTAATTATGTGCTATTTCGAAGTTATCTGATTGCATCGAAGCTTAAGTAATTATTTAACGTTATTTCGTTATGTTTTATGATAGTAATTGAATTAATGATCCAGTTGTTATGCAGATTTTTTGTTTGTGAATTTAATGCCACGATGTGTTTAATTTTTAAAAGAACGTTTTAGCCTGATGCAATCATAAAGAATAATTCTTAACTAGTGCTTATTAGTACGAATGTATATTTTGTTAACATGCATTTATATAAAGATTTAGCGCCTGAATCAGGGCTTTTGTTTCTGTAGAATTTTTGGTATGTATTTGTTACAAGCATATTTTATATTTTGTTTTCAATGTTTTAATGATTTGTTTGAATTATGTAAATGTTTATTTCAGTTATAGCTGCGCGTTTATAACTACAATTCATGTTTCGTTTTTATCACCTAACTGTATGTTAGTTTGAACGGTCTGACGTATTATAACCTGCAATTCTATCGCTAACTAATATTGAGATTTATTATTTTTGTTATGGTGTGATTATAGCGAACCTCTGCTATGACCCCGTAATTAACGCGTTTGCATTATGACTATGTAGGAGATGGTCGATTCAATTTGTACCCTTTGTTTGGTACTATCATGACATATGTTCGTGTTTAACTTTGTTTGTTTATAAATATTTGTTTTGCCATCTATTTGTAGTAATGTTAATGCAACGATAGAATGTAGGTTATCCATTGTGAACCATATTACCAAACGTGCTGGAAACTGTTAATGGTATGTACGATAAACGTGTGTGTTTGAGCCTTTGTTAAATTTACTAACATTTTATGGCCGTGCAGGGTGGAACATTAGTAGTCAAGGTCCTTATCTTCCAGGTGTTCTTTCTCTTCAACTTTAGGCAGATAGTAATAGCTTAGCCGTTTCTATTACATTCTAGAAAAGATTAGCTTGACTACACTAACATTTCTTCAGTCTTATATGTAGAATGTCTGAGTAACAGTTGACATCCCGTAATATTAAAAGTGTACAGGGTGCTTGTTCGCCATCCCATCCTTGGAGAAGTGCATTTATACAGTTAGAAGTGCAGGGTTGTGGAGGTTTTATTTACCGATACTCTTTCCTCGGCGTTAACCCAGGGAGTCCGGCACAGTTTGCTCTTGTAATTCATGTTTAATTGATGGTAATCTAATTTTGAGGTTATCATATAATAATTAAAATAGGGTTGTTAACTATTGTAGTTTTATTTCAAACCTTCTCGCCTTAACGCCATCTCAGTGTAATTTTGGGTTAAGTTACGGTCACACAACGTAGGTGTCATTAACCAAAGCCATAGACGACTAGATCACGAGGCCAGGTATTGTCAAGAGAGGGTGTTCGTTTATCCGCAGGTAAGCTACATCACAGAGTTTGGTGCCGTGACCAGGATGTGTGCCGTTTATAGAGGGCATTTGGGTCAGCCTTCAGGTGCGTTACTTTACAATACTTTACCCGATTTATTGGATGGTTATAATTTACATATTCCGCAGAATCTGTGTTTTCTAACGTGGAGTTGTCCAGCTCACTTCAACAGCATTGTTTGTGATTTTTTTGACAATAACTACTCTCAGCGATAGGTCGAAAGAGGAAGTTCGGTTACTTGGCTGGCTATATTTCCAGATTTCAATCCTTGCGATTTTGGTGTGTGTGGATACGTAAAATCAGTTTTTTATTCGCAACCAATAAAAACACGTGATGAGCTTTGATGACTAATGTAAGATGCCTCCGATGAGTTTAGAAACAATATTGAAATTTTTGAAGAATTCGACAATCTCTGCGTATGCGACTGAATTTGTGATTAGAAACGGGTGGCCGTCTTGTGGAACATCCGTTGTGGATTTTTCTTTGTGTTTTGAGCTTCCAGTTGTCATTTTGTTCTATTTTTTTTCATTACTAATTTCATCATCTACAAATTTGTATAATAAAAGTTTATCCTTTACTCGTATTTATATTTTACTTTAAAAAAGCCAAATCACTAGTTGAAAACAGTTTATGACATATGAACAGTTTGATATTCATACAATTGTTATTATGTTTATTCTCCTTAGCATCTTTCATAATTTAGAAATGAATTTGTTAATCAATGGAAACGTATACATCAACACATGATAAGTTCAAATTAATTTTTTTCGAAAACGATGTGCCATAACGGATTTAGGTAAGAGAATCATTTTCTTCTAATAAAAACAAAATTTATTAAATACTCTGTCAAAATCGAGAAATTTGAAATTGTTAAATTACTTTCCTTTCTAACTTTTCTTTGCCTGGCTAGCCCAATGGAATTAATAAAGTTTACAAAATGAAATCAAACACAGCAATATCACAAGGCATCTATATAGTCAAAAAATATTTTCCCTCATACGAAATCATATTTAACCTTTACAGTATAGTTTCTTTCAAACATCAATTTATTTCTAACACGTACCTATTGGTTTGGCGCTTTTCCCATGTCCAATACCCTGCTGCATGGACATACTTGGTTAGCCGCCGCACCGGCCGATTACGGTTCGGAGTTCATTCAATCACGGTTGTGAACTCGTTCTGCTAGGACTGTCTGGCAGAAATACAAATTATGTCGCTTTTGCAAAATGGTTTTGGGCAGGCATTCGCACAGAACTTATTTTACACGCCAATATTTCAATTTTTTTTCATAAATGTTTTTATTTATCACCCTCGGGTCTATCTAGCTTTATCTGCCACAAAAAATTTATGATCAACCGATCACCTATTTACTTAATTATCAAAATGTCTCTTACCTTATTTAAGTTTAAATTTACAGATCTAAATCTCTTCTCTTATGAATAGTTTACCTGGCTTTGATTCCCACGCTTGCAAGATTTTTTTGGACAAAAATATCCTTGACAGATAATCTATAAAATAGGTCCAGGACTGCGATTCTCGAGCTCACTCGTAGCCATGCGAACAGCATCAATTACAAACAGTCAAATGCTATACGTATCGGTGTCATGTATTCTAGAGAGTAGGACTTCGGTAATCGTAAGTAAAATACGCATACGAATGTGACAATCGTGGCCGCATGGCAAGTAAACGGTATAGACGACATACAAAAGTAAATACCATTACTCTGTAGTGACATCCACCAAAGCCGCCTACACTACTTAAACCTCACAAATGTCACAATTAATATTAAATTCTCTGTTCCTACAAAAATGGAGGTATAAAGAGCTGGTAACATTACTGATGAACAGAAATGCATGAGCTTCGAAAAGGTAAATTTTCCAAAGAGTTAACTTTCAGAAGTATTCAAAATTTGTGGGAAGAATTCAATGTTCAAAAGCTTTAAATGAAACTTTAATCAAAACTCAATCGAGTTGCTTAATTTCGTTAATAATAATAACGGTTATCACACAAAATACTAGTTATAGATCATCACAAAGTTAGTTTTCTGGTGTAGCCTTGTATCAATGTTCGCCAAGTGCGGACGTCATGTAAAAATAATATAGAGCGCTTACCTCGTTTCAACAGGTTTTTGTTTGTGTGACAGCGTTACATTGTATTAAAGCAGATGTATATACATACGGTTCCTGGATAAACAAATTACGTCGCCTTCACATGTTGTACTGCAAACAACCAGCTGCGTGTTTTTTGTGCCCAATTGTACGAACTTAAAGCGTATTTCCTCTACGCAATAACGGGACAAACCAAAATCCATTCCAACGGTTATCACAAAATGCAAAGCTTTGATGTATTACTGCATTTAGTTCATTATCAAAACAATTATCTTGAGTGTAATTATCCACATTGTTACTTGTAAATTCATCTTAGCAATTTTAAAAAGCTTTAAAAAGCTTTAATAGCTTACAGGAAAACAGACGACCGTTGATATTAACGTAGTCAATTTTCAACAGGGACAAAGGAAAACCACATAAATCTGACAAAGACGCAGTACGTTTGTTAAGATATCGATTTTAATTCTGGAGGGAACTAGAGACAACTGTCATGAAAGAACAAAGATGGAACAAAAAACGTATGCATACAAGCGAGATACATAGAGTTAATCACGGAGCCAGTATTATAAGGAGACTTGAACAAATTTATTGTAGCGGAGGAAAAAATCAATAATTTCAAGGAACTTTAGAAGCAAACACGCGTCGGTTGAAAACGGGAAAAAGGAGCCTAGCAAGGTGATTAGAGGATATAGATATACGTGCGACAGGTTTAGATAGAAAAGGGTAAATATTCAGTTGGTGGAGGCATATACGTAAAAGGAAGTTATAGGTACAAGCGAGATGAAAGATGTTTTGTTCTAGTCAGAAGACGTGAAAGTAGTGGGAATCAACTGAACGGTGGAGGCTAATTTCCATGGAATCGAAAGTCGCCTTCACATGTTGTACTGCAAACAACCAGCTGCGTGTTTTTTGTGCCCAATTGTACGAACTTAAAGCGTATTTCCTCTACGCAATAACGGGACCAACCAAAATCAATTCCAACAGTTATCACAAAATGCAAAGCTTCGATGTATTACTGCATTTAGTTCATTATCAAAACAATTATCTTGAGTGTAATTATCCACATTGTTACTTGTAAATTCATCTTAGCAATTTTAAAAATATCATTACTGTTAATTATTAGACGTTTAGATTGAAACCAAAGAATTTCTATCTAATTTGTAGAACATTCCTGTTAAATCTCAAATATAATAGTTTCATTGCAGAACATTTTATTAAATCCACTTATTACGGTAAAGTTGTAGGACATTCATGTTAGACCAAAATTTATTATCGCTACATTGGAGTACTTTCTTATTAAATTTAGAATGTTATAACCAACTTGGTGAATGCTCACATTAAATGGTAAACTCGATAATCGTAAACAAAAAGAAAAGATCCATATGATCATACAACACAAAATTTAAACGGGATAGTTTTTATAAGACAAAATAAAACAGGATTAGACTAGATATAAGAAGATACGAGAAGAGCGCTACAACAAAATTATTTAGTTTGTCTAAGAGATTATATCTATTTGCTTACCATTATTAAAAACACTACATCAAGTGATTATTACACTTGAGCTTTCACATAGGCGTAAAGCCACACGTAAATTACTGGCTAGAACTCTAAGGTTCTCCATGATGCCTTCGTGCAAAGTGTTCCAGCCAGAATGACCGTTGACACGTTGCGCACGAAATATCAAAGGTGTTTGGCATTGAAACGTTTATTCAAATAGTTAACGCCTGATGTTAGCAATCAAACTAGCATCTCTGTATTGTGGTTAGACCACATGATCCCAATACGGATATTTATTTAATTGACGACGTTTACGTGTTTAGTGGAACAGACAAAAAGATGTATTTAACTAATAATTTATTAGTGCTTTGCAGTCGTCAAAATAAATTGTTACAAGATTAAGTCACAATAATCGAAATGGTGTGGTATAATAGCTTGAACTAGCATCTGTTTGAGTTTAAGTGGTAAGAAACGCTTTAGTCGCTTAAGTGTGTGAAGAGTTAAAAAAACTTGTTGCAGATGTCAGATATTTGAGCACGCCAGGTTAAAATAGAATCTAAAAGAATTCCAAGATCTTTAACGGTAGAAGAAATGGTGATAATTGATTTGTCTAACAGTAGAGAAGGAACATCATCAAGTTAAGTTTGTTTAACATTTTTTGTGTCCCCATGAAGATTGCTTGACATTTTACTGGATTTATGGCGAGGTTCACACATGCACCCCACTCAAGAATTCTAGCTAGATCATTGTTAACTTCAGTAAATGCTTGATTGACATTGTTTGGATTAAAGTGATGATACAATTGGACATCATCAGCATAACAGTGGTAGTGACAAAATTTTAAACAGGTAGAAATATCTTGAATGTATAAACTAAATAGAAGAGGGCCTAAGACACTCCCGTGTGGAACTCCTGACACTAGGCTCCTTGAAGCTGAAAAAGTTGATATGTTGTAGTCAACTACTTGCTGTGTACGTTCATTGAGATATGACCTAAGCCATTTGAATGATAACTCCGTAAAATTACATTGATATTTAAGTTTTGTCAAAAGAATGTCGAAATCTACACTGTTGAAGACTGAGCTGAAATTTAAGAGAATTAGGATTGTAATTTGTTGTGTATCCATAGCATGTCTTACATCATCAATAACTTTCAAAATAGGTATACACATACTATGATTTGCACGAAATTCTGATTGATATTTATCTAGAAGGTTATTATTATGTAAAAAGTCCAACAATTGATCTAAAGCTAAATATTCTATAGATTTTGACAACGCAGGAAGGATGCTAATTGGCCGGTAATCACTGTGATTCTGAGGTTTTGAATTTTCAGGTAATCGTCTAACAAGTGCGTGCTTCCATAACAGAGGAAAAGAACCCAACCTAAACGAGTTATTTATTGATAATTGATGTGAGCAAAATGCTTATTAACTTAGGTGTTAAATCATATATTAGCTGTAACCTTTTGTGTATGATCATGTCAGTAGGTGCCTCACCAATTGAACGTTTATTTATAGTACTACTAAATACCAACTTGTTAACAAGAGCTTTAGGAAAGCCATTGTTGACTATAGTATTTTAAACTTGGAAGCGCATTAATTTTGCAAACCATAATATGATTAGGAAAAATCCAAAATATAAAGTCATTTTGAATTCTAATTTATATCATACATACAAAATTTTAATTTATATTTTAGTAGCCATTTAGTAATTATTATTTAAAATTTGTTATATCCATACCTTCCAGTTCCTGTTCATTATGCCATTTTTATAAAATCTCAACCATTAAATCTGTGAGCAAGAGTTAAATAAACTCAAAAATTCAGATCTAATCAAAAAAGTAACAGCTTAATCAAAAGACCTATAACCCATCAAATTCATCAAATACTAAATAATTAGGTCGTAAAATCTATATAAATCATCATCATCAGTAAGTCTTTAGTCTCGGAACTGGTTAGAAGCATTGTTTCCTATTCTGAGATAACCTATTCTCACAGTCTGCAGCTTTCACTATCTGCATGCAACAGTCTGATCTAGGTCTACATCTATCTCTCCTTTTATATATCCGCTTCTAATATAGAACGCATTATTCCCCAAAAATGCCTTAGAAAGTGTCCTGCCCTTCTATTCCGCCTATTTTTTCCCACAGATATTTTTATTCCCCTACTATTGCTATAATCTCTTTATTAGTCCATGCTATCATCATCATACATCTGAAACATAACATTCCAAAAGGCTTCTTCCTTTTCCTGTTTGCTTCTCTTACTGTCTTTATTTCATTAAACGTGCTGTGCTCCACACATATGCTTTCAACAATTTTTCCTTGTTATCTTCAAACATAGCCGCTGCTCTTTCTTGTTAGACACAGCTCGGATCCTGTTCTATTGTTTTGTAAATATATACCCTATTTCACCGATATTTAGTGGTGTATGAAGCGGGTTAAGCAGTCTGTGGCTATCAATATCGCCCAACACAAACATTTGTCGAATTAATAGTTTTCCAATAAATCCTTTCGCACAATGAAGTTTAGTTGAAAATATTGCATAATCAACACCTGTAGTTGTTTATAATCATCATCAGATTTAAGAGCAATTACTTTTTGTCATTAGGTTTTGCGTCTTGTAACTGGTTGGACGTGTGCCTCCACTGACTTCTATTCTAAGCTAGCTACACAGTTCCCTGAAATACCTACAGCCTAGATACAGCTTGGTTTAACCGATATTCAGGTGTATGTGAAGGGGGGCGGCTTCGTGGTGTATTTGGTATGCGTGTGAGTACTATGCCCAAGGTCCCGGGTTTAAATCCCAACACGGTCTGCTTGAAAAATGTTAGGCGAGCATTTTTCACAAAAATATAACCTTGTTCGGATGAGAGGTAAAATGGAGGTCCCGTGTGTAGGTGTTGTCATGCACGTTAAAGACCCCCTACCTCGCTTGCAACAGCAAGAGTTCGACAAAATTCAAAATTTCCAGGTAAAGAAACTTGCTTCCTGGTCCATGTAGTAGGTTCGGGTGGAGCATTGGAAATCAAATGTTGGGTATGTGAAGAGGGTTAAGCAGCATGTGGCTACCAAGATCTCCAACACAGACATTTGCTGAATTAATAATTTTCCAGTAATTCCGTTCCCACAATTAACATTAGTTGAGAATGTTGCTAAACGAACACATGTAGTTACTTATAATAATCATTAGGTTTAAATACAATTATTTTTTCGTCATCAGGTTTTAAGTTTTGGAACTGGTTGGATGCGTACCTCCATTGATTTCTATTCTGCGCTAGCCTACACATTTCTCTGAAATTCCCACAGCCTACATCTTTGACTATCTGTGTGCAATAGTCTAACCTAGGTTTACCTCTTGTAAGAAGTCTTCAAAACTACCCGTTCTGAGCTTCTTAAAACACAGGTTCGGAACACAGCGCTTTCCCAAAATAACTCAAATAATTTTCTGACAGCTAATTTATATATGTTTAATAAACTGACATTTTTCAGACCGTCTTACTGACGCCTACTATTTCAAAAACAGAACAGATAAACATGACAATTCTAACATCACTCCCACCTTGAATTACCAACATACAAATCAGGTGGGTAAATCAACAACAAAAACTATAAACCATAATTGGAATCATTCCAAATGAACAAATAAACTTAGTCTAATAGGTGCGCACACTTCCCTGCCGCTTCTGGTAGTATAACTCACAGGTACACTCTATTCAGGTGTGTTCACGGCATGTTTCATTTCCTCCTTTAAATTTCCCCGTTCATCTAGAATTTCAATTCCCCGTTGCAATTCCAGGGGATACAATCGTTGCACAGCACGTATACAATCACCACCTTTTGTCCGCAATCGAGCAACGCGAGTTTTTCCATCCCTAGCAACAAAAACTTCCACAATTCTCACGAGCGGCCAGTGTATGCGATTAACCTTGTCGCTCCCTACTAGGACCACACTATTTTCCTTAATAAGATCGTCTCTCGAATTGTTGCGTAACGTAACCAAAAAACCTAGATACTCGTTTCGGAAGCGCTCACACAGGCTGTTTCGTAAACGCTGCATATACCTAAAACGCTTATCCAAATTGTTCGTATCAAGTTCGTCAATGTAAAGTGTCTTGGAGCTAGGTAAATCTTTTAAAAACATAGATGGAGTCAAGGGAATTAAATCATTACTGTCTTCTGCTACATACGTCAATGGCCGGGAATTGATGATAGCCTCGCAGTCCCATAATATAGTATAAAGCTCCTCATAATACAATACTGCCTTTCCTAAAACTCGCTTTAACAGATCTTTGACTATGCGTATCAATCGCTCCCACCAGCCGCCCCACCATGCAGCATACATCGGATTAAATTTCCACTGAACCTTTTCAGCGTACAGGCTTCCACTACTGCTTTCCAGTCAATACATTTAAGTGCTTCGGCGGCACCTACAAAATTTCGCCCATTATCCGAATAAACTATATTTGGACGTCCTCGCCTACTGATGAACCTTCTAAAAGATTCTAAAAAAGTAGCTGTGGACATTGTTGACACTCCAAATGTACAGCTCGGTACACAGCACACGTGTACAACGTGATCCAACATTTCTTGCCACCTTTCAGATAGGGAGGCCCAGCCAAATCAACTCCGACAATCTCAAACACGCCTGCATTATTTACCCTATCTGGTGGGAGTAAAGCACACTCCACTGAAAATGGCCGTGATTGAAATCTTCGACATTTAACACATTCATCCAGTACATGACGTATTGTTCAGCGACTTCTTAAAATCCAATATTTTTCCATCAGATTGGCCATGAGCACATTGACTCCTGCGTGACATAATTGGCGGTGCCTTTCTAAAATCATCATTTTTACCACAAGATGTTTGGAAGGAAGGACGATTGAACATCTAAAATGGAACGCATCGTCACTATGCAGTAGTTTGGTTTTTAAACGAATGAAACCTTCGTCATCTTTAAATAAGCTAAACCTCTTCAACGTTTCATGATTTTCATTAACAAACGATTCCTTTTGTACGAGCAACCAAAGCTTGTTCTCACCATAATCAAATTCGTCTACACTCAAGGAATTGCCGAAAATCACAGTTGGTTTACCGATTAGCCCAGCAAACCGGTAAATTCGGGCAACCATTCCCACCAGACAAAAGAATCGTGAGACACGGCGACATAAAGTATCTGAAAACTGTGGTTCAGCGCTAACTGAGAACAAGACAACACTCTTTTTCTTTTCACGGTTTATCGTATCTTCATTAATTTGTATGCGGGTGACAGGCCACTGTTCCTCGCGTAGATAAATCCAATTAGGACCCTCCCACCATCGCGATACCAATAACTGACGAGGCGTACACCCTCTGGATGGTAAATCGGCAGGGTTCATATCACCCAGAACATGATACCACTGATCTGGACTACTTACCGTTCGAATTTCTTTCACTCGATTTGATATGAAAGCACCCCATCGATCATATGTTTTAATCCAGTACAAGGCATCCATAGAGTCCGACCAATACATGACACGAATCGCTTCTAAATTTAAAGTTTTCTTCACACTCTCCATTAATCGTGTAACTATACAACATGCAAGCAACTCCAAACAGGGTATAGTTGCCTTTTTCATGGGAGAAACGCGAGATTTCGCTTGTACAAGCTGAACAGATGTGCCGGTCTCATTTTCAACGCGTAAAAAGATACTAGCCGCATACGCTTTCTGACTTGCATTGGCAAACACATGCCAACTCCATGTACCTCCACATGAATCATTAGTAGCTAACCATCTAGGTATTTTTATATCGGCCAAAATAGGCAATTCTTTTAACCACATCAAGAATTTTTCACAGATGTTAACTGGAAGTTTTTCATTCCAACCGACTTCCAAACTCCAAGTATATTTCAATAACAACTTTGGTATCAGTGTAAGTGGACAAGTGAATCCTATAGGGTGGTACAATTTCTGACTGATCTACAACATGACACGCTTAGTGACGGAAGTTATATCTTGGATGTCTTCATTTACATTACAACATAGCGAGTCTTCAATTTTGTCCCATTTCAAACCTAACAAATTGACAGAAGGAACGTCTGTAACGTTGACAGTAGTATTAGTTGAGACACGTGTATGCTACCACCACCGTAACCCAAATTTAGCATCCATCATAATTTGGGAGGCTTCACAAATAAACGTATTCAACTCGCTTGCCGTTCCAAAACTAGTCACACAATTGTCCATATAGAATGTAGATTTCAACAGAGATGCGGTTTTAGCGAACTCGCCAAAAACTGAATTTAAATGGTGACCAATACACGCTCCAAGTAGAAAAGGACTGCAGTTCACCCCGAATACGACACACTTGTGTCGGTACTCCACCATTTTGTCCATTGTGGAATTATCCCACCACAGAAATCTAACAAAATCACGATCTTCACGTGCCAGGCTAATCTGCAGAAAAGCTTTTATAATGTCTGCTGTAACACCAAACCGGTACAACCTAAACCTAAGTAACAATTCTGGTATAAGCTCTATCAGATTAAGTCCTTGCTCAAGACAGTCATTAAGAGAAGGTGCACCCTTCTCGTGGGATGAGGCATCGAATACTGGCCTAATCTTAGTAGTCTCACTACTAGTTTTAATCACCGCTCTATGTGGCAAATAGTGCAGAGAACTCACAATTTCTCCAGCAGGAACCTTTTCAATAATTTCTTCAGCTTCCCATTCATCAAATATTTGATTGTAGGCTTGAAACATGTCCGTATCTTTAAGTCTCTTGGACATAGTAATTAACCGTTTTTCTGCTATAGCCCTATTGCTAGGTAAAACCAAATGATCTTCTACCCATGGCATACGTACCTCGTAACGTCCCTCTAAATCTCTAGATACAGTCTCGTTAAAATGGACTAATACACTTTCCTGCACTTCTAATTTTGTTTTCTTATCTACAGGATCACAAATGCCTATAGTCGCCAAATCCCACAAATCTGTGATGGTTGCACAGTTAACATACAGTGAAACAACCATCAAAGCTGCATTTTCAAGTGGGTTAACATCAGGCAAATTGCCCATAAGGGTCCAACCTAGCTTCGTTTCAACAGCGATTGATCCACTCTCTAATTCAAGAATTCTTCCGGTTAAAAGATTACCAGCAACATCTGCCCCAATCAACAACTCAATTTCCGGGTAGTGCTCCCCAACATGCAAAAGACTGATATTATGCCTACAAAGCTCATTCAAAAGTGTTTCGTTATGTAACCGTGGAACAGCACCACATATTAACGGTTGATCTAGGGCTTCAAATGAATATCGAAAAGATTCGTTAAGTGAAGAAACGGTAACTGTATAACGATTATGAACTTTCGGTTCCGAGGCAACAGCACCAAACACAATATGACTCGGGTGTTCTTTACCAATAGGGCGCAAGCCAACAGACCTTGCGGTCTCCTCCAAAATGTACATATTTTGTGAACCTGTATCAATCACAGCTCGAATATTATGCTTGTGGCCACAACCTACTAATTTAACGATGACAGTTTGAAGCAACACATGTTTATTATTTTCAACCGCCATTACACTTGACGTGCTAGCGTTAGTTGTATCTGCTACTACTAGATTTTTGTCCTCCGATACAAGAGATCGGCTAGGCGTTAACCCTGGGCACAAGACAATATAATGACAAGCCTTACATAATGGACATCTGACATTTGCTCGGCATCTTTTTGAAAAATGACCAGATTTTAAACACTGAAAACAATTTCTTTTCACTGATGATTTTCTTTTTGTCTTCTAGCGGCAAAGAAGGTGCCTTAAAACAATCATGGCTTAAATGTTGCTTACCACAAAAAATGCAAACACTTTTCCTTTTCGTCGACTCGTCTAACGATAACAAATCTAGAGCTGTGGAGACATCTTCAGTTCTACCACGTTTGACTTTATTAATGGATTTCTCAACTGGTTGAAAACTACTTCTTGCTAACAAAACACGCTCTTCCCCGGCAACCTCTTCCCGCAAAAATTCCATGAGATCGTTTAAGCGATTAGAGACATCATGACCTTTTCCCGCTGTATGCTTCCTCTCCCAATTTCGCAAGACCTCTTCAGGGAGGCAAGATTCCACTAGAGGATTTAACAATATAGAATACTTGTCGGTAGTAAATCCTAACGTTTTCAGCGCACGCAACTGCGACTCTAATCGGTCGTACCAAACGGTCAAGGAAGTTTTTTCCTTTGGGTGTATTGCGTTGGCAACAAGCCGTAACAATTCACGCACATACACCTCAACTAAGACATCGTGACGTCCAAACCTGTTTTTTAACTGCTCAACAAGCAAGAGATAACTTTCCACTGTAGCAAGGAAACTTTCGCAAATCTCCCGCGCCTTCAAACCAGGCTCAGTTGATTGAAGCAAATATTGAAATTTATCGACGTCAGGTATGGTAGGGTCTTCATGCATTTTAGAGAATTGTCCCCAAAAACCTAACCATGACTTAACATCAGAATCAAACCTTTTTATTTCTAAATTCGGGAGTTTAAATTTACGTTCTACATTTCTGCAACCTTTTTGCGGTGCAGTTGCACGTACCTGAACAAGATGTTGCTTTGCTATCAGAATGTTTCTATATTTACACTGAGACTCCATTTCTTCAAGGAACTTTTCCTCTGACAAATTTTCATCGGCGCTCATAACTGCCGTAATTTGTTCATCAACTTTAAACATTAACGTAGACCTATCCTCCAGCTTACACAACAATTCTCTAATATTTATTAAATCTGCATTCTGGGCCAATGCAGCATCCAAAATGGTAACAGATTTAGTAAATTGGACACGCATTGCACTACGCTGTTTTTTTAAGGCTCTCTAAATTAGCCATTTCTGTTTGATCATGCACGGATCAACACTCAGTTATAATGTGTTGGCACTTTCCGTCCTGTCACGGTCGCCAAAACATGTAAGAAGTCTTCAAAACTACCCGTTCTGAGCTTCTTAAGACACAGGCTCGGAACACAGCGCTTTCCCAAAATAACTCAAATAATTTTCTGACAGCTAATTTATATATGTTTAATAAACTGACATTTTCAGACCGTCTTACTGACGCCTACTATTTTAAAAACAGAACAGGTAAACATGACAATTCTAACACCTCTACCTCTCTTCTTTACTATCTCTGATTCTGATATATTCTGCACTATTTCCTCAAGCCTTAGTATGTGACCTATCATCCTATTTCTCCTGCATTTTACTGTTTCCCACATATTTCTTTCTTCCCCTACCATTTTTAGAACCTCGTTGTTCTTAAATTTGTCTGTCTATGATATCTTCATCATGCGTCTGTAGCATCACATTTCAAAGGCTTCTATCTTTTTCTTATCCGCTTCTCCTACTGTCCAAGTTTCACAGCCATGCTGTACTCCACACATATACTTTCGGCAATCTTTTACTTGTTTCTATTTGTTGTCTTTGAACACAGTAATTGCTTTTTCTTGTTAAATGTAGCACAACCTTGTGCTAATCTTTGTTGTATATCTTTTGAACTTTTTCCATCTTGCGTTATTTGGCTTTCTAGGTAGCAGAAATCCTTAACCTCTTGTTCCTATTTGTATTCTATTTTTGATTTATTATCCCTTCGTTTGCATACCAGTACTTTTTTATTTATCGTCACCATGGATATGAACGGTTCTAAGCAATGTGATGTTACTTTTGAGATATTCACATTTTAAAGCGAGGAATCTGCGCAAAATGTTATTGTGCTAGTATCTGCATCTTTGCGCTAATTTTTTTGAATTTTTACATAGTAAGAGATCTTGAGGACTTTTTAATTGATATTTTTTATTGCTGTAAAACAACGGGTGAATTTAAGATTTATTCTAAATTTTTCATGTGGGGTGCCTTTATCACTGAACATTAAACAATATGGTAACTTACATATTTCAATGATGAGGGGTCCAAGCGCATGTTACCTTTCACACCTGATCTGAAATGTGGTTTTTGTAAGCGTTAGTTCTTTTCACTTTTAATAATTCCTTTGGTATTACAAAAAAAATTAACTTGAAAGCTATAAAAATTTATTACAAAAAATTTTAAGCTAGTTACTAAAATGTGAAAAAATATTATTGTATAGTATTAATAATAGTAATTATCTTAATCTTCTTCATATTCATCACAACTGGAATGGTTCGATATGTAGAGCTGCTGAGTCTGAATTCGAGTAAAATTGATGGTACACTGTGGAAATCACACCCATGTTGCACATATCTTGAAGATTTTTTAGTATACATTTTTCAATAGGTACCTTTTTTGGAGTAACCTCCTGTGTCTTCCTTCTGGTCCTGGATCCAGCACGTTCCGAGTTGTAGTCAAATTGGAGAAACTGTTCTGTGCTTAATTGCAATTTAAAGAAAACATGGGTCTCTTTACTACGGTATTGTAACCACTTAATTTTAAACATCGTATTTTTTTGTTGCTATCATCTGTGCTGTTTTTATTGATAAACATCTGATTGCTGTATGTTTTGAAGTTTAGGAAATCAGACAATGTCATGTCTTTCACTATGTATGGTGGGGGTGTTGTCTTAGCTGTGCGAACTACTGTGCACCAGCTTTCGGGCACAAATACATCTATTTTGTTGCCTCTTGTTTCGATAGTGGAGTGTATATATACTGTCACATTCCATCTGCGAATGATCTGACTCCATAAAATTTTGATTCAAAATATTAGTGGCAATTTTAGTACTTAAATTGTAGATTGTCAAATTATATGTTTTCAGTTTTGGCTTGAGTGTGCAGAAACAGCAATATATTTCCATGGTAAATATGTTAAATTTAGGAATATTTTTTGCCGGAGACTTATCTTCTTCTTTATGGTCCCTTGCTTCCTGTTTTCTTTTAATGTGAATGTCATATTCTTTATTATCTCTTACCTTTTCTTCTTCACATTTGTTTTTATATTTGGTGCACTAGTCGCATTGATCCTTTTTCAGTTTGTGGAAGCCATAATTGTATTCCGATGTAAATATATACTTTTAGAAACGAAAGGACACTACTATTGATTGGTTTTCATTGCAGTAATCTAAATAGTCAGCGTATAGTCCTTTTTAACAAAGACCAGATGGAATATATTGTCTTTTAGTTGTTTTACAGCAATAGTATGACGACAACACAGTTATTGACCATATATGGACTATTGCTCGTTGTTCATTCGCTATTTTGTTTGGTACAAGATTATAACCACATTTATCTTGTAAAACTATTCCAAACTCCTGCTTTTTATTTAAAGCTGTTTGTACCTTCTTCCCTGATACGTCCAATGTTTAAAAAAATTGTTTGCACATCTGTGTGGATTTGTCACCAAATCTAAGGGCATATACAATTGTTTTATGGTGCTTAGATTCGACTCCATTAATGATCGGTTTTACTCTTTCTGATCCCTTTCTTTCTACACAGTTGGAGATAAAGTTCCATTTAGATTGTTCGTCCTTAAGTGTGAGATAGTGCTTTAAAATGTTTTGTCTTTGTAACAAACGTATGTTCTCATTACATTTGTAGTGACAGTTATAATCTACAGTCTTGACTGACTTTGCGCGTTGTTGTGTTCCTGTTTGTTAAACGTACTGTTATGCTGCTAATCTCTTCCTTTTTCCATATTTCTTTTCCACATGGCAGGGTTTCCTGTTAGTTTTCTGGTTCGGTTTTTGGGTTTGGTATTTTGTGAGTCTAAGTTAACAGTTTCTTGCAGAGTATTTTGTTTGTGTCGCATCCGATTTTGTTCCGTGTTTCTATCTTGACTATCTTCATAAGTTGATGTGATTGAAATTCTGGCGTGTAAGTTGAATCAACAAGTGAATCTGAAGTTTTGGAATCGGTGTCATGGCTGTCTTCTTGTGTCCTAGTGTCTGGCCTGGATTCTCAAGCAACAAACATATTATTAGTTCGGTTAACACAAATGCACAAACACATTGAATGATTGTGATATAAATTATTTAAATTTACTGTCAAAAATAAGGAGTTCTCTATATTTGATAACTTTTTAAAATTTGAGGTCTGATAATAAATTTCTGTGCTTATGTACTTATTAGATACTAGTAATGGAAATAATAGAACATACTGTGCTAACCAACAGTGTTTGTGTTGATGGGGTCAATCTGGTGTTTTCAGAGTATGTGAAAAACCTGGGTGTTTATTTGGACTGCAACTTAAACTTCCAAATGCATGTACTTAAAAAATCATCACTATGTTATGTTAAACTTAAAACCTTATACCAATTTAAGTACATCTTGTCAAAATCTATTAAGTGGTACCTCATTAATTCCTTAGTACTAAATAACATAGACTACTGTTGTGGAGTATACTATTATCACCTGACCTCGTGTTTTAAAAATAAGTTACAAATTCTTCAGAACTGCTGTTTTCGCTATGCTTACAATGTAAATAGGAGTGAACATATTACACCACACTACATTAATGCAAATATTTTAAAGTTGGAATATCGCTTTTGTCTGTTATACTCCTGCACATTGTACAAAATTTTAAGTAGTCATATTCCACCTTACTTATCTAGTTTGTTATGTAAACGTTCTCTTATACATAACCGGCAAGTAAGACAAGACACCTACAATATCAGCAAACATACTACAACGAAATATAAAAATTGTTTTGAATATACTGCTGTTAGTATTCTTAACAATTGGCCCCACCTGTTTATAGAAAGTAATACAATTTACAATTTCCGAGTTAAGCTTAAAGAACTATTGTTTTTAAATTTATAATTACATTCATTATGTATGATACATTTTATTATACTTGTATTTTATCTTTTTGGGTAGGGTTGAAAAACTGTCTTATACAGAACTCCACCTATTGGGTTTTTCTTTCTTTTTATTAAGGTTTAATTTGTTTTGTATGTTTGTTTATACTATTTGTTTACTTTACATGTTTTTTTTAAATTTTAACCCAATAAAGCTTATAATAATAATAATAATAATAATAATAATAATAATAATAATAACTTCTTCTTCAAATGGGATATTAACCATCTCAATAATAGTTTTTGGACCATCAGCGTCAAATGGTAAATTTGGAGAGAGTAGATAAGATGGCAATAGTAGTTGCAATGTTGCAGGTAAGGCAGTAAAGACACACCCCTCATTGTCCGAAATAAAGACTGGACGCTCGCGGACATCATTCACATCAGCATGAGATGGCAGAATATCATTCGCATCAGCATGAGATGGCAGAGGTGAATCTGAAAATAAAATGTTCTACAATACTGTAAAATAAAAATGCAAGTACGCATAAATATTGATATTTACGTTGTGTTATAGGTAGTTTGTATGTATTTTGATCTATTGTATTTACTTTGAGAGAAAATAGGAATACATAAATTTAAATTAATTTGTCAGTTATGTATATTACAATATCAACATGTTTTGTAATTGTTAAGCGGTAACCAACATCAATACAAAATTCAGCTCGATAAACTATAAATTTTACTAAAATTTTCACTTAAATGTTTCTAATTGTGTATATCTTTTGGCTTTTAATCTCAGATATTTTCCCCCTAAAATATAAACAGGAGGATTGTAAGAAATTTATTTAAAAATATAAAAAAACAGTTACCTTTATATTGGAATAAAAATATGCCAGTTTTATGTACTTTTCCTTAGTATTAATTAATTAGGATTCCTAAATTTCTATTTTTTTTATGAAAATTATTTTGCAAGAGGTGTGCCTTGTATTAGGTTGACTTATTGTTATCTTATTATTATGTATGGCTGTTATGTATAAAAAATAGTACAATGGGTACATGAATATAAAAAAAGTGCTTTTGCACTACTCTGTTTTACTGGAGTACATTTAACAAAAAATGAGTACGAAACTCTCAAATGGAGTATACTTCTGGTTACCTTAGAGATATTATACGAGTATATATTGAATATACCAACATGCCCTATGAATCGCTACTATAGGTTCTGGATCAGGTGTTACGGTCTCGGAATTCTTGTCAGTGGTACTTTGAAATGATAAAGGCATACCGTTGACAGCTTGTGAACCTAAAATAAAAATAGCGATACAAACCCACACATGACAGGTTCGCAGTCATTAATAACTTTGTTAACAGGAAGCCATTGATACGTAAGGCAACAAAGTATATAAATATATATTTAAATAACTTAATAATCCACTTGCCTTTATTTACATTGCGATTTTCCATTGTTGGTTGTTGAAATTGTCCATTTGATGAATACGTTCTGGCACTGACACCCTTCCTGGCCAACTCACATAACAGTTGACTGCGATTTTTCATTTTGTAACTCATTACAAAAATTTCTTGCGTAGTGTCTGTTCGTCAAAAGCATGTAGCTAAGACTGTGCATTTAAGTATGTAAGGGAAGCGATGGAAGTCGTGGCCCGAGGATTGTACCTGCATCTAACAGAACTATCCGATAAAAACGACAATACATTTGCAGTAGCAAGATAAATGAATGTATCTAAGAAGATAGAGCTCTTCACCTCCACAAGAAAAAATTAATATTTATTAAATGTGTAGGAATCACGAGCGTTTAGATACTAGTCACCTCTACAAATTATATATATAAATATACTGACGGGTAGGTTCAGAAATATTAGATAAACTGCTTTAGAATTAATATATCACTTAGATCTGTTCACCACTGGGTAGAGCCACTTGTTCTTAGTGATATTCTACACAAAAGTCAATTTTGCAAAAACTGTTGCTTGAAATTCTTCACCACCACGGCGACGTTAGGTTAATTTTCAAACCGTATGTCTCTGTTAGAACTATTTCCATTTCATTAAGAGCTGCTTTTAACTCTTCCTAGCTGGATGCTAAAACCGTTATATCATCTGCAAATCTGTTTTACTTATAAATTGCATTCTTTATATTTAGAATGAACATTATAATTACTTTTAGTAGGTTTTCTACAAAGAGAGTAAATGGAACAGTGTAAAAATATCAAGAATCGCATGTAACAAATGAATTATCACTCTAAATATATTCACGTTCAATGATCATTTTTATATTTGAAGCTTGTCAAGTGACTGGATTGTGTATCAAATTCATATTTAACCTATTATAATCGTGCAAGTGGCAATGATTTAATTAATTATGGTATTCCTTTTCTGTATAACAGGTTTATCATCATTAGGTCTTCAGTCCTGGAACTGGTTGGATGCATATCCTCATTGTTTCCTATTCTGCGCTAACCTACACATTTCCCCGAAATTTCAACAGCCTGCATCTTTCACTATCTGCGTGCAATAGTCTGATTTAGGTCTACCTCTACCTCTCTTTTTCCTATCACTGCTTGTAATACATCTCGCACTATTCCCCAAAAATGCCTTAGAATGTGTCCTGCTCTTTTGTTTCTCATATTTTTTTTTGTTTTCCACATATCTTTGTTCTCCTACTATTTCTATAACCTCTGGGTTTTTAACTTTGTCTGTCCAGACTATCATTCTCATACATCTGGAGTGAAACATTCCAAAATGCTTCTACCTTTTTTCTGTCTGCTTCTCCTACTGCTTCTATTTCATAGACGAACTGTGCTGTGCTCCACACATATGTATTCAACAATTTTTTCCTTGTTTCTATGTTTGTTGTCTTCGAACATAACCGCTGCTCTTTCTTCCTATATGTAGTTGGGTTCTCCTTCTATTGTTTACAAATATATACCTATTTCCTCGATATTCAGTGGTGTGTGAAGGGGGTTAAGCAACCTGCAGCTACCAAGATCCCCCAACATAAGCATTTGCCGAATTAATAGTTTTCCAATATATTCCTTCGCACAATCAACATTAGTTGAAAATATTTCAAAACCAATACATGTAGTTGTTTATAATAATCATGAGATTTAAATGCAATTATTTTTTTCATAATTAGGTTTTCCATCTTGAAACTGCTGGGACGCGTACCTTCACTTCTTTCTATTCTGAGCTAGCCAATACCGTTCTCTGAAATTCCCAAAGTCTAGATATAGCTTGGTTCCGTTTCTGTTGTTTCCTAATTATATACCCTATTTCACCGAGACTCAGTGGTATGTGAAAGGGGTTAAGCAGCTTGTGGCTACCAAGATCCCTTAACACTGAGACATTTGACGAATTAATAGTGTTCCAGTAAATCCTTTCGCACAATTAACATTAGTAGAGAATATTGCAAAACCAATACTTGTAGTTGCTTATAATAATCATCGGATTTAAGTACAGTTTTCCATCTTGGAACTGATTGGATGCGTACCTCCATTGATTTCTATTTTGAGCTAGCCCACACATTTCCCTGAAATTCCCACAGCCTACATCTTTCACTAACTGTGTGCAATAGTCTAACCTAGGTCTGCCCCGTCCTCTCTTTTTTCCTATTTCTGCTTCTAATATATTCCACACTATTCCCTCATGCCTTAGTATGTGGCCTATCATCCTATCTCTCCTATTTTTTACTGTTTTCCACATACTTCTGTCTTCTCCTACCATTTCCAGTACCACTTTGTTCTTGACTTTGTCTGTCCATGATATCTCCATCATACACTTCAAAGGCTTCTATCTTTTTCCTGTCAGCTTCTCCTACCATCCAGGTTTTGCAGCCATACAGTGCTGTGCTTTACGCATAAGTTTTAAGCAATCTTTTCCTTGTTTCTATGTTTGTTATCTTTAACACAGTAGTTGCTTTTTCTTGTTAAATGTAGCACGACCTTGAGCTAATCCTTGTTTTATATCTTTTGTGCCCTTCCCATCTTGCGTTATTTGGCCTCCTAGGTAGCAGAAATCATTAATTTCTTATAAGTTCTTGTTATGTATTTGTATTCTAGTTTTTAATTTATTTCCCCCCTCCTTTGAATACTAGTACTTTAATTTTATTGTTGTTAATTATCGTGCCGTATCGCAATGTTAGAATTGTTTCCATTTCAATAAGAGCAGCTTCTTACTCGACCTTGCTAGATGCTAATACCACTATATCATCTGCAAATCTAAGCATATCAATCTTTCATCCCTGCATAATAATTCCAAATGCCTTCTTGCGTTTGACAGTATTCATTGCCTCTTCAATGTACAAGTTAAAAATTAATGGGGATAAAGCACATCCCTGTCTCACCCCTTTCCTAATATTTACTTCTTTATGTTCCTTCTATTATTGGTGTTTTCTCTTTGAAAAAGCTATATATTATCCGTCTATCCGTATAATAGGCTGTGAGCAATATATTTTTGGAAGTTATATAGCTATTTATACGTACTCCTTAGCATCAACACATTTAAGTACACTGTATTTATTGAGAAGTGTATTATGATCTTGTTTCCAAGTTACATTTCTTGAGAAACTAGTATCCAGTATGACAGCAAATGATCGATGAATCAGTTGCAATTTAGTCAAGTTACATGAAATCCATTGAACAGTTGGTAACTGATATCCAACAGTAAAAAAATATTTAAGCATGCAGTACTTTTAGATCTACATTGTATGACTGCATCATATCCCTTCTTGCAAATTTTTGCATCTTAAATCAATCACACTTCTAGAATTAGGAACAAGATTACGTAGTCATAAATTATCATTTATCATAGTACAGTAATTCTTTATTGCTATAGAACATCAATGTTAAAAATTAATATATCACAATACGTTCTTGTGAAAGTGTCAAAAAATATTCATTATGTCGCTACTAATACTGTCTTGTTTCAATATTTGCTTTTAAACGTAAACAAGCGTTAAAGTTGTGGTTATGTTATATTATATGTAACCCATAATAGATTTTCAATCCGATTGACATATGTCAAATTGTGGTTTATATTACAGTCATTGTGGTAGTGTTATTAGAATTGCATATTTTACTCCAAAACCAGCACTGCTACATTACTATAGGTAAAGCTTTTGTTGAATAATCCGTGCTCTAAACTAACTATAGTGGGCAACACCTATCGTTTAAGATGGCTACTACAATAAAGATTGATTTTGTTGATATCTTAAACATTGTTCGTTATTCTAAACGTCTGCTTAGTGAAGGATAAACAAATATTGTGTGGAGTGGTGTCTTCTGCAACTAAAAATAAAAAACTTGAAGCTTTATGCCCGCAAACAAGCAATTTCAAAGGAGTACCCTACCAAATATAAATAGAAATCCAGTCTTCTACAGTGAAGAAAACATCTAGCAGCTGCACATGCAAGGTGGGTTCTTCTGGTAAATGTAACCACATAGTTGGCACTCTAATTTTGATGAAAGAACGCGGAATAACTACACAACGTGTTTTAATAACTTTCTTTTATAACAGTTTAATATGGAAGCATAATGTATTATATTGAAAACTTGACAGTTAAAAAAGGAACATTCTAGAATATACAAATCTTAACCATGACTACGATATAAATCACGGCTTACTTTACAACACCTCCACTTGAGCCGTAGAGTAAGTTACATCCTCTTGTACAGAACCTATGCTTTTCTACGGATACCGGTTTCGTCAAATTATCTGCTATCATTTCATCCGTACCAATATAAGCAAATTTTACAGCCTTTTCGGTTACCTTTTCTCGTAGAAAGTGGTGACGTATATCAATGTGCTTTGTGCGTGAAGAATAAGCGGTAGTCTCTGATAACTGTATAGCACCCTTGTTGTCGCAGTGTATGATTGTCGAACCCTGTTTTGTTCTTTGACTAAACAATTCTTCGTATAATCCACGAAGCCACAATGCTTCCTGAGTTGCAGCAGACATTGACATATACTCAGATTCTGTTGTTGATAATGCAACAGTTGCTTGCTTCTTTGATGTCCACGAAATCGCACCACCTTGCAGCTTGAATACATACCCTGTAGTCGAGCGTCTGTCCGTAGCATCACTAGCCCAATCTGAGTCACAGTAACCCTGTACAAAAGCATTTCCATTTTTTGAATAAGTCAACTTCCAGTCAATTGTCCCCTTTAAATAACGAAGAATTCGTTTTGCGGCATTCCAATGCGCCTTTCCTGGGTTGTTGTTAAAAGGACTTACAACTCCTACTGCATACTGAATGTCCGGTCGTGACACTTGTGCCGCAAACAACAAACTCCCAACAACTTCTTGATATGGTACATTCTGCATTGTTTTTCGATCTTCTTCGTTTTGTGGTGACATTGCTGTTGTCAATTTTTGATTTGGGTCTGCTGGCGTAGACACGCTGTTACAATCAGTCATTTGAAATTTGTCAAGCATTTTTTGGATATACTGACTCTGATCAATTGAAATTGAACCTGATTTTATATCACGTGTGATCTTCATACCCAAGACAAACTTGGCTTCACCAAAGTCCTTCATTTTAAACTGACCTTGCAGCGTTGACTTCAACTTATTCTTTAAGTCCTTGTTGTTGGAGAAGATCAAGAGGTCATCAACATAGACCGCCACGATTAACATTTGACTGCCATTAACATAATAGTATATGCACGGATCGACTACTGAACAGTTGAGACCAAACTTTCTCAGTGCAGTATCCAAATGTTGGTTACATATGCGACTCGCTTGTTTGAGACCATATAACGATTTCTTTAAACGGCAAACCCGCTGACTGTCATCGTTAAACAATTCAGGCTGAATCATGTAAACCTCTTCTTCTAAATTACCTTGCAGAAAAGCTGTGACCGCATCTATCTGATCAATCTCTAAGTCAAA
Organism: Platerodrilus igneus; assembly: GCA_036346225.1. Lineage (NCBI taxonomy): Eukaryota > Metazoa > Arthropoda > Insecta > Coleoptera > Lycidae > Platerodrilus > Platerodrilus igneus. The sequence continues at coordinate 373,949 of JARFIW010001357.1, forward strand.
TTTTGCAGCAATCGCGATGAGAAAACGTAATGATGAGTAACGAACAACGGGTGAGAAAGTTTCTTCGTAATCAATCCCTTTACGTTGAGAACAACCTTTTATTACCAGACGAGCTTTATATCGATTCACTTGACCATTCTCATCGCATTTAGTTTTAAATATCCATTTGCTTTGAATTGCCTTGTGATTTACTGGCAAATTTTCCAAGGACCAAGTTCCATTTTCAACTAGAGACTTATACTCAGCCTCCATGGCTCTCTTCCAGTAAGACGCGTATGGACTTTTCATCGCATCCTCCACTGTCAACGGATCGCCTACATTATTCACTGTTGCAACATAGACAAAGTCCTCCGTCTTTGTGGATTTTCTTATTCTTGTTGATCGCCGTAACTCTTCGTCTTCATCGATGCTTATATTGCCCATTGAGTTATCAGTTATAGCATGCTCATTACTGCTTATATCATCAAACTGACTCGTATTCAAACTACTGCTCTGAGATTCCATTTCATCTTGGTCTTGCATGTCGGTATTATTCGTAACAAATGGTTCCTCCACTTCATTGTTATCGTCTTTGAATAGATAAAAATGATTAAATTTGTTACAGGAAAGTACTTCGTTTTCGTAACGTTGCTCTTCCAGAAAAATCACGTCGCGACTTACATTAACATGCATCTTCTCTGGATCAAAGACTCTATAGCCTTTACACTGCTCGCTGTAACCGACCATGATGAATACTTTAGACTTAAAATCAAACTTTTTACGTTGTTGTTTTGGAACATGCACCATTGCTTTGCATCCAAAAACTTTCAAATTTGACAGATCTGGCTTCTTTCCAGACCAAATTTCTTCGGGTGTTTTGTCAATAGCCCCCCGGCACGGGGAACGATTAATAAAATATCCTGCTGTATTGATCGCTTCCCCCCAAAATTTGACATTCAGCTTTGTGTCAAAAAGCATACATCTTGCTCTTTTGACCAAAGTCCGATTCATCCGCTCGGCCAAACCATTCTGTTCGGGCGTATACGGTGTTGTTGTTTGGTGTTCAATTCCCGAATCACGTAGAAACTCTGAAAAGTCTTTGTTACAGTATTCTGTGCCGTTGTCCGTGCGAAATTTTTAAATTTTTTTACTAGTCTGGTTTTCAACACGACTTTTGAAATCCTTGAAGGCATTTAAAGCATTTGACTTGTTCTTGATAAAGTACACAAATACTTTTCTGCTAAAGTCATCGATAAAAGTCATAAAATACCGAGAACCTCCAAACGAATCAACAGACATAGGACCACACAAATCGGAATGTATCAATTCCAAAATACTGGAAGCTTGGGAATTGCTTGTTTTAAATGGAAAACGAGTCTGCTTTCCCATAATACAGGTCTCCAAGTTTCTCGCTGACCGCTGACGAAACTCATTCCCTTAACAAAACCGTTTCGCAATTTCATCAAACTGTCGTGTCCTACATGACCAAGACGTCGATGCCACAATCGTTGGGTTTCTGTTGATTTTACAATCATACTTGATATACTTGCTTGATCTACTTTAAACAATCCGCCTGTCAGATTTGCTTGAACTAACAACTTATTACTTTTGTTCCAAATTTTGCAACCTGTGGTACCAAATTTCACAATTAGCCCTTTATTCACCAATTGACTGACAGACAATAAGTTTGTACATAGATTTGGTACATACAGCACGTCTTGAATGGTTGTATCAACTGCACTATTATTAATTTGCAATTGAAGCCGTACATCACCTGTTAATTCGGCTTTCAACTTCGATTCATTTGCAATTGCCACTTCGCCATTTGACTCATATTTGACATTTTCTAACCAACTTCGTTCGCATGTCATGTGACTAGACGCACCAGAGTCTACATACCATTCTGTTGACTTTACATTGCTTGCAGTCAAACAAGAAAAAACTGATGTATAAATAGCTTTACTATGTTTTAAATTTGGACATTTGTTTTTGTAGTGTCCTATTCCACCACACTCAAAGCATTTCACGTTCTTTGGCGGACTTTTCCTTTTGAAAATTTTCGTTTTTGAGTATACATGGCCGACGATACGGAACCATCTGCTCCATCGTTTGATTTAACTTCCTGCAATAGCTTTGTTTTGATCAAATCTGCAGAATTTTTTTGTGCTGAACTCTCAATTGCCATGATCATTGGTTTATATTCTTCACTCAATCCAGCCAGTAATAAAGTGCCAACCCATTCGTCATCTATTTTCAGTCCAGCACCTTTCAGTTTGTGTGCCGTGTTAACGATTTTGTTGACAAACATTTCCATTGAGGAACAATCCTTCAGTCGGGTTGTTACAAGTTCACGCAATAGTCCAACGCGACGCAACAAGCACGAATCTTCAAATGCTTTTTGAAGATTCTGCCACACTTCCTTGGCCGATTTTGCCTCTTTGATATGGGAAAAATTTACTGGATCAACCATCAATATAATCGAAGCTTTCGCTTTTGTATCTCCAGCTAATTTCTTTATTTCATCGGTTTCTGTACAAGTATCTATTACATGACACCATAAACCGATCATCTCTAAATAAGACTGGACAGCGAATTTCCACGATTCATAATTTTCCCGTCCTTTCAATTTTTCAATTGATGCCATTGCCGACGCCATTGACAAAAAATTAAAAAAATTTATAAACTGTTATGAGTGCCTGGGCCCATAACCTGATGAAAGAACGCGGAATAACTACACAACGTGTTTTAATAACTTTCTTTTATAACAGTTTAATATGGAAGCATAATATATTATCTTGAAACATTGACAGTTCAAAAGGAACACTCTAGAATATACAAATCTTAACCATGACTACGATATAAATCACGGCTTACTTTACAACAAATTTATATTTTTTAGTAAACTTCTACTATGCAGTTAATATTTATAAAGATTTCTAAACAATTCTTGCTTCTAGACATGCAATAGAAAATTTAGAAGACATCAGCACAACATCAAAAACAATGGGGTGTTATGGTAAAACACGGATAACGAAGGGAGAACCAACAAGAAACGAAAAGTCAAGTAGGAAAGGCGCGCACGAGCTACCGTAACGAAGCGAGAAAATTCAAAGGCATGTTAGTTCAGCCGAAGATTGGGGTGGGCATAAGGATAGTAAGAACCTGACTCTATCTGCTGAAATAAAAGGCATATACTAGTCAATAGTTAAGGAGAGCTATCTTGTCTGTCTAATAATACATCATAAACCTTTGCTTAGACAGTGGTGTTTCCAGAAAAACTAAAACACGCCCATATCAAACCAATTCATTAAAAATGCAAACTTAGCCTTGTAAAAAATTATAGACATATCGCAATACTGCCAGCATTAAGCAAGAAGTTTGATAAAATTATTTATAATAGAATTATGGTATTCTTAGAACATTTTGACTTGCTCTCAGGCTATAAGAGTGGCTTCAGAAAAAATAGATCCACAAACTATGCTATCTACCAAGCTCTTACTTTCATTATTATTTCTTTAAGTAAGGATAATACCACTACGGCCTTGATGCTTCACCTCTCAAAGGCCTTTGATTCCGTAGATCATAGAACATGATTATACATTCTACACAACCACGGCATACGTAGAACTGCACATAATTTAATTAGCTTGTATCGGTCTAACAGAACTCAAAGCACAATAGGTATTCACGAGGCCACAGGTCATAAAATAATGTCTAAAAAGCAAAAAATCGTTAGAAGTTCCACAAGGATCTATTCTTGAACCGCTGCTTTACATAATTTACACAAATGAGCTATCCCATGTATTAACCCCGCTTCCTATCCAATATGCTGATGATGTCTCCGCAATTACAAGTGAAAGAAATACTGCTAATTGTAGTGAAATTCTACTTACAGTATTAGAAACTTCAGAATGCTGGTTTGCATCTCTGAAACTATCGTTAAGCCTAGAGAAAACACAGATAATCAACTTCAGTTATTTAACTGATGAAGAAATACAATATCAAATGACAGGCATATATTCGTTACAAGCAAACACTCCAAATTCTTAGGAATATACATGGACTCTGGACTAGACTGGTCCTGTCACGTAGACACGCTAGCTAAAGATATGTCAAAACGTGTATATGCACTGAGAGCATTAGCCATAACAGTTAATACAGAACAGCATCCAGTGCATATCATGTTTATATTGAATCCAGGATGAGGTTTGGTATAATCATATGGGGTAATGTTAAAGACACACAGGATATTTGTTTTGTAAAAACGGTGCATCAGAAATATGTTACAACTAAATCAAATTTGCAGCTGTAAACCACATTTCATTAATAGGAAAATCCTCACCCTAACCAGCCTCTATATTTATGAATGCATTGCATTTGTATTTGGAAATAAATCTATTGTAGCTGACCACTCAAGAAATCATACCTATGACACTAGAGCTAAAATGGACCTGTTATGCAAACAGACTAGCCTTACTTATTTACAAAAGAACCCATGTAATATGTTAATCAAAATTTATAATAAATTGCCACAGGCCTATAGAGAACTTCCCAAGAAGACACTGAAATGTAAATTTAAATCTTTCCTTTTAAATAAACTTGAAGACTTCTTGAACGATGTGATACTTTTTGATTGACACTTAGACATAAAAGATTTTATATTGTAACAGTGTAATGTGACATGTTCAACGCCTTTTATGATATTATTATGGAACTAATATGGAATATTATTATTATTATTAAAATAAAATAAGAACACAGTAACATAACAGTAACTTAACTTATTTAATCAACTTAAACGGTAAACATGGTGGTACCAAGCCACTATGAGTAATAATAAATCCTTAAACACTAAAAATAAATGATATGAGCTCATAAATAAAGAGAAAAAAGGACAATCTTAAAACTACAATACTTACTAAATTATTCATACTTTAGGAATACCTGTGTGTTGACTGGTGTTTCAGTTGAAAGAAACACAGTATATAATTCAGAAATACCTTTCAATGAATCTCATACACACTAGGCACTAGCACTGTCAAATGTTTCTAAAAGTGCTTCTCTTCATTATATGGCACTGCAATCATGTTCATATGGATTCAATAACTTTATTGTATTTTTGCAGCGGTATTACATTACAAGAGACGCTTGATATAGTATAAGATGATAATGTGGAGCGAATATACATTGAACCACCAGAGATCGATGTAAACTCAGATGAGGATTCAGCTGGCGAGGATACTGGTGGCCTAGTAGACAACCTTACTGGACGACAACTCCTCAACAGCGCTGAAATTGTAATTCGAGGTTGAATCATTCTTCAGATCAAAATCTGCTAAAAATCTTGCCAATCTTCGACTTCAGTTGAATAACATGAATTGGCCTACATATATAAATCAGGATTTTAATTTTGCGTTTAAACACTTCATTGATCTCCTATTCTACTAGCTAAATATTCTTTGCCCAAAAAGAAAAATTAAAATGAATACAAATAAAATGGATAAGCGGTGGATTTCCACTGATATAATACTTAAAAAGAACTATATTTTAAACTTATCACAGCAAGCTAACATTAATAATACATCTAAAACAAATGAATATTATAGTTTCAATTAAAGTTATACAAACAACAGATTAAGGATGCTAAGATTAAGTACTACAGTGACAAAATTCACTTTGCCAAAATCAAATCTAAAGTAACGTGGAGTATTATAAAAAACTCATGTGGGATAAACACCAATAACAAAAAAGTAAACTTTATATCAATTAATCTTGATCGGCAATTAATTACTGATAAACATGTTGTTAATGAAGCATTTGTGAAAAATTTCTTAAATATAGCAATGGTGGTTTAAACATGTCTTTACCACACACAGTTCTCAGCAGAGTTATTCCAAATTCATTATACATGAATGCCATCAGTAAAAATGAGATACTTATTGCAATTAATACCCCTAACAATACTTCATCTGCTGGAGATGATGAGTTTACAAGTTTAATTATAAAATCAATTGCACAAGAAATAATCCAACCGCTTACCACTTTGGTAAATAAATCTTTTCAACAAGGCATATTCTCGGAACACTTGAAAATTGGTAATGTTACTCCAGTATTCAAAAAAGGAGATTCTAAAGATATCGACAATTATCAACAGATTTGTATTATTAGTCTTCTCAAAAATTCTTGAAAAACTTCCGTGTCAACATATAATGTCATTTCTTATAAAGTATAACATTTTTAGCCACTGACAACATAGATTTGTGAAAAATAAATAAAAAACTAGTGCTGCTTTCCAATTAACGAATTATATTTATCAGGAAATCGATAAAGGTAACTATGTAATCACCATATTTTTTTATCTTACGAAAGCACCTGACTTGGTTGATAAATTCATATTAGTAGATAAACTTTCAACTGTAGGAATTCGCGGAACACTATTTGAATTATTTCCTATACGAGCAACAGTAAAATAAACGTCAAATACTTAGATCACCACTCACGGGAATGGGATGGCAAACTTGGAGTAGGCCAAGGAACAACATTGGGCCCCTTGTTATTTACCATTTTCATCAATGATCACCCCAATTACATTAACAGTGGATTTACTGTTCTATTTGCAGATGATACAGCAGTTACAATATTTGCAACAAATATAGAGGATTTAGAACTTCAACTAAAAAAGGTTATTGATAAAATGACTTCTCGGTGTCAAAGAAACAAATTAGTATTAAACGAATCAAAAACTACTATTATTAACTTTCATAATAAACGATCTAACTTAAGAATAACATCTCTATTGAATTCTATAGGTTTGGCACCAAAAACCAAGTTTTTAGGAATATATATTAACAGTAACTTAGAGCAGGGGATAGCACATATAGTAGGCATATGAGATGTAAGTTGAGACAGAAATTCTGTGTCCGATTAGAATAAATTTGCGAGTTTCAAAACAAAATTATGCATAAGTGGAACTTATTTTGAATTGAAGTGCGATATAATCGTTTAAAATATTATTACTGGAAATGCCAACCATGGTGCTGTAAGAGGTAGCTCGCTTATAACCGGTACCAAATTGCTCTGCACTACAACTAGTCAAGCAGCATGACATAGGTCCACTTACCCTATCCTAGCCAGATAGGCGGAACAACACTCTAAGAAACACCCCATCAGCGCAATGGAACGGATAAAAGCAGTAGGCTTAAAATTCACCAAAACATATAGGTATAAAATAACCCCATGGAATGCGGATAGACATATAAGCCAAGAAAAGAAAGCTAAACATAAAGTTCCTATTAGTCACTGGACACACACCGGATACACCAATAAATGCAGGACGTAAATTAGGAGACAAAAACGAGTATTACTTTGTGAACATTTGCAGAACAAAATACAAAACCATTGCATATATGAGTGGAACAACAATTAGGAATGATTTATAAATTTATTTTGTAAACCAAGATTTTCCATTAGTTATCCACATCGGACTTGATAACGCGAATCGAAAGTTAAAAGTATGTAGTAGAGTGAGTAACAAAAACAAAATCGCCTCTTACAAAATTCGGACTATCAACAATTATGATAGTAATGTATGTAGAATCCGGTTCCCAATCTAGACATAACTTTACAAGATGTTAGGAATTTAAAATAATAACGAGATGAACAGAAAACCATATCTATGCATATACCTGCATGAATTAAAAAGAGCTGTCACCTATAATAAATAGCCGAGTCAAATGATACAGGGTGAACAAAATAACTAACAGGATTATTGAAATTTTTAAAAGAGGTCAGAATGGTTTCAGAATAAATAAATGACCATCAACAAGTTAGGGGGCCTTGCAGTTCATTCTAAGGAATGCAGAATCGGTTCGAAACGTAACAGAGGAAAGCTTAAAAAAGAGAACAAGCTTTGCTGATTATGTTACTCCTATTAGTGGCTTTTGTCATCTAGGTAAAAAGAATTCAAAATCAGTCCTTGAAAGCTGCATACCTAAAAGTCATGTAGCAGCAGAAGAAACATTGAACATTTTATTAGATGGAGCAGAAGGCTCAGAATTAGAACAAACATAAAAAAATAGTTCAGTTCTCAATCAACCCGAGGACCAACCATAATTAATTATAATGATCTATTACAATTATCGTTGAGTCATTGAATTATGAGCTGCAACAACCTGTTAGCATATTTTAGCAACATTTCTCAATTGATATTGAATTGTTAGAAGTAGCAAAATTTTATGCAGATAATAAAATTATTAAATAAGATGATTCCATAAAACTATGTTTAGCAACCCTTGCTCAGTGTGGAGAGATGTAGAACAATGCCAGAAAACTAATGATAACAGGTAGCACCTGTTATAATATTTTTACTTATACTAAAAATAAAAATCGGAATTGAACCTCTAAAATAACAAGCTTCATTATTCTGGTTTTTGGGGTAATGCATCTACTCGTCCTGGCAAAACATATGAATTTGCTGCTTTGGAAGCATATGAATCAGTAACCGGAAATAAAATTGAATGACTTAAAATTATTGTTTCACCAGATTCTCCATGGCTGGGTATAAGCATCGATGGTATCGTCAGTGTAAAATGCCATGTGGAAGTAAAGTGTTCTCTAGCAGGAAACATGCGAACATGTATCGAAGTCGTATGTGACCTGAAATCGGCTGACAATAGTTTTACGATAAAGCATAACCACCACTACTATGCACAGGTACAGTTGCAAATGATACTAAGTGGTTTAGAAAGTTGCGATTTTGTTATATTCTGTCCTTAAGACAGTTTATTACTAATCATTGAAATATTGTTTGATAAGGACTTTGTGAATGAAATGTTAAACGTGCTATTAATTATAAGTGATTTTTTTAATGTACTACCTGTCTTAAGTGCCTTATGAATTAAGAACTACATATTATGTGTACACATTCTCAGCATTTTATATTTACAGTTTGAATACAATTATTGTATCTATAAGCATTATTACTAAATTATATCATCACAAATTTATTAATCATCGTTAGCATCAGCGCTTTCAGCAATTGATATTTGCGGCGCAAGAATTAAAACCAGCTTCAATTCTTTTTTTTTTCCATTTTTGTAATATATCTACCTCCTTATACGGAAACTTCTGATTATGAAACATTTTTCGATTTATTAAATAGTTTGGTTCTTTGCACCCCTGAGAAAATTATATTATTAGGTGACTTCAACATCTCTGATTACTGTTTCAATACTAGTAGTGCAGCTGCCACTGTAGTCAACAACTTCTGTGCTTTCAATAATCTAACACAATATAATGAAATACCGAATGTATCTGATCGTTTACTTGATTTAGTTCTCTGCAACACTGCCACAAAAGTGTGTAAATGTAATTTTCCAATAGTTCCTGAAGACGGCTATCATTCAACTTTAGAAATCTCAATATATATCATGTTTAAATTAGACATCAATTTCTCAATAAATAATGAAGATGAAATTTCAAAAAAAGCTAATTTTCTGCTACTGTACGATTCCTTTTGTTGAGTAGACTGGGCTCCAGTATATCAAACCAAGGACATTAATTCTGCAATTTCAGAATTCTACGATACTTTATATAAGTTATTTAATTTGACAGTGCCACGCTATCGTATTAAGTATTCCCGTACTTACCTGCCATGGTTTGATTCAATTATTATTAACCAATTGAAACTAAAACATGAACTTTGGAAGTAATATAAACAAAGTCACAGTATTAATGACTACGTTAAATTTAGATCTATAAGATCCTTATGTAAAACATTAATTGATAAAGCGTACGTTTATTCTCAAGATTCAAGTGAATATTTCTTCGAAACCGAACTATTTTTAGAAATTTGTTAATAACAAGAAAGGCTCCACTAGAATACCTGGTACAATGAAATACAATAATAAAACTATCACTACTCAACAAGAAATTGTAGATGCATTTGCCTTACACTTCAAAAGTGTTTATGTTAAGTCAAATTCGAGTACCATTCCTGTATTTCTTAACACTCACTTTATTTCGGTAACTAGTTTTACTAAGGTGGAAGTGTTGGAAGCTATAAGAAAACTAAAAACAAAAATACTGCTGGTGTCAATGCTATGCTGTCCTTCTTTGTTAAAGACTGTGCATATGTATTAGCCAAACCTTTAAGCTACCTATACAATCTTTTTCTTAGACAACGGTCTTTTCCAGATATTTGGAAGACGTCAATGATTACACCAGTACTTAAGAAGGGTTCCACCTCCGATATTACTATCGTCCTATTTCTATTAAATCGAATATTGCCAAAGTTGTTGAATCGTTATTATATAAGCATATATATGCTCAAATAAAGCTTTATATTACACCTGCGCAACACGCCTTTATGGAAAGGAAATCAATAATCACCAACTTAGCTACATTCAGCCAATTTGTTTGTAAATCACTCGAGAGCAACAAACAAGTTGATGTTATCTACACTGATTTCCAGAAAGCCTTTAACCAAATCAATCATTACATTCTTTTAGGTAAACTAAATGCTATTGAATTCTCACAAGCACTTTTGGAACTTACTCAGTCTTACCTCTTAAATAGGCAAATGCACGTAGCTTATTCGAACTATCACTCTCAAACATTTTCTCCAACATCGGGTGTCCTGCAAGGGTCAAATCTTGGCCCTTTGCTTCTTCTGATATTTATTAATGTTATTGTGAATTCTATCAAAGCCGAAAAGCGACTGCAAGCAGACGACTTAAAAATTTTCAAAACTATTACTTCTATGGATGACTGCATACTTTTACAAAACGATATTGAAAGTTTGACTACTTGGTGCCTAAGATATCGGTTGCATCTAAATATACAAAAATGCTGTGTAATTTCATATGGTCAGAAGCATGACATGATAAACTTCTCGTACTTCATACAAGAAACGCTTGCTCAAAGATTATCTAGCTTTGAAGATTTAGGTATCCTATTTGATTAAAAATTCCACTTTGTTGAACATAGTAATAAATGTATTTCAAGTGCATATAAATCTTATGGTCTAATATATAGAAACTGTAACAACTTCTCTGTTTTTTTAACACTTTTGTTAGATCTAAACTTGAGTATGGGTCTCTGATATGGCAACCAATTTTCAAAGTTCATAGCGATAGCTTAGAAGCAGTTCAAAGGGAATTTTTAAAATATGAATCTTTCACCTGTGACGGATTATATCCACCTATTGGGTCTGACTATGAGACTTTACTTCAAAGATTTCATTGTCGGTCACCTCAATGTAGACGAAAAAATATAAATATAAGATTCTTATATAAATTATTAATCAATGAAATAGATTGCTCTTATCTACTAGGAAAGATTTCATTGGTAGTGCCTCGTCAACGTGTGCGTTTTTAGCAATACTTTTTATCTTCAAACGTGTAGAACAAATTTATTGTTGCACTCTCCAGCCACAGTAGTGTGTCTAACTTATAACAGATACTTCAATGATTCGGATATTTTTAACGATAGATTTGAAGACCTTATAAAACGTATTAATTAATTTTTGATATATCAATTTTTATTTTTCTATTAAGTTTATTTTTATACACAATTATTGTACCTTGTGAATGTGTGTCAAATAACTTGTAAATTATTTCCTGTAATTGGGTGTATTTTTTTTGGAAATAAACGTTTATTATTATCATTATTATGATCACATAGAGTTAGTGTAATTAAAGAGAAAATCGATCTACAAATGCGTTATTAATTAGCTTATTGTTTAACATATTTGTCGCAACTAAGAATAGATGCTAAAAGATTAACTCCAACAATCACGTTAACTATTGAGTCCATGTATGGGACAATAAGCGCATCTACTCTCACTTTCAAAATTTTAAAAAGCTTTAATCGTTGAATAGTTTGTTCAACATGCACCCTCGCCGCAACAATCTCATCAGTACGTAGAGCATCTACAGCTGACAACTGTTTATTTTTACCTAAAAATGGCGGTCTGATTAACATTATTCCTCTTGCGATGCACTCGTTTTCGATCAAAAATCCCTTATTAACCACTATGGCATCTTAATTAGATGTTAACTTCATTAATAAGTCAGACTGTAAGAAGATTTCTTTAGCAGAAGCCCTGCCTCCATACACGGGACTTACAAATGTAATTAAATCTGAGGCCCAATGCCGATTGACATTTCCAAAGTGAATCACCTTTATAATAGGAATATAACATTATTCGACATTAAAGGCACTTGCTTTTCTCCAACACTACTTCTGTGCAGTCGAAAGTAATCCTTGTGCCTTTAAATTTTTTAAAACACAAAGGCATTGTTTCTTGAATTTGTTCCTTTTTCAACCACGGAACAGCAGGTTTCAGAACTGCACGTAATACTTCAAGTGTAATATGGAAGTAATTTTTGTACGTATTTACCATCATTACAAATAAAACCGATAAGTAAAGAAACGTCAGATTAGTTTTGAGTTTTACCAATACAAGAATAATTTGATGCCTCATGGACAGTAGTTGATTGATTGATTTCATTGGAAGGGTGGTAAAGCCACGTGCACTTAGGCCTCAATATGGGCCCATCGTGCTACCTTCTTATACCTTGTCCTCAATCACTCAGCCATCCGAGCTATCAGACGAACCTGAGGATATCGGTCCAGGGACGATGCAGCAGGTTGTCAACTACTAGGTTCCATAGTAGTGGTGACAATACGCCACCCTGAGGACAGCCCTTAGCTACCACCCTGCATAAGGAAGCGGTTCCCACGCAGACATCTACATCTCAACAGTGTAAGTACTGTTGGATTAACTGCCTGAGAGCGCTGTCCACTTCGTGTTCTCTCATAACTTTATCAATACTTTCAAAAGTGGTTTCACTAAATGCTCCTTCAATATTTATGAATATCCCTTAAGCTGACATATTGTTCTTGAGGGATTTCTCAATCCGCCCTATGACAGCATGAAGGGCAGACTCTGTAGACCTCCCTGGTATATAAGCATGTTGGTTTGGGTGAAGAGGATGGTACTGTCCAATTCCTTCCCTGATATCAATGTTGCACAATCTTTCCAGCGTCTTTAACAAATAGGACATTAGACTGATTGGGCGAGAGGATTTGGCCAAGGAGTAGTCCTTCCATTCCGTTTTTAGGAATGAAAACCACCCTGATCTTTCTCCAGCTTCTAGGGATATATCTGAACGCAATACAGCCTCTGAACAGCCTCACCAGGTGAGGAAGCAGCCTCTCCAGACCCCACTGGGACAGTAGTAAAAGGCTTGGTAAATTCTTGCTCTAATTTTTGTGCAACAATACATATTTTGTCCAATAAATTTATCGAGGAAATTCCAGTAAATGCGTTTAGAAAGCATATCACTTAAAGTAATTGCTCTAGCTTCACTTATTGTACTTGGAGTTACTTGTAAGCATTTTTCTTCAAAATTTGTCGATAGAATGCTGTTGAGGTGATGCAATTTTAACCTCCAGTAATGTTGCTTCGTGAACTGCATCGACATTTACATCTACAGATGTCAAAGACACCATTTCCATAACTTGTACTCTGCGTTCGGCTTGTTCACACCATTCTTGTTGCAATAGCTTTTGATCACTTGATAATAGTTTATCTAATGACTTTTTGGAAGGGTTTATTGATGGCATATTGCCGTTTTTAAGACCTTTTTCCTGTTTTTATACCTAAAAATAAAGAAACATTAAAACATAACCTCATTTTATGCTAACTTAAAATATTTAATATATTATTGTTACCCAGGGAATTTATATGCAGGAGAGGAACTAACTGCATTAGAACAGGAATCAGACATTGAAAATGATGACTTGGGATATCCTATACTTCGAGACGAGTTTGAATTAGCATTAAAGAGTCTGAAAAATGGTAAGGCGGCGGGTACAGATAAGTTGCAAGCAGAAACTCTAAAAGCCGCTGGACAAGCAGTAACAGAACGTCTCTTCCAACTCGTAAGCTATATGTATGAGACAGGCGAGATACCCAAAGATTTCAAACGTAGCATCATAGTAACTATACCAAAAAAGAAAGGCGCGGATAGATGTGAAAATTTTCGAACAATAAGTTTGACAGCACACGTGTCAAAAATATTAACTAGAATTGTGCAAAGACGAATGGAAAAACGAGCTGAAGAAATACTAGGAGAAGACCAATTTGGGTTTAGGCGAAACGGGAACACGGGAGGCTATTTTAGCTCTGAGAGTGATAATGGAGAAAACAATAGAAAAAGGGGAAAGCATGTATATAGGGTTTGTTGATCTGGAAAAAGCATTCGACAATGTAAATTGGAAAAAATGTTTGAAATACTCAAAAGATTGGAATGAGTTATAGGGATAGACGAATAGTACATAGCTTATACAAAGAGCAAACAGCAGTAATAGAATTAGAGCAGGAACGTGAGAAGTAAACATTAGGAAAGGGGTGAGACAGGGATGTGCCCTATCCCCATTGATTTTAACTTGTACATAGAAGAGGCAATGAATACTGTCAAATGCAGAAAGACATTTGGAATTACTATGCAGGGACAAAAATTGATATGCTTAGATTTGCAGATGATATAGCGGTATTAGCGTCTAGCAAGGAAGAGTTAGAAGCGGCTCTTAATGAAATGGAAACGGTTCTAACAGAGAGATACGGTATGAAAATTAACAAAACTAAAACTAAAGTTCTAGTTTGCAAAGGTGGGAAAATAAATCAAAAACAAGAATACAAGTATTTAACACGAACTTACAAGAGGTTAAGGATTTCTGCTACCTAGGAAGCCAAATAATGCAAGATGGGAAAAGCACAAAAGATATAAAACAAAGATTAGCACAAGGTCGTGCTACATTTAACAAGAAAAGCAACTATTGTGCTCAAAGACCACAAACATAGAAACAAGGAAAAGATTGCTTAAAACATATGTGTGGAGCACAGCACTGTACGGCTGTGAAGCCTGGACAGTAGGAGAAGCGGACAAGAAAAAGGTAGAAGCCTTTGAAATGTGGTGTTACAGGCGTATGATGAAGATATCATGGACAGACAAAGTTAAGAACGACGAGGTACTAAAATGGTAGGGAAGAAAGAAATATGTGGAAAACGGTAAAAATAGGAGAGATAGGATGATAGGCCACATACTACGGCATGAGGGAATAGTGCGGAATATTTTAGAAGCAGAGATAGGAAAAAAGAGAAGAAGAGGCAGACCTAGATTGGACTACTGCACACAGATAGTAAAAGATGTAGGCTGTAGAGGCTTCAGGGAGATGTATAGTCTAGCCCAGAATAGAAATCAATGGAGGTACGCATCCAACCAATCCCAAGATGGATAAACTAATGACGAAAAGATAACTGTGCGTAAACATGATGATTATTATAAGTAACTACAAGAATTGGTTGGGCAATATTCTTGAATAATGTTAAGTGTGTGAAAAGATTTACTGGAAAACCATTATTTCGGCAAATATCTAAGTGTTCGGGGATCTTGGTAGCCACAGGTTGCTTAACCTCCTTCACTGAATCTCGGTAAAATAGGGTATAAAATTAGAAAACAATAGAAAGGGAACGAGCTGAATACAAGAAAACAAGAAACAAGAAAAAGAAGAAAACCACCAAAAACGCAAAATCAAAGAAGCTGCCTACATAACCCTACATGAAAATAACTGCGTTGCAAACGAATCCGTGACTTTCAGTAAACAATGGATTCCATTACTAAAAGAAATAACAAATGAAAATCAAATACCCACAATATCTAGGTAGCATTGCAAGTTTTTCCTACATACATGATTTCTATTTATACATAAAATAACTAATTACATAAAAATAAGCATATTAACAATCCTTGTAAAACAGCATTGGTATCTGACAAGTATAAATCCACAATAAGGTTACCTCTACACCATATACAATCTCCGTTGAACAGTATTGGTATCTGACAAGTGTAAACCCGCCATAGGGTCGCCTCAGATCGATATACAATCTTCATAGAACAACATTGGTATCTGACAAGTGTAAACCCGCCATAGAGTCGCCTCAGAACCATGTTAAAATCTACCAAAGAGGTAACTTAAATCATAATGAATTTTCCCCCTCAAAATAAATATAAAAAAAACGACTACTTAAGCCTTTCAATAATGCAATCGCACACTTCTTTAATAACCATCCTCTCAATTGTATAAATAGAAACATGTTAAAAATGTTTTCCAATTCCAAGTTATTGAATTTATATAAAATTCGCCAATAAAAATTAATCAGCTGATTTCACGTTAAGCGTATTGGCTACCTAAAGAAAGCCGATCCCAGGTCGCAACACAAATTGAAGGCAATCATTCTGTTAAACTTTAAAATTTTTGCTTAGTATACTCAAACCAAATATTTCAAACATCAATAAATCAAAGTCACCTTCAATTTATGTCATAAATGCCAAACTTGAAGTTTTATTATAATTTTGACAACGATCCTAGGTCATGGATCGAAACGTAAATAAAGTTGATTTTAAAAACTATGAGTGGTTTAATTCCCAAAGAAGATTAACCTGAATACACATGCTGTGTGAGAATTTCAGGAACTATGTAGGCTAGCTCAGAATATAAATAAGTGCAGGTGCGTGTCCAAACAGTTTTGAGACGGAAAACCTAATGGCTGCGAAATACCTGCAACTAATGTTAACTGTGCGAAAAGATAAATTGGAAAATATATTAAATCGCCAAATGGTTAAGTGTTGGGAGAACTTGGCAGCCACAGACTGCTTACCTACCTTCACAACCATTGAAGGTCGGAGAAATAGGGCATATAACTGTAAAACAATAGAAAGTGATCGAACTGCATCTATCAAGAAAGAACATCGCCTATGAGGAAAGACAACAAACAGAATAAGAAGAAAATTGTTGAAAGCATATGTGTGGAGCACAGCACAGTATGCCTATGAAATACGGACAGGCTGAAATGCAGACAGAAAAACGGTAGCAGTCTTTTGAAATGCTCCAGATGTATGAGGACGATAGCATGGACAGACAAAGATAATAACAAATAAGTTACAGAAATAGTAGGGGAACAAGGATATCTAGGGAAAAAGAGAAATAGTAGGGCGAAATACGTTCTAAGGCATTTTTGGGGAGTAGTATGTGATATATTACAAGCAGAGACAGGAAAAAAGAGGTAGATGTAGACCTAGATCAGACAGTTATAGATGCAAACTGTGCATATTTCAGGGAAATCTGTAGGTTAGTTCAGAATAGGGAACAATGATGGTACGCGTCTAACCAGTTCTAGGACTGAAGACCTAATGATGATATTGTTACCCACCTGGAAGGAAGTAGTTAGTTCTTGTGAAGTGAAGACTACATACACTCATAAAATTTGACACTGGTTTAGCAAAGTAACCTAGTTCATTTCTGCTGCAACTTTTTATCTGTAGGAAAATAATGCAGTGACATATTTTTGGTAGGTTTAGAACATTGTGGAACAGAAGAATATCTGTTACTTCTATTTTCTGCCATATTTCACTAGATCAGGTAAATGACATTAAAACAACCCGATGTGCAAGTAACCTTGATATATGCGTGTTCTTTTTACCAATAATCTCAGTTAACAGTAGCTCATTTTTCTTATGATGTCAATTTGATGTTTTCTTTTTAGATATCTCATACTGAGAGGATTTGAGAAAATCACTTCCTTTCTTTCCCTAAAAGCATGACTTTGTAATTACTTCCAAATGAAATTTCATTTCGGTTTAGTAAAATGGGGAGAATTTGTGTTTCCTGTGTAGGACGGATTGATTGATAAATCAGGTTATATTTACATTTAAGACATTTCTTTTCTGGTTTATTAAATGTGCAAAAATACTAAATACTAGGTTTTGGTTATCACACCAAAATTAGTTAGGTTCGTTGTAAATAAGTAAATAAGCAAAGTTGACAGAATTGTTATACAGATGATAGATCAAGAGACAAATATTGAATATTCCATCAATCTGTCTCCAGAAAATGCTGAAGGAGTCTGTATAGATATGCAATTTGCTAAGCTTTATTGCTGAATGCAAAACAAAATGCTGAGGTTGTACAAAATCAGGTGTCTGTGCTAAGACAAACCCTGAATTGTGGGTTCCCTGTGAAGTTTCAGACATGGGACAACCACAAAAGCATTATTGGTCTTATAATGATACTGCCTCATTGATTGGCAAGGCTGAAAGCTTTTATGATGATTTACATCATCCATAGAAAAGAAAGCAGGTATTAGGAAACATGCCAACATTCTGTCTGCTGACAATATTATGGTCTCATCATCCAATTGTTACGAAGAATGGCAAAATTTGATAAGAACATACAAGGTAATCAAAGATAACAAAAAAGACCGGCACAGGGCCTATTCAGTTTTTATACTTTAATCGAATAGAAAAATTTCTTTGATCCCAACCAAGCAACAGCAGTCCCCATTCTATAGGTATACAACATATAAAGTCACAGTTAATGAGTAATTCTCAGCCGCAGTGTAGCACAGACATCCCCATAAATAATCCTTCAGATTCCTCTCAAGCTGAGAAAGCAAATAAAGTTTTGGATACACCCAAGAAAAGGGAAACAGTGTTATAAATGAATATTTAATGGGAAAAAGGAAATATTTAGAACAAGCGCAAAATTAATTCGTATAAGAGAATAAAATAGAAAGAAAACATTACAACCAATGGAAAGAAAATGTGGCACGGAAGATTGTAGAGTTGGAATTTTAGAAAAACCTGCTCAACAAAAAAAGCAATTAATATTTTTCTAGAATATATAGTGCATACTATTATTAATTAGGTTGTATTTAGATAAGAACTGAAATGTAAACGTACTGCATGTAAACTATTACACAATAAAAATAGTTATTTATTATACAAGGGAAAAAAGTACTAGATTTTAGCTCGAGGTGTTCTTGTCTCCCAATGCAAAGCGGAGGAAGACAAAACACCGAGAGTTAAAATATTACATTTTTACCGGTGTATAATACACTATTTTTTCTATGACAGGCACAACGATGATTTAATATTGAAAAAAATATTACAATATATTAAAGTCAAATAATCAATCAATGTCAAATTTGACGCTTCAAACAAGTAAGTTGTTGTACTTATAGGGACAGTTAGACTTGCGTTGCTAAGGAAACCTTTAAAGTAATGAAATATCTGTCAATTTAATTCTGCGAGTTTATATCGGTTGTTTTGAATGCGACAAAGTTATTATACGATGTTATGTTACACCCGAATATTACAAGTGTGGACCCAGTTTTAAATTAAACATCTTCGTGTTTTTACTTATTTCCACATACCTGGAAAAAAAGTACTAATTTTTTCCCGAGAAAAAAAGTAAATTTATTAAGTGACATTTTGTTACCTGTCAAGAAACATTAAATATCAAATCTTTTTCCCGTCACCGTAAAAATATAATTCATGCAACATGCAGAAGATTGAAGTTTTCGAAAGGATTACACCAAAAATTAGGATGTAAGTAAATACACGAAGTCCATCGAATGTTGGTGGTTTACACCTATATTAAAAACAAGTAGATAACAATGTGTATTACAGCATTAATGAATAAACAATACGAGTTACGGTTTATATTTTTGTGTGACATATTACCATTGTCATTTCTTCATAGTCTTCTTTTGAAACCAACACCTACTATACTGATATATCGCATTAACATATAAATATAACGGACCTTGCAGCTTAAATTTCTAACACTCCCACTTAAGCTGCACCAAATCCACAATATTTAATTTTTCGCGAAGACAACAAAATACCTAAAGGTTTGCTAAATATATCAGCCAACTGCTTTTTAGATTCCACAAAAACAATATCTATATCATTCCGAGTGTATAGTTCTCTAATAAAATGATAACGCACGCTAATCTGATACTCCGATTGTGAAATTCTGGATTGTTTGATAACTTTATAGCCTATTGGTTATCAACCATTACTGTAACACGATATTGTTGGATTTTTAAATCCTGAAGAAAGCGTTTCAACCAAATAGATTCTTTTGTACCATCATTTAGGGGTATATATTCTGCTTCTGTTGTCGATAGAGCAACAACCCGTTGTTTTCTACTTGATCATAACACCGGACCACCATTTAGGCACTTGCAGATTTTCTGGAGCTTAGGTAAGTGGCATAATCTGCATCAATATAACCAGTTAATGCATTATTATCGCTCCCACTACCTCCGTAAATAATACCATAATTTTGGGTAGCCTGAAGATACCGGAAAATCTTCTTTACAGCTGTCCAATGTTGAATACCAAAGCATGTACAGTATTGACTAACCTGATTTACAGCATACTCAGTGTCTGGTTGGCTAACCTTGGCCAAAAATAGGAGCGCACCAATTGCCTCCCTGTATGGTATTTTGTTAGTATGTTCTACTTTAGATGCCTCCAATGAACTCAAATGCAGACCAGGTTCTGCCGGAGCCTTTGACGGTTTACATGTACCCATACGGAATTTTGTAAGCATCTTTTTAACATAATTTTCCTGACAAACACCTAGACACAATTCGTTTCGATGGCGATTTATTTCAATGCCAATGTAATTTAAGCAATTTGAAACTCTGATTTGAAATCTTTGTTTCATTTGCGTCAATATAACAGAAATTGTCTCAGAACAACTGAAAATTAGCAATCCATCATCAACATACAATGCCAGAAAAACTGTGTTTTCTACATCTTCTTTAACAAAAACGCAGCTGTCGGCATTTGTTGCTTTAAAGTGGAATTCTTCGACAAATGTAACAAATTTTGAATTCCAACACCAAGGTGTCCGTAAGTCCTAACAGATATTGATACCAATAAGGCTTGCTGTAACCAGAAACCCCAAAGAAATGTTACCGCCTTGCAATGATCAAAAGTGTTGATTAAAATGTTCATTAAAGTTTTCTGAAGAACAGAGGCAAATTATTTTTAAAGAATATTGGGGTATGGCTGACCTTCAAAATCAACTAATGTTTGTGGTATCTTGTATAGCAGCAATAAAACCACAGTATAGGTACCTAACTCCTGAAAGACAACACCGTGGTCTTAACAACGCATTTAATTTTAAACTTGAAGATAAGACTATTCGAATATGTAAGGTGTTTTTATGGGTACTTTGGGAATCAATTCCCGAATAATTAGAACTGTCTTACAAAAACAAAAGGGTTCTTTGAAATAGTCTGGGAAACAGTTCGTGAATTACCCAATGTATTCCACAATATTTAAAACAGAATTTAACATTTCCTTTTTCCTGCCAAAAAAAGACCAATGCGATTTCTGCATGGGTTTTCAAAACACTACTGATCAGGAAACAGAACTTCTTCATGAGCAATTCTTAATTCGCATATGGAGCAAAAACAGCTGTTCAGGCAGGAAAAAGAAATTGATTAACATTCTACTGATAAAGTGGTGACAGTTTTTGATTTGCAAGCAGCACTTCCCTGCCCACAAGGTGACTCGTCTTCTTTTTACTATGTATCTAAACTCAACGTCTACAATTTGACGCTTTACAAAACTCAGATTAAAAATGGCATGTTTCATATGGCATGAAGGACATGCTAACAGAGGCGCCAATTAAATAGATTCATTTGTTGAAAAGTATTTGTCAAATTTAGATGATAATGTTTCTGATAAACTAGACATTGTATTTTACAGTGACAACTGCGTTGGGCAAAATAACCGGTTTATTTTTGCCTTGTACATGTATGCTGTCTCAACGGTACAAAATATTGACTCAATAACACACAAATTCCTGGTAAGTGGTCACAACCAAAATGAAAGTGATCACATCTATTCTGTTATTGAGCGTGCGAGAATTTTAAAAATCTTTCCCCATTTACGTTCTCGAACAGTAAGTGTGAATAATAAAGCAGGCAAAAAACGTGATAAAGCACTTAATGTCCAGGAACTTTGCTATAGTGACTTTTTTTTATTTGAAGCTTCTGGCTGGCTCAGGATATTGGTGTAAAAGATACTTTTAAAAATGAAGATGGTGATTACATGCCGCTAACTAAAATCGGTATTGTAAAAGCTATAAGGGAAAACCCTGAAATATTACTCTATAAAACTTCCTATAAACAAGAAGAATTCCAACATATAAGCGTTTTGCGGAATAAGTAGCAACATTCCTCGCCTTTAAGGAAAATAACAGTATAGGCAGCCTACAAAAAGAAAGTAGGAATAACTATCAAGAAAAAAGATAGTGTGTTATCTCTGTTTACCAAAAAAAGAGGTGTATCTGTTATTCCGCAATATTACAAAGAAATCTATGAAAATTTGTAAGTTTTTAATAATTTATAAAGTGCATAGGTATAGATACTATTATACGTTTTAGTTTGTAATGTTGAATGGTTTCATTGTTTACTCTTACTAATTATAAAACCATAAACCTAAATGAGATTTTTGTAGGCTTGTTTGGAACACAATCTTACAAACCTAATGCAAGTAAAAGCATTTATGTGTGGTTTCTTTTGTTTTTTATTTTGGTATATTTATATCATAAATTAATATCATTTAAACATGCGGTGTTTTTAATCAAACAAGTTGTCTATTCCAAAACTTTTATACATAACTAAATGAATGATAGCGTCACAACTAAAAATAAATGTAAAAAAGGGTGGTTGTGGTCAGATGGGAGGAATCAAATATATAGGATTTATACTATTTATACTATATTATTTATACTTGGTACATATTTGAATTTATTTACGAGTCATTCTGATTCTTTACTGATAATGTTATTTTGAAATTATTGGTTTATCCAATGGTTCCGGCAAAACCAGGATACAGGTTCAAATCCTGTCCAAGACCTTATATTTTCCATCTTTCAATTACTAGCTCGATTTGAAATGATCATTTGGACTTTGCATAAAAGTCTAAGTTATTATTTAATCTTATTCACTGTTGTATATATATATATATATATATATATATATATATATATATATAGCTGTGATAAGGGGTTGTTTAGGGGTGTATTGTATAGCAAGGGTCGTGCAGTAACCATAAATTGCAATAGGAAGCAGAAAACTGCTTTTAACACCCTGTATATAGAGCATAATTAGTTTTAAGCGACGCAAATAAGCACATCTTACAACAATAGGAGGCATATTTAGCAGGAAAATAGGTAATTCATACATTAGGTAAATAACAAGTATTCAACACTCGGTATATAGACCTTTATTAGCTTTAAACAATGCAAGTAAGAATATCTTTCAGTAAAAGTACGCATTCAAGAGAAAATGATAGTAAATGTAATTAAACACGTATTGAAAAGGGTTCTAATTAGTTATAATAAAATACGAAGATGAGAGATAAAACTTAGCAAAGCTTTGTGTAAGTGCGTGGAAACAATAAACATTTTTGATAAGAAAACGCAGTTGAAACGCGCGTAAAATAAACGAAAGTAAAATTGAAATTACATCATTAATTTTTGTACAATATGGAAAAGGCGATATCTACACAAAACAACGTATGGGCAAGATAACGAGGTATCTATAAGCAAATAGGTATTACACGGAAAACCGATAATATTACATCAGAAACCACTTCAAATGCATGAAATACAAAGACCTTATTGGTTAAGATATCTACAGACATGTTGAAAATTCAGCCCACATGCAAGTGGGATGAGCCTATATTAACACCGAGCAATGATAACACAGTTCAGTTTAAAACTCAAGCAGGACAAAGCTGTGTCGCTGCTAAACATAAAGTCACGCGTAATTTAATATTTAATAATATAATAGTGGAAGTTATAGTGACAAATAAGTGCTAAAAGTATGAAGACTTCTTTTGCCGTTTAACGGCTCCGAATGTGATATAATGATCCGAATGTGGTATAATGATTCGAAGGTGTGGATAGTTTAAATGTGTGGATATAATACTTCGAATGTTGAGGATAAGAATTCTAATGGATGGTACATTTTTTTTATAATTCAAATTCGAGTAGATAGATATTATAGTTGATGATAATTTGAATGTGGGGATATTTTAAATGGATTGATATAATATTTCAAATCAGCGTCGACGATTTTGGTACAATTTTGAGTTGCGAGATTCAATGCAAATAAAAGAAAGAGGCACGAAGTAATCTATGGAAAACAAGGGGTTCAATTAAGCAGAACAACCTGTAACAGGTCAGATTTAATTAGTTTTAAGATATTTTTTCTATTTGAATTTTAATACTGAATTTACTTAATTTATATAAAAGTGTAACAAAGTCAGCAACAAACACTGCATACGTTAAGAATACATAATATTATAAAGGGGTCCAGAACGTTCTAGGTTTCTTTGGTAAAAAGAGGTAGTTTTTGGTGACTTTAGATTGGTTTCAAAACATATAAATTTGGGGATAAATAATACTTATGATATTGATTGATTGAGGAGTGTACTTTAATATTTTTCAAAACTTGTAAATAATATTTCTTTTCATTATATACAAATTAATTGACTTCGTTTTATAATTCAAACAAATAGGTAATCATAAAGGGATGGAGAAGAAAAAAATTGATCGTCGTAAGGTTGTGCACTCTGTGTAGCTTAATAAAAGCTAGCCGTGGCATAATAATAAAAATTAATAAAATTAAATTTGATTAGAAAACACAGAGAGGTGGAGTGAAGTAGAAAACGTCATTACATCAAGTACGGCATTATCATATCAATATATATAGACTCTAATGCTTTCTTGAATGACAAACGCTATAATCGTTTTGGATATCAACTTAATGCTACGGGTAAACGTAAAATATGTGAAATAATAGCAAACACAATTATGGACAAACTTCACTGGCAGAAGTCCTCTGAATTATCGTCTACTAAGACCTTTAATACTAACGTTGAAATAAACACGAATGTCAAGCTCCTGTCACCATGCCTCAAGTTAGTGAATCATGCAGCAGTCAAAATTTTCAAGCACGGCCTTACGACAAGGCAATAAGTTAATGTCTAATCTAAATGGTAACATAGGTGAATTTATTCCCGATTACCTAAATAACCATCTTAACAAATGCAGAATTTTACACATCAATATCCAAAGCTTAAGCAAGAAAATTAATTTAGTTGAACTATTGTTATGCAAAACTTTCTATCCTTTCTCTGTCTCATTGAACACCGGTTTGTAGAGACCAATATTAACTCTTTATATATTTTGAGTTTCCAGGTTATCAGTGCTTTTTGTCGTAAGTCTTCCGCATGGGCAGGGTCTATAATAATGGCTAGAAACCGTATAGCTGATTTATGTAAACCTTACTTAGCAGTGTATAGTTTATTTGTGGAGTAGCATATAGAATTATCCTCCAACAATTTCAATAAATCGATCTGCTTAGTCTGTGTATATCGACCAAGCAATGGTGATTGTGACATTTTGTTTTCTAAACTATCACTGACTCTATCAAAATGTATCAATCAATTTAAGTTTATATTACGTTGTGGTGGCGATCTTAATCTTAATGCATCATCAATGAAATGCCAGACGTTATTAGATCTTTTCAGCTCCTTTCAAATGTATTCTCTTATAACTGATCCAACGAGAATTTTCTCAACATGCCGATATATATCAGTACTTCAACTCTTGACTTCATCGTTTCCAATACTCCAAAGCTTGTATCAGTGACAAACTTTGATCCTGGTCTCTTAGATCATAACACACAAATCGCGGATTGTGCATTTAATCCTAACTTTCGTAACATTTCTAATAATAATGATATTGTAATGATTCGTAAAAGAATATCCCCTACTTCTATTAATGAATTCACACTTCTCTTCGGTAAATATTCTCTCAGTTTAGATCCCACATTGGATACCGACAAAAATTTCAATTTTCTAGATAAATTTTTGTACTGCTTTGAGATTGTCTTCAACAAACATAATTTTAATGTAAATCTGTTGTCAATTCTGTAAAGATCCGCTTCTCAAACTAATAAGCCGCAGAATTTATAATATCTCAATGGAATTAAAAAATTCTCTAATAACCCTATGATTGCCATGCATTACCGTACTCTTAAAAAGAAAATCACCGTGGAACTGCGGGAAGAAAAAGTTAAGAACTACACCAAACTGATCAAAAATTCTAATAATAAAGCGAAAACATTGTGGAGCATAGTACATAATATGTCTGGGAAAAAATGCAAATGCACCAACTACCAGATTCAGAAAGATAGAACTTCTTTTATTTGCACAAAAGAGATTGCAAACTTCTTTGGACAGTACTTAGCGACAATAATCAAAGACAAACTCGACTCATATTTTGGGAAAAATCCAGTCACCCCAGGTACAATGGGAAACACTGAATAATTCGATGTATTTTGTTTCCATCACAGAACAAGAAGTCTTTTGTACTTTACAGTCTTTTCATAATAAAAACTCGACGGGCATTGATAATATACCAATCTCACTAAACCATGTGCAAACGATGTATCTTCCACACTTTCAACTCTGTTAAACTTTTCTGTCTCAAGGGGTGAATTCCTCAAAAATTAAAAACTGCGTGTCCTCTCAGTATTTAAAAATGGGAATGATTCCAACGTTGAAAAATATCACCCTATCTCTTCTTTTCAAAAATTTTTGAAAAAATTTTCTGTGACACATTCATTATCTTTTTTGATAAGTATCACGTTTTATGTGACCAGCAATATAGCTTTTGCCCAAATCGTTCTATGGAAATGGTCCCGAATGACTTAACTCAACTTATACAGGAAAAACTGGATCTTGGTGAAAATGTAATAGATATCTCTTTTGATATAAGAACCTTTGATACTTTAAATCCTAAAATCATGTCATCCAAACTAGATAATTTAAATGCGTGGCTTATATCCTTCTTAACAGGAAAAAATTTTTTAATTAAAATCAAAGATGCTCAGTCAACTATTTTTGATCTAAAATATGGAACTCTACAAGGCAGCATTCTCTGTCCATTACTTTTTCTTGTTTACATTAACGATCTTCACTTACATATATCCTGTGAGAATTTATATCTATATGCGGATGATGATTGTATTGTCATTTATGATAATAATATTAACAACTCTACAATACTAAAAAGATTTGACTTGTGGACGTGCAAGAATAACTTAATCATTAACCATACTAAAACTCGACTAACTCACTTCTCCATCTGTCGACACACTCTAGATCTCAATCTCAGTTTTAAAGGTGAGAGACTAATCTTCGCTACCTCCATTGAATTTTTCAAAATCACCTTGAGCAATAAACTATTATGGGAGGAGCACATCAGCAACTTGTGCAAAAAATACGTAAAACCTTTTTTATACTGTGTTAAGATTATTTTAAATTAATGTCAAGGCACACATCATTAACTCAGAGCTTCGTTTTACCCTTCAAAGTCCAATCTCCAACCGAAAGATATTCACCCTAGAAGAAGCAGCTGCGTAACGGTAATATCAAGGTTAACCGCTTTCTAGCTAAATACGCTGAAAACAAGTGTTAAAAATGTGGGGTTTGTGTGGGGTTACTGGACCAGTTGTGGAGTAGATTTACGCGCTTCAACACGACTAATGTTATCTTACAAATAAAATGTTATACTTAAATCCAGTTAATTAATTTACGATATTACTTTACTTATTCAAATACATGTTTGCAAGTAAACGTTCAGTCGCTGTGTAGTGGTGTTTTATTCCTTTAACTAAGTGAGCCACAACAGGTAAACGTTTCTAAAATATATTGGTTGATTTCTATACAGTCATGATTGGGATTACATTCTACAGTAACAACAAAAATAATTAATTGCTGCACAGTGCTATAACATACTGACTAGTCTAAAAAAACTCTCTTGATTTACCTTGCCTTGCCATGCTTTAATGCATTCTTTAATTTCGTATTGAATTACTGTCTGGGGGCAATCTTCGAGTGTGGATAGGATACACATTATGCAGAAACGAATCATTAGATTAATTTTCAACATGTGCTTCAACTTTTCATGCAGTGAAGTATTTAAAAAAGGTGACATCCTAACAGTGAGGTGCATATACTTACACAAAACTCTAACCTATGGGTTGCCAACACGCGGCCCGGGTGTGGCACGCAGGGTGTCTACTTGAGGCCCGAGGAGCATGTGCACCATTTTTTTTCTTTTAGTGTACATAAAACCAATAAAAGAA
Source organism: Platerodrilus igneus (assembly GCA_036346225.1). Taxonomy (NCBI): domain Eukaryota; kingdom Metazoa; phylum Arthropoda; class Insecta; order Coleoptera; family Lycidae; genus Platerodrilus; species Platerodrilus igneus. The sequence continues at coordinate 402,024 of JARFIW010001357.1, forward strand.
CATTCCAACGTGCGTAGTTCTTATCATATCTCATATATGGAAGTATCTCAATACATTGTTTCAACTATCATGACAATTTCTTCTATGGCATATTCGTGTTAACAAATAATCACAACTTTAAGCTGATTTTAAAATGCGCGCACGCCGATCTTGCGTGGATAGCCTTGAGCGTGAATGCGGGATGCGTCGGGCGACCAGCAGTCTGTGCAAGCTCGCAATGCCGTCGGACGTGATTGCTTCTTGCATTGTGTGCGGTTATCGTCATGTGACTTGTGAGATTTTGCAATCCACTTTTAAATACACATTGATAAGAATACAAATTGCTATAACCGAGTATCGTATCTAATACTATACCGAGTCTTGTCTACTTTATTAAGTGCAGGTAACGTAAGCAAACCCAGCTTTTATTTTTTTATAATGTCATTTTATTTATATTTTTAAATTAAAAACGAAGACCCATGATGGCGTCAAGTAGTAAAGACGTTGGACCAAAGAAGAGAAAAGTCGCAAGAACTGAGAAGTTTTCAAGACAGATGGACTATAAACTATTTTTTCGTGGAATTTAAAACAAAACCAATATGCTTGATATGCAATAATTCTGTTTCTGTCTTGAAAGAGTATAACATTAAACGGCATTACAAGGCTAAGCATGCAAATAAGTTTGATAAGTACGAAGGGCAATTTCGACAAGACCAAGTAAATGAATTAAAAAGAAAACTTTCTGCACAACGTCAAATATTTAGTAGAGCGGCTCAAGAGTCAACATGCTATGTAAAAGCTAATTATGCAGTAGCAATGATATTAGCAAAAAATCTAAGCCATATCCAGATGGTGAAATGGTTAAGGAATGTTTGAAGAGTGTCGCTGAAATTCTGTACCCAGAAATTAAACGGATTTCTCAAAAATAAGCCTGTCTCGTCAAACTATTACTAGGCGGGTCGACGACATTGGAAGACATATTGAAGATAATTTGAAAAATCGAGCATCCAAATTCATATTTTATGCTGTAGCATTGGATGAAAGCAAAGACCTAACAGATACCGCCCAAGTGGCGATTTTTATCAGGGGTATTGATGTCCATTTTAACAAAATAGAAGAATTAGCGGCACTGTATCCACTTAAGGACACTACTCGCTCACGAGATTTGTTAGGAGCTGTTACATCGACATTGAATCGCTTTTCGTTACAACTCAACAACCTATCGGGCGTAACAACAGATGGTGCTCCAGCAATGTTGGGAAACACGAAGGTTTAGTAAAACTGATTGAAAATGAGGCCTGCAAAGTTGGTAATACTTCGATGCTAAATTTTCATTGCATTATTCATCAGGAGAATTTATGTTCCAAGTCCCTTAAAATGGATCATGTCATGAAGGTGGTCATCAAAACAGTGAACTTTATTAAATCGAAAGGGTTGAATAACTGTCAGTTCTAAGAGTTTCTCAAGTCTTTGGATTCACAGTATAATGACGTTAAATTTTATGCAGAAGTAAGATGGCTGACCCATGCCAAAAAGTTGAAATGAGTGTCTGATTTGCAGGAAGAAATTCTTTCCAGAATCCATCGACCACTGCAGGAATAAATTGATCAACTAATTATATACTTAGATACATAAGTCGATTTATATCACACTTAATTATGTACTATTATAATCTTGGTGACTTTTGTTATTCCTAACATGTTAATGCTTATTGAACACTACCCGAACTACTAATCTACTAAATATTTTAACTATCTTAATTATCTATATTAGTTTGACTTTAGTCTATACCTGCATTGAATGTATACTTTTATAAATTTTAATATATTATTTGACATGTCCCATCTATTGTACACGACAGCCATCGGTTTAAAAATTATCTATCTATTTTCAAAAAGTTTAAGCCTCCAAAAAGACCTTTCAAAAGCCCAAAAACATGTTCTATACTAAATCTAGTTGATAAATGGCGGTGATTATAAATTCGTTGATTGTCAATCACGATTTCTTGTATCATTATATGGAGGTACCAACCATTGCAAACTTTAGTAAGCACAATCTCCTAGTAAAACCGTCTCTTGCAAGATTCGTCCATGATAGACTTTTTCATACAGCGCTGATCGTTTTAGCATACGTGCATAATGAATTAATACAGCTTCGCCACAAAAGACATCAATAAATCTTTTTTTATGATCGGACACGCCTTGTAGTAATATGTTGTGGTACCCATTTCTATTACGTCTGTAAAAAATTCACAATAATACGATTAATAAAAATATCACTTGTAATTGTGGATATACCTCTTGGTGAAATCTTGGTCTATTTATTCTGATGTGACTTCCATCTATTACATCTTCAATTCCTAGTTTCCTACAAAATTCACTTTTTATTTCTACAGCTGCATCACCTCTTGGCCAGGTTATAAACATTGAACTCCTTTCAATATAAAGCAACACAATTTTGTTGATTATTGTATGTGCACAACTTCTTGTTACATCAAATCCTTTTGATATTTGTCAGTATGTTTGAGTATTTCCCAGAAACCAGTGTCATTAGTAGAACCTTATCAGCATCCACCTTAGGACGATGTCCAAATTTATGAATGGGTAAAATATTTGCCCTTATAATCAGATCTGCAACAATTTTGTTACAATCATTATCTATTTATTATAAATATTCAAATCAAACCTTTTATATATTTTTTTAAATATACATAAAGTACAGTTTAATATAGAAATTAATGTCTAAAAATACAAAGTGCACAACAATCAAAAGTATAATGAATTCCAAACAACAAACATTATATACACTTCATATCATAGCTACATAAAAAACTGAATGACTTGTTTCTAATTTATAATTTTACTTATTTTGCTTTTCAAGCAGTAATTTGATTAATAATTTTATTAGTACCTATTTTATCACAAATATTGCTAGTAGTAGTAAATCGACCAAACGATATTGTGATAAATTTAATCTTAGATACTTTTTAATAATTCTAGCATAGAAATTAATATTTTTGTATCTACACAATGTATAATCACATAAATAAGATCAGAATACCTTAAAATACAATATACGAGATGAAATATAGGAAAACAATTACAATATACGTTCATAAAATAGTAGATATGCCTGTGCCTGTAAGACCTTTTTTCAGGCACTTCTGAAATATCAGAATTGCTGACGTAATAACACTTTCCTGATGGGATTTCAACGTTAGCTTCACGGCTTTTACATTGCATAGACGAGAAATGTTTTTTATGTTTGGGTAATAAATCCCAACGGTAATTATCGTTTTCTAACGGAGGTCTTATTTTTACATAGGAATCATAATGTCCACCATGAATTGAACCGCCCAAATTGGTTAAACCATGTGTGCTTGAAAAATTAGGTAATACACATCGAGTGTCATTCTTTGGTTTGCAGAAATCTGTACGTTTCTTCAAATATTCAATGACCTTCAGCAACTTTTTCTTGTATGTAATGTTCGCTTCAGCATCGCAGTTAGAACACCACACTGACCAAATGAATTTACACTCAAAGAGTGAATATCTGGTCCTGGAGTGATAAATTGATGTAGGATTTCTTTATTTTTAGAGCAGCTCCAAGTTTGGTGTCCGCATTGAAGACACATCCATAAGGAAAAATTGAATTCGAAATCACCGTCCCATATAATGTGACCAGAATGGGATCCACATTTATCACGTTTAATATTGAGATGAGTAGTATTCTGTAGTAACTTTTAATCTTAGGAAAGTCTATTGCTTTGTTTATATGAGGACATTTGACAGTTTTTCATTTTCGTCACAGGCGAGGATGGGATTGTTAAACGTTTAATAGTTGGTTTCCCTTGTATTTTTTTCCCTCCTGATTGGCATTCTTGTATATTCAGTTCGTGGCTGTGTTGAGTAATTAAGGGAGATATATTTATTTTTGGTTTGGTGTGACCTATTGGTTTTGAATGCTTCATATTGTCATTAACGACTTCAGCTTTGATGTTATTCTGCTCCCACGAATTGGATAAATTAACTTTATCTTCAAATAGAGTAAGAGAATCATAATGGTTTGGTGAATTTGAATCGTATATGTTGAAGTCATCTTTTGGTGTATTATTTTCAAAATCAGAATTTGAGTGTCGAGTTGTAGTTAATTCACATAGTATATGTTTTGTTTCTTCTATATGCGGTTTTCTTATAATTAGGAAGCCATAAGAATTCATCTAATTTTTTTGAAATTGGGGTAGTTCCAAGTATTGAAATGGCGTTTTCTCTCTAAATTGCAATACTAATTCCCTGTAATAAGAAGGAAGTAGCTCTACTGTCAAAAGTGTTGTGGGATATATGTCTGCCTATTTCTTCAAGAAATCGGAGGGATTCAAATCCAAAAACACCTAATGTTTGAATTACGATTGGATAGAAATGGTAAAGATCGGATAATGTAGAATATTTTTTTGTTTTAAATTTTTTCCCATAGTTTGTCACGGCTCCCAAGTTAGTAGCACATGCTGCGACATGTGAAGGGGCAAGAGTGTCAATACGGGTAAAGTCCCACATTACAGCTCTGCCGCATTTCCAGGGGACTAAACTGATCCCGTCTGGTCGTTTGTTATCGTCTCGGAATATATGATTGGGTTCTAGGATGGAAGGTGTGTCAGCGAAGAGTAAAGCTTGTTTAATAATGTTATTTACAGCCCTGTGTCTGGGAATGTGTCCAGCACTGAATCGGCAGCTTAGACCGTGAATTCCCAGTTCACATATGAATATACCACAAATACATGTATGTGGTGCACAAAGCTTTATACAGAGTCGTAGGCCGACAGCGATTCTGAAGGATTGATTGTTGAGCAGAGTTCCTAGAGAAGAAGCTGGTAGTGCTTGTAACCATGTGCTCAAGTGTTTGGCTGAAACAGCTCGAATACGGGCCTTGTCGGTGATAGTAATAGCCAATGTAAGCAAATTGTTAAAGGCAATTTCAAGCAAAGGTAGATCCCAGTCTTTTGAATAATTTTGTTATGACTGATATCAGGTTGATTTGTTTTTGACAGTCATATCTTTTCACCAGCTAGATATGTCATTATGTGAGATACTTAAGAATTTGGAGCATGTTTTATGAACCAGAGGTGTAGATTTGTGGAAGGAAAATAGAAATGCTGGCAGTGAAAGGGATATAGATGAGCAAATGCCCATGCCTACTTTTTTATAGGGAGGGTGGCTTGTGACCAGTCTTTAGAAGTTTAATGTTAATAAGTTCCTCGAGCATGTCACGTAACATGTTATCAAACTGTGGTTGCATGATTTCGTATTTCCAGAAAGGACTGCACCTGAGTAAGTAAATTTGTTTAGGAATTGCAAGGCAATTTTTGATGAGGACGTACGAAATGTGAGTTGGGATTTTAATATGTTTTAAACGAGATGAGATATGTGGCAGTGTTTGAATCTTCTCGTTCATGCAATTAGGAATTGACTCTAAACAGAGGACAGCTCCAAGTAGAATCCAGTTTTCCTTATCAGGAATCTGGATATTGGGAGAAATTTTGTTGAATTTTTTGGGGATGTCGTGACTGTAAATGGGTGAAATGTACATAGCAATTCACATTTGTCAAAGTTTAAATCGTGGCCTCGTGTTTTTGAAATTCTTATTATGTATTTTAAGTTATCGTATACAGAATCTGAATCTCCTCCAATGCATCCGTCATCTAGATACCAAGCGTTGAATTCACAGATAATTGATTTTGTCAGATTGTTAATGGCTAAACAGAACAAAGGTGGAGCTACAGCGTCTCCTTGTTAGACCCCGTTTTCAGACAAAATTATTTTGGGACCAAAGTTTAAAAAAAGTGGAATATCGGTAGCATTGTGAAATAAAAGGGTATAAGGAGGGAACATGTTCAAGAATACTTTTGAAAACAATTTCTCTGTGAATACTATTGAAGGCATTGCAGAAGTCTAATTTAAAAATGATTTTATTGCACTTATTGGCGCAAGCGTTAATAAATGCTTGAGCTGAGTGTGAGACCATTTCACAATCACCAGGTGTGCCAAAGCCGTACCGAGTGGGTCTTAAAAGGTTCCCCAGAGTTGATTGGATCTCTGTACAACATAGTTTGGCAACAAACCTCCTAAAGAATGTTCCCATTGCAATTGGATGAATGTCATCACATTTCTTTTTTAAAGCGCATAATGAAGCGCCGTATAGAATTGGGCAGATATTTTGATTAACTTTTCCTGCTAACATAAAGTTGCAGAGGGTAGTCAGAGAGTTAAGGAGCTTTTGTGCATTAACTCCTACTGAAAAAACAAGTAAATCTTGTATATGAGATGGGCGAAGGCCGCCAATTCCAGCACCAGAGCTAGACAAATGACTTTATTGCAACTAAGACATTCTTTTTGGATATAGTTATTGGATTTGACGGAATAAAATGAATATATATGAATGAATATATATTCGCAATTTAATTTGGGTGGGTATTTATTTAATCGCTTCAATTAGACCCAAGACAAATTTTAATATTGCAAATTATATATTTGTAAGGTATATACTCAATGTGATTTTTATGCTACCGTAGTGTTTTTAAAATCACGTTAAAAAATTTCAAATATTTCTGATAAGTAGTTCAGAATATGTTATATTACTAAATAAATCCCTATAGTAGGGGATAAAGAATACTACTATAGTAAGCCTGCTTATAGTAAAAGGCGATTAAAAGGCGCAGCAAGGGGCAGCAGCCTTGCTGGCTAAAAGATATTGGAGGAGGGTCGGTTGGTCTCGGGCGATCCTCAATAATTTACAAGCTTGTTGGGGGTTGGCCGTGACGGACACGGCTTTTTGCTAAAATCTTTAAAAACTGCGTTGTGGAAAGATATGGGAGCCTACCACAATATTTTCCAGGTGTGCGTGGCCTAAAACACGAAATCATATGATGGAGAGCTCACAAGTAAAATTCTTGTCCGGAGGTAAAATACTCCCTCATTCGGATCTCCGGGAGGGGGTACTTGGGGCTCGTCATCGTAAGAATATAAAACAACAGTTCGATTTAGTGATAGGGACTTGGAATGTAAGGTCATTACTCAGAGTAGATAAGTTAACGAATTTATTAGTCGAAATGAGAAAGGAAAAGCTGGACATTTTAGGTATTAGTGAGGTGAGATGGCCAGATAGTAATGACTTTTGGAAAGATAGTTATAGAATAATTACAACTTCTTCAACTAATGGACAGGCAGGCGTAGGAATAGTGTTAGGTAAAAGATTAGGGCATAAAGTTAAGGAGTACTTACAATTTAGTGATAGAATAATTATGGTTAGATTGAGTACAAAACCCACAGACATTGTTTTAGTACAGGTTTACATGCCAACAACTCAGTACGAGGATGAGGAAGTAGAAAAGGTATACGAGGATATAAATAGTATAGTGAGAAAAGTAAAGGAGATGAGAATTTAATAGTTATGGGCGATTTTAATGCGTCAGTGGGAGAAGGTAGTGAGGGAAAAATGGTAGGAAAATTTGGGTATGGCAGACGAAATGATAGAGGAGAAAGATTAGTTGAGTTCTGCCAGGAACATAGATTAGTAACTGTAAACACCCTATTCGAACAACATGTTAGGAGAAGATATACCTGGAAAGCCCCAGGTGATAGGGCTAGATACCAAATAGATTATATTTTAGTTAAACAAAGATTTAGAAACCAAGTTAAAAACTGTCGTAGTTATCCAGGGGCTGACATAGATAGCGATCATAACTTAGTTAAAATGAAGTGTAAACTAAAATTCAAAAATTGAGAAAGGTTAAAAGAGAGGATGGGATCTAGGTAAGCTTAATGATAGTAGGGTAAAGAGGAATATAAACAAGTATTAGATAATAAGAGCAAAGAGATAGCTGTAGGAGGAACGTAGAAAATAGATGGAAAGAAATAAAACTGACTGTACATGATACAGCAATACAGACTATGGGTAAGAAAAAATAGAAGCGAGAAAACCGTGGGTAACAAAGGAGATATTAGATTTAATAGAGAATAGAAGAAAGCTTAAACCTTTCAGAGAAGTGGATAGTGAAAGTAAGCAAAAGTATAATACAGTTAGAAATAAGATAGTACATGAGTGTAGAAAAGCTAGAAATAAATGGATGGAGGAGAATTGTAAGGAATACAAGATGATTTGAGAGTAGGTAAGACAGACAGGGCTTACAGAGCAGTTAAAAAGTTTTTGGGAAGATAGGAAAAATATAATGGTATTAGAGACGAGAATAATGAGCTTCTAATAAATAAAGTTGAGGTAGCTGATAGATGGAAAAGATATTTAGAAGATTTATATAAGGGAGACGATATGGATGAGTTAGAGAACGACCAAGACGAGGATGTAGAAATAGGGTTCTCAATATTAAGAGAGGAATTTGATAGAGCTGTTCAGAATCTTAAATTAAATAAAGCGCCAGGGATAGACGATATTCCATAGAATTAATAAAATATGCAAGTCAGAAAACTTTAGACAGATTATATGAACTAGTGAATGTAATATATGACACAGGTGAGGTTCCAATAGATTTCGAAAAAAATATTATTATCCCAATCCCAAAAAAGTCAGGAGCTGATAGGTGTGAGAATTTTAGAACTGTTAGTTTAACTTCTCATGCTTCCAAAATACTAACAATAATAATTAAAAATAGAGTAGAAGCTTTGACTGAGAATTATTTAGGCGAAGACCAATATGGTTTTCGGAAAGACAGAGGGACTAGAGAACGGATACTAATGATTAGGGTAATTATCGAAAAAAGGTTACAAAAAAATAAAAAGACTCATTTCGCGTTTGTAGATTTAGAAAATGCATTTGATAGGGTTAATTGGATTGTTATGTTCAGGGTTTTGCAAAAAATAGGAATCTCTCATAGGGATAGAAAAATTATTTACAGTCTATATAAAAACCAAAGCGTAGTAATTAGATTTGATGAAATAGATAAGGAAGCTAAGATTAGAAATGGTGTTAGGCAGGGTTGTATACTGTCTCCCTTGATTTTTAATGTTTATATTGAGGAAGCTTTAAACTTAGCCAGAGAGAGAAAAGAGATAGGTATTAGTGTACAGGGACAGAAAATAGACATGTTACGTTTTGCAGATGATATAGCCATTATAGCAGAGTCTAGAAAAGAGTTAGGAGAGTTTTTAAATATTTTAGATGAATACTACGGAGTAACTATAGTATGAGAATTAACTCAGTAAAGACAAAGATAATGACAAGTGAGTTACAGCCTAGTTCTAAATCAAAATTAAAATAGGTAATACCGAGTTAGAGGAGGTAGATGAATTTTGCTATTTAGGTAGTATAATTACAAAGGATGGACGTAGCAGAAGGGATATAGTAGCTAGAATAGCTCAAGCTAGAAAAATGTTTTAAAAAGAAAAACTTACTAATAGCTAATAGTATTAGTTTAGATAATAGAAAAAGTTTCTTAAAGTCGCATCGTATGGGCGTTCTACTATACGGTAGTGAGACTTGGACAATTAAAGAAGTAGATAAGAAAAGATAGAAGCTTTTGAAACTTGGTGTTATAGGAGAATGTTAAAGATTAGTTGGACAGATAGAGTAACAAACGAGGAAGTTTATAGAAGAATAGGTGAGGATCCTGTATGTGGAAACAATTGAAGGTCAGGAGAGATAGAATGATAGGGCACCAGTTAAGACATGAGGGACTATTTAGTAAAGTCTTAGATTATAGACTACCAAATAAAAATAGAGTAGGAAGGCCTAGACAAAGCTATATTAGTCAAATTATTAGAGATTTAGGTTGTGAAGGCTATGTAGACCTTTTTAGACTAGCTCAGAATAGAAAAGAATTTAGAGCTGCGTCAAACCGACTTTAAGTAAGTTCGAAAACAAAACAAAAAAAAAATAAAAATCAGTTACCTAAATGTCACCATGACATAACTCACAATTAGTTAGCGGTCTGGCATGTTGGTAGCGTTTCGTTGCTTAAGCCTTACCATAACATATAATTTAATAAACGTCACCATGACATAACTCACAATTAGGTAGCGGTCTGGCATGTTGGTAGCGTTTCGTTGCTTAAGCCTTACCAAAACATATAATTTAACACTTTTCCTTTTTGAAGCGGATAACCAGGTTATATTTCATTTCCTTATAAATGGTAATCATGTAAACATGTTAGATTTCTTTAACAACCATCAGGTTGCTAATATCTATGTAGAGTCAGCTGGATAGGAAAAGATAGAAGGATATAGGAAGACCTAGACCAAACTATATTAGTCAAATTATTAGAAATTTAGGTTGTGAAGTGTATGTAGAGCTTTTTAGATTAGCACAGATTAGAAAAGAAGTTAGAGCTGCGTCAAACCGACCTTAAGTAAGGTCGAAAACAAAATGATGATGGATTTAATTTGTTCCTTGGAACTTTAGAATGTTTAATTTCTAGTTCTTGAGATGTTGATTCGTTTACTGGAGCTAAGGAGTCATCTGAAGAGATAACTTTTATTGCAGATGAAAAATCGGCGTTTGCGACCTTAGACACTATTTTATTACTTAACCAGCGGTTGGACTGTTTAAATATGTCTGGCTGTAAGGTATTGTTGGATGAGTCATAAACAATGGGGTTTTTAATGTTATATAAAATTTGGTTGGGTATATTAGTCGACTTTGTCTTTCTACTACCTTTATGTACTGAGAAAGTTTGGTAAACAAAATAACAGCGTTTCCCAAGCAGGGATTGAGTTATAATTTATGCAGTTATTGATAGCTTCCATTAACAACAGGGCACACTTACTTCTTATTGATTTTGGAATACGCCTTATAATGAATAAGTTTTGACTTCTAAATTTTGTTAGGCTCAATAGAATTTCTTCAGAAGTGGCAGTCTTAGTGTTATCGCATATACTTCTTTGTTATTTTTTGAATGTATAGGTAAATTTAATAACTTTTCCTTTACCAAATCATGTTCTGATGATTCCTTATGTCTTCTTTTCATGTGAATTTTCAATCCGCGTTTTTTAAAAATCTTTTTACATATATTGCATTCCATACTATGTGTTGGTTGAAAATCTTCGTCTATCATGATGATTATAAATATAGTTACAAGTCCTTATACGTAAGTCAATAATTATTTTATTAAATATTCGTAAAAGTCACTTAAAATGTCACGCACATTTATCACTGACATTTGGTTATTCTTGTTCAATACATTTTCCAACAAATTAAGTTTTGCGGATCGTGATGTAAACACTTCTACACAATCTTGGTATGCTTAATAGCGAAAATAAAATAGGATAATATATAAATTATAAAGTTAAAAAGGTTGTATAGATAAAATTGGTCGGTTCTTGAAAGATGGTAGTATGTTTGACAAATATTGTTAAAATATACCCAAAAGTTGCACTTCGAACTTTAAAATTTTCTTTAAATTGTGAATATTCGTACTGAGTTGTCACATATACATAATCTTTAATTCTAACATAGGCCTGTATTACATTTATCAAGTTTTGTTTCAAATTTTAAGAACATAATCAAGTACTTAAATAAAAGTAGGCGTACAAAGCATTTGTGTGCCATTATTAATATGATAATATTGGTGATGAATAAACAAAAGAAAAAGTGTGTAAAAGAAGATGGTGGATTAAGCCATTGTTAGAACCACATACAGGAAACATTGGTGCAGGAGGATTTCATTAAGCATGATCCACGACAATTTAAATTGCTTTTCGTATGAATTAAAAGCTTTTCAAATATTATTAAATAAAATTGCTCAACATATTACAAAACCAGACACTTTTATGAGGCATCCCATATCTGCACGAGACAAGTTGACCATAATATTAAGATTTTGCAGCAAGTGAAAGCTATTATAGCCTGATGTATTCATTTAGGGTTACTGAATCTACAATGTCGTTGTTCATTCCTGAAGTATGCAGAGTGTTATATGAAGTACTACGAGAAGAATATTAAAAAGTATATTTACTTATTATAGTAATGTCGTTTTATATTTTACTCTGTAGGTACCCTCGTTAAATATATTCCAGGAATTTTATTCTATTTGTGTTTCCTAATACCATTGGCACTCTTGATGGCAAACATATCATCTTGAAAGCTCCAAGAAGTGAAAGAGATCAACATACTTTAACTATAAAAATGAAAACATCTTAGTTTTACTAGCCTTAGTGGATGCTCATTACAAATTCATATATATTGTGGTGCATTTTTGAACGTAAAGTACTGATGGGTAAAAAAGAAGGGAAGAAAATTTAATTTTAAAAGATTGGGGCTTGTTCTGGTAACTGTTTGGAATTAAGGATAGGCTAGAACATGAACATAATCAAGTTGGATCAATTAAACACAAAGACATTGTAGATAAATACCAAATATAAGAAATGTATAACAGAAATGAACCATACAAAAAGAGAGACAATAAAAGTTAGTAGGCAGTATAAAAGGATGTAAAGGACAGTAAAATAGTAGGTAGTGATAAAAAAATTAATATTAGGAGATAGCTATGAAAGGTTACCCCTAAGAGACAGGGTAAAACAGAATAAAAAAAGATAAATAAACCGTTTGACGCAAGTACATGTAAAATATTTTATCGTGAAATTTGTAATTAAAGAGCATTTTATAATTATGATTCGAAGCGAAGCAATTGATATTGAGCGGTAAATAATTATAATTGGGAATAATTATATTCAAAGAAGAAACAAACCTTGTATCTAGAAGTTAATTGAGAAGTTATAATTTGTGAAAGAAGAAAAATAAAATACCAATCAAAAACGCCAAATTGAGCATAACCCATTTTATTAATCAAAATAGAAAAAGGAAAGCTGTCAAATTTATTACAGGGTTATAATAGTTTAAAAAGGTAAACAAATAACCTGTCACCAAGGTGTCAATAATACACCAACAAAAATTGGAAGAAGATTATCCAGAGTTGGAATAAAAAAGATAAAGTTAAAAAGTACGTACAAGTAGAAAGAAAAGATTTCAACCAACAAGGCAGAGCCCAGGAGACCATAATAAAATCTGGAACTTCATACAAGAAGAGGATAAAAATACCCAAATCAACCAGAAAAGTGAATACTTGTTTTTAATATTTAGAACTCCTATAGAACCTTAGCATTTTATTAATTGTACATAATCTTAATTTCATTTAGATCCAGGATCCGGAAGAAGCTACAATAACTTTATTTTATTTAAAAGAAGTAAAATTTCCACATTATTTTGTATTACTAAAAATTTACATTCATTTATCTGTCAATTATCAATCATTCAAAATTAAGCGACAGTTACACATATAAGTGGAAGTTTTACAACTCAGTAGAATCTTACGTAATCCTTGTTGGAAATTTCAGAGAGAAAATGCTGTAAATAAAAGAATACAAATAAGTTGCACACAATGATAAATAATTTGGATAGAATTAACAGTAACACTAAAAGCTGAGAAACCGGATCCAAACTGTGTCTTTAAAATTATTTATTTTGATTTGATTGCATTTATTTAAAATATTGAAGCAAACTAAAGTTTGGTGACGAATAGACAAAACAAACAGATATTAGCTTAAAAGTAGTATTGAAACTGAATCCCACTTGAGATCATCGTTCAGAAATAGTCTCAATTAGCAGGAGAAAAATATTTATAATTAACCACGAAGTAGTCTCATAATTTAGATACATATTTCTTACGGGCATATTAAAAATACATTACAATATATTGACATAGAAACTAATGGCCGTCTGTCTGATGGGAGAGTATTTAATAAGAGTTCTTTGTATGTTACATTAAAACAAAACTCTAAATTTACCAGGAAGACAGATACCGGTGCTCCATGTGGTTGTTGCATTTCCACTTGCCAACCACATAACGAAACCTTTTCCATTCCGCAATATGACAAAAGAACAAAAATACTTTAACTACAGATTTAAGTAGAGCACGATATGTAGTTGAAAATGTAAATACATTTTAGCTAATAGGTTTAGAATATTTCTAACAGCAATAAATTTGGCACCCAATAAAGTAGAAACAATTACATTAGCTTGTACTGCATTGCACAACTTTTTAATAACGCACTCACTAAATTATATTAGCGATTGCGAAGAGCAAGACAAATCTTTATTTTCAAATATGCATTAGCTAGACAAGTTGGAAATCGAGCAAACAACACAGTTTTGTATCATAGGGAGGAATTTATAAATAATGAAGAAAAACTGTAATTCAACTTTATTTATAGTATTTGACATTAATTAAATATAACTTTGTTGTGACTCTTATGAATAGAATTGAATACAAATATAATGAATTCCTCCTGTTTGGATAATTATATTTCTTTAACTATATATTACATTGACATAACTTATTTTATTACCATGGTTACTTGAACAACATCCATCCAGTTGAACCTGGATCACTACAGTCTTCCCCCCTAAGAAGGATCATACCCCAATTCCTTTTGTAACCATGACTGTTACCTACACTCGAAATCTTTTAGCCAAGTTGGGCGTCTACGAATGCGCTCTGAACGTCTGATTCGTGGATCAGCTTCGCTGAACGTTGCATTGTTGGGATCATGAACATCCGTCGCCATCTCTTGTGAACGCGTTGCAATTCTACTGTACGTCTCAATGTTGGTATCCCTTGTATCTGTCGTTCATTCTGTGGTGTGTCCATCATGTCCGAATGAGACATAATCTTCTTGACATTTGTACCTTTCAATTGATTTACGTGACGTTTCAATGTATAACCGGTATCTAATTTTACCACGTAATGTCGGGTACCTAATTTTCTTTGAATTGTTCCCAAGATCCATACGTATTTGTTGTTACGTAATTCGCATGACTGTACTCTCTCCCCCTCTTGAAATGTTCTAACTATTGAATGAAATAAACTGTTTTGAATTTTTTCTTCTTTATGCGGTATTAAAGCATCTAAACTAATACGAAATTTACGATTGAAGTACATCTCTGCTGGGCTTTTCCCACAAGCTAGTGGAGTTGCACGATATCGAAACAAAATAGCTCGTAATTTTGATAATATAGGTGCGTTGCAGTTACCCATGCATTTTAATTTTCCTTTGATGGTTTGTACTGTCCGTTCTGCTAATCCATTTGTTGCAGCATGTCCTGGAGCTATGAGTTTCTGGAATATTCCACGTTGTTTACAGTATTTTTAAACTCTTCGCTAACAAAATGGTAGCATTGTCAGATACTATAACCTTCGGATAACCATTTAACGAAAATATATCCTCAAGTAATTCCATTGTGCTTGTTGAATTTGGTGCATATGCTATTGATTTGCATTCAACCCATTTCGAATTTGCATCTATGCAAATAAATAAATTATGTTTCCCAAATGAAGCGTAGTCAATGTGTACACGCTCCCAGTTGCCTTCTGGTGTAGACCATGGATGTACAATAGCTTTTACTGGATTTGACTGTACTGAAGCACAAGCTTCACATGATCTTACTAAAGTTTCTATATTTTTGTCTATTTTGGCCAATAAACGTAACGCCTTGCTAATTGCTTCATTTTAGTTATTCCAACGTGAGTTGTATGTAGTTCTTGAAGTGTTAACTCACGAAGGCTCTGAGGTATAACTATTCGGTCATTGAAAAATATAATTCCCCCTTCCAAAGCATATGGAGACTCGATTGATTTTGTAAGTAAATTCCTTTGAATTTCTGCTAATGTAACATCTTTTGCCGTTTCTTGAACAAGTATCTCTGAGTTAAGCTTTAGAGAACTTATGTCCACGACAGCTTCCATGTATATTGAAGAAACTTCATTATTAATAACTATATCAGTCGAACTAGTTAACTGGCTCGCTGTTGCTCTAGACAAGCAATCAACATTCTCATGATGCTTCCCCTTTTTGAACTGAACTTTATAATCGAACTGTGATAAAAACTGGCATATCTTAAAAGACGGGTTGAAGACATCGCTGGTAAATTTTTGTTTTCATGAAATATTCTCGTAAGTGGCTGATTATCTGTAACTAGAGTGAAATGCTGTCCGTAAATAAATTTGAAAAAATGTTGCACGCCAAACATTATCGCAAGTGCTTCCGATCTAACTGGCTGTAATTTGTTTCTGCGCTTGTTAATGATCTTGAAGCAAAAGCTATTGGCTTTTCCTCATTCCCAACTACATGTCTAAGAACCGCAGCAATGCCACTTGGACTTGCATCACGCGCTAGGACAATTGGTAAGTCTGGATCAAATGGTACAAGAACTTTTTCACTTGCTATTTCTTCTTTTAGATTCAGAAATGCCTTTTCACACTCTGATGTCCACCTAAAAGAACCATTCTTTTGTAAAATTTTCCTTAATGGTACGGTTTTAGTTGCTAAATCATATATAAACCGAATAATACGTCACTAATCCTAAAAATCTGCGAACTTCTTCCACATTTTAGGCCTGGACATTTTAAAACTACTTCTACCTTTTTGTGATTTCAGGATTTTATTCTTCTCAACAACATACCCCAAATATTCTATTTTCTGGACTAAAATGTGCATTTATTCTTGTTTACGTGCAAATTATTTTCTTGAAAACGAGACAAACACGCCTTTAAATTGTTTAAACATTCATCTTTTGTAGTGCCATGTACAATGATATCGTCGAAATAATATTCCGTTTTCTTAAACCCTGAAGAACTCTACTCAGCATGCGGTTGAATTCTGCTGGTGCTGTCTTTATACCAAAACTCAATCTCTTCATGCGGTATATCCTCTGTGCGTTGTAATTGTTTGAATTTCGCTACTGGCCTCATCTACTGCGATGTGTAAGTATGCCTTATATATGTCTAATTTGCAAAAGTAATTTGAATTTTAGACTATGCAAAATATCTGGTATCCTTCGGATTGGATATTTAGCATTTACCAGACATTCGTTGACTCCTGTTTTGTAATCGACACATAATCTAACTGTTCCATCTGCTTTTGGTATTACCACCAGAGGTGAACCCCAATCGCTGGTGATTACCTTAGAAATTACTCCTGCAGCTTCCAATGAATCTAATTCTGCTTCGACTTTGTACGTAATGCAAATGGTATACTCCTTTCTTTTATATAAACTGGCTTTGTGTCCTTGCGTAGTGTTATTTTGGCAGAATAATTTGGTACACATCCAATTTTTGATTCGAATACCTCTGAATATTGAAATATAATTTGCTCTATAGAAAGACTATCCACTTGATGTGTTGAATTATTTGAATATGCAGTGTTAATATTGTTGTCGATCTCTTGCAAGCTGATTTGAAGGTGGCGTATCCACGTGCGCCCTAGAATTGCCGGACGACCACTAGGTACTATGAACATTTCCTCTATTGAACTAATGTCTTTGTAACAGACACTTACTGTAACCTTTCCTTTAGGAATAAATACATCGTTTGTATATGCACGGAAACAAATTGACGTTTCATTTAATTGTAGATTTAACATCTTAAACTTATCTTCTGGTAATAGTGTAAATCCTGCCCCTGAATCTACTTCAAATTCGACTGGTTTATGGTTCACTTCTACAGTAATAATGTATTTTGACAATCTTGAATTGGAGCATTAATCGCTTGATGATCATAAATTTCCACTATTTGTAATGCTTGAAAAGTTTGGAGTCGCCTTGACTAATTGAATTAACTCCAAATTGGTTATCATCATTCGTACTAATGTAATTATGTGTTTCGTTATTTGAATAATTTTATAATTTTTATGTCTTAGTAGTGTGGTAATGCAAACTTTTGACATGTCCCTTTCTATGACAGCTTGAACAATGTAGGTGATCTCGATTACTACGACAGTCTGGAGTACAATGATTATTCCTTCCGCATTTGATGCACAAATCTGCAATCCCCAGAGATTTATAATCTATTTTTGATTTATGTTTTGATCTTGAATGTGCGATGTTTCCCATCACGACTGGACTTATAGGTCTTGCTTGAACTATTACCTATTCTATTTACTTGGCTAATTGGCATGGATTGCTGGTTTGAAATTTCCTTGGTCTCTATTCGAGATGCTTCTAAAGCTACGGCCTTTGTTAGGACGTTGCTAAATTGGGTTTCTTCTGCTTGAAGTAACTGTTCTCGTATCCAATTATCTTTTATTCCTCTTACAAACTGTGCTCGTAGGAACATATCGGTAACTGATACTACTCTTTCGCATTCACATCTGACTTGAAATTTGCATTCGTCCAAATCTTTTGTAAAGTCGCAACAAACTCCCCAATATTTTGATTTTCCTGCTGATAGGTGTTCAAGAAATAATGCTGAGAAATTATTGTGCTTCTGAGAGGACTCAACATTGATTGAAAAGCATTTATTAGTTCCAGTATGGCAGCTCTTTAATTGATTTTGTTGGACCCAAAACACTGAAAGATTATTGTAATGTATACATCCAATTGATATACATAAAAGTTGTGCTTTCTGTTGTTGATTATAAACGTTTTTAATGGTCAGATAATTTTCAAACCTCTCTAAATAACACTTGAACTTTTCTTTCTTGCCATCAAAATTTTCAAATGCTGGAATTGAACTTATATAACTTTGTGTAGTATTTTCAGTATTTGCATTCTGGATGTTGACTTTTGAAATTGACTGATTAATACTTCTTGATTTTTAATAAAAATTTCTATCATTTGTTGAAACTGTTCTTGATTCATTTTCTTCCTTTTTTCAGTTTAATCCTCGTCGCCAATTGTTGTGACTCATGAATAGAATTGAATACAAATATAATGAATTCCTCCTGTTTGGATAATTATATTTCTTTAACTATATATTACATTGACATAACTTATTTTATTACCATGGTTACTTGAACAACATCCATCCAGTTGAACCTGGATCACTACAAACTTACTAATTAATCGCTTGCTTCAGCTTCCAATACATTATAGATCATGGTAATGATGATACGTTTTAATTTCAGCCTCTTATTATTTTTAACCCTACGTAACTCGGATGCAACCATGCTATAAATTATAATTATGATTTAATTTGTAATGCAAGTTGTAAAACATACTTTCCATATACTTCGTAATGGTCAACAACCTCTCGTTGTTTTGCATTTAATGCATCCACTGCAGCTGCTAGCATTGATTTAGCATCTGGTTCTGTTTTTTGTCGCTTACGTTTTGCACTTACAGGTCTAGTTGATAGTCCAGCTACAGAGCTACAATTCGTTCTAGACGAGATATTGGAGAGTGATTGAATTGCATCCTCATAAAAATCGCCTAATGTACCATCATATATTACTAGAAATTGCAAATTATATGTTAATACTGAAATATTATTAAAAATTCTACCTCCTGTGGGATCTTTATTTCTGGTTCAATTAGTAAATTGGATTCGTTATTTCGAACTGGATTGCTGTCCATCAAAAATTTTAAATGTTCAAAGCACCACTAACAATACTTTTCTTATATTTACCCAACTCGGCAAAAAACTGGGTTCTTAAATTATTAATTTTCTTTTGGACATCTTGGCTGCGTCAAACCGACCTTAAGTAAGGTCGAAAACAAAATGATGATGATGGACATCTTGGACACATATTGGAGCCTAATAAATGATTAAATTCTTGTGTAATTTTTGTTAAATTCTCTATTCGAAAATTTTTATTTTTATATAATGGTGACTACACATTATGCAAACTGGGAAAGAGCTGATATAAAGTAATTAACATTTCTACACTATTTCTATCGAAAATAAAGGGCATTTTGAGATTATTACTTTGTTTCTGTTTTCACAAAACTAAACACTTATTTTGAAACCTAACTTAGACATAGTACAACTTTTATGTGATTGATACCCCTTCATAATTTCAGCAGTGATGAAAAAATTGACAAATGTAAATACATTACCGATTTAACTAAATATTGAGCTTAAATTGTGTTAATTTTAAGAACTTACAATTGAAGCAAAACTTGATAAGTGTAAATAGACAGTTCTCTCTTTTGCTACTAAATTATCATCATCCTTAGAATCTGAAGGACTACTGCTAGGACTAAATAAAACTGGGAAATTCGTACAAATCATCACCTTCAAATAATTCCTGCAAAAAAATTAATAACTAGTGTAACCAAAGAGCCTTTAAAAAATTACCACAATACTGTTATACTATTGGAAACATCCATACCAAATATATTTTAAAGCCAAAAAACAGTAAAAAGGTTATGAAGTGTGGTCGGAGGTTATGATGTTTTACCGTACTAGAGCCGCATACATCTCAATTAAGCTAATCTCAAAATAACACATTGTAAAAAGAACACTACATACTATAATAACAAAGTTTATCCCTATTCTGTTAGATCTTGAAACGTGGTAGCACTATCGCTTGCGAAGGCCAATATGTTTCATTCCAATTTTGATAATGCAGTTTTATTTTGTGCCAAAACCCTTTTATTTTAAAATCTGTAACTACACACAATTTTCATTACGATTTTAATATTATTACTAGGTGCCAGCACTTACCTAAATTGGCTTTTTATAACCTAACCTTAACATCGTGTGTTTAGTATATTTCGATGGGGGCTGGCTGTAGGTGTCGTTGTGAAGATGAATATAGAACAGGTAAATTATTTATTTTTATCACCGAATATATTTTAGACGGTCTTTTATTCAAATGAATAATTTAATCATTAATTATAGTTATTTTGTTGAGACAAACTGTACTATCAGTTAAGTTTGGATCATCACCTGCTTATATTTCTTCTGTATTGTATATGTTATACTATACAACGGCAGATGGCGCGAACAGTTTTATTGTTACGTTTCATCGGATACTTTTTGGCTCTAGAATTGAATTTAAACATATAACATTGTCTGTATGTAAGCTTATGCAGTATTAATTAAATACTGTAGGTTGTTTATAGTATACATATTTCCATGGCACTAGCATAACCTATTGTTTCGGAAAACCTAATGTCATTCGGCGTTTGTAGAGCCTTTTTTTAGGTCTTATGCCACACTTGGTGAAATGTTATTGCCGCATTATCCCTATGTTTAATACAAATATTATGTTTCTTAAACTGATGAAGATGTTAGCCTATTAAAAACTAGAAACAGTACTTTCACCTGAAATTGAAAATTAAGTTTTGTATGTTAAACTGAAAAAGAAAAATAATAATATTATACTGCACTTCTAGAAAACTATGCAGTTTTTCTTCGCTTTTTAAGTGTAGAAAATTAGTCAGTGACACTGATAACAAATGCAGTGTATACCTTTGCTCACTAGCAATTTAAATTTCATATTATTGAAACATCAATTTAACGGATTAATGATAGTATTACTGTGATCTTTGAGGCTAAAAGGGCATTAATTTTCAATTTGCAATTTATTTTGTGAGTCTGTAAGTGGAAATATAGCACATCACTTTGAAACGCTTTTATTTTAAATGGTTTTAAAATTAATAATTTTCCAGAACGCATTTTAGGAAGCTCAAATGTAATTTTCATAATTCTTTAGAGATAATTACTCACACATATAAAGCGCATTGCATATTAGAAACACCCTGTATAAGATAGCATTTAAATTTCATAGGTATAAACAAACGTAACCGTCGTATTTAATAAGTGTAGTTAGTAGGGATATTTCTAAAGCTTTTCGAACGTGTTCGAAGATGTCAAAACGTTTTAGCTTCCCGAGTAGTTGGCAGTTATATTATTTGTATAAAAGTATTTTGAACGTGTCTTGAAGGAGCTAGATTCCGTGAATTAATATTAAATAGGGAAGATAACAGTTGGACAAACAACAGCAATTCCAGTTATCGACGTCAAATAGCGAGGCTAAAGAGAAATTTATAGCTTCTTAAGAACAACAAGCATACGCATAAATGGTGTGGGTTGGCAACAGTGTTGTCCATTACAATGAAACTTGAAAACATGGTATAAGAGAGATAGTTGATGTGAGTATAGATGGATATGTGAGATAGGTACAACACGTGTTAAGGTATAGGCGTAGTTTGAACGTTAGCGTTCGTTGACTTGGTGAATACACAAGATTATTAGAGTGGGGGTAGCAGTTGTTCGTTGTACAACGGCGATTGAAAACAAAGTACGAGATAGGTGATTTTAAGCGCGTATACAGAAGTGGAATGAAAGTAACAAATGTCAAGATAGGTGTAGTTTAAACGGTAACTTTTGTCAGCTGGTTTGAATACACACAACGTTATTGGAGTGAGATATTTGAATACTACGAAACGTTTTCGTACGGAAGTGTTGTTGTGAGCTTGAAACTTGTGTTTTCAAAGAAAATCGTGTCAGTTAGAAGATGAAATACATACGTGAATTTGTGTGGGGATTTTTTTGGAAAACTGTGGTCGTTGGAAGTGAAGTGATTTTAAGAATTGTGTACGAATGTTTGTATTGAAGGAAATTTTAGGAATTGGGGCAGGCTTTGAGGGGTGGAGGAACTAAATATAAACCGCCAGACATCGATAGGTGCTCTCTTAGTTTTCAACCAGCTTACAGCTCTTATGTTTTGACAAGAGTACGTTGCTTTTACGTTTGCATAAAGGTTCAATTACTGTACGCTAATTGATGTAAGTAACAACTGTTGGATTTTAATTTGCACTGAGTGTGCCAAGTTCGTAATTTGAAATGGAGTAGATGTCAGTATGTAGTTGGTTTTGGTTGACTACCAACAACGTATGGTATTAGTAGAAGAGGTTTGGAGTTTGGATGCCCTATCAAATTGATAGACAAGATGACTTCTTGGTGATATGGTTGTAGCTTGCAGTTGAGGTTATAACAATCCAGATTGGAGTGTTCCTGAATGCAGCTGTTCTCGATACAATGGTAGCTGGCCTGTGGGTGAACATAGAATCCAGGTAACTGATGCTTTTCGTTGAATATGTGTGTAAATAGGTGCTTAATGACTTGGTGCATTGGGGGTATAATTTTAGGAACTAAAAGAATATACAGGGGAAGAGGTACGGATTAAAATTTTCAAGTTGAGTTATTTTTACTGTATTTTATGTAGAATTTATGTTCAGGAGTGATTTAGGCCATTTGTAATATTTGATTTATGTACAAGGTAAAAGGGTCTTTTTGATTACAGATGTGCAAAAATTAGCATGAAAGGTTAAAGTTTTACTATGAGCTCATATTGAACCAGCGTTAAAGTAAGAAATGTGATAAAACCCTATTACTTCCTCTGATTTAATTAGAAGGAAAATTTTAACTGGGGTAGTTATTGATATCGAAATGTACTGTTAAGGAAGTATTTTTAAACGAGATGTATATAACTTATAGCTAATGTGTGAAAGAAGAGTTTAATTTTGATTTTGGCGTGTACATTCTTTTGGTACGTTAATAAATGTAGACTATTTACCGCTACAGCGTTTTATTGTCGAGTAGTTGGTTTTGTATTTCAGGAAGCAGCTGAGCAGCAGTGGAAAATTTCATTAAGCAGTAGTAGCAGAATTTTAACAGGAAAGACAGGAGATCGTA
Source organism: Platerodrilus igneus (assembly GCA_036346225.1). Lineage (NCBI taxonomy): Eukaryota > Metazoa > Arthropoda > Insecta > Coleoptera > Lycidae > Platerodrilus > Platerodrilus igneus. The sequence goes on from JARFIW010001357.1 coordinate 425,422, forward strand.
GCAATTAATGGTAACCCGGAATGTGAGGCTTTTTATATTTTAAGCACCCAGAACGTGGTGCTATACCTTTGGATGAGATCGCAGTATTTAATAGACGCCTAAGTCGTGGGACTTTTTGTATTTTAAGGGCATATCGCTGTAATATATATATATATATATATATATATATATTGCTGTGAAACCTACAAAAAGCCTCACCAGAGTAAAAAAAATATTCGAGCCACTCGAACTGGGCACCAAGATTTGCTGTGATTCTCGCCCTATTGAATCTCTTCTGATAATCGCCTCTTTACTCTTTCCGCCTCGGCTGCTCACCTAGTTAAAACTTTCATCCTCATTCATAATAAAAACAAACACATTCCTACCACAAACATCAACGTTAACTCTATTTACATCAATATTCATAATACATTAAAATTTCAAAATTAAATTGTAGCATAAATTTCAGTATCATAAATTTCAAGATTAACTTTGTCATCATTTTAATTTGCATCCAGAATTAAAGTACCTGTGGGATGCCTACTAATTAATTTAACAATATTTGCAGACCTGAGTCTGAGTACAAAGGGAGCATCTCCCACCCCTTTACGTTAATCAAACAGGTTAGTCTAATTGAGCTCAAAGACAGACCCAAATTTTCATCCTAATCAAGAACATAAACTGCTAAATACTCCTTTCTACTTAAACAAGAAAATTTCACTTTAAAATTAAAAATTTGTTATTTGTACAAATTCACTACTGTTCATTTTTTTCTTAGCATACAAATTATAAAGTTATTCAACACACACCAAAACATCAAAAATCGAACAACAAAGCATAAGTTACCTGAAGGTTAATGCACTCGTGGCTCCAATGTACATCGTCCTTTGTTAATCACACCATTCCAACCGGGTTATGTTTACGGCTTCTGATTCTGAACACTTTTAAAATTTTCTGCACCACCATTCATCTAAAGTTGTTTCAGAGCTTCTCAGGAACTCATCTAAGTATATCAAAATCTTGTTTTGTGGATCCAATCACGATTACGAATAACATTTGATTAGTAACACCCCCGAAAAATAGCAAAGAAATTCATACTTCTTTCACGTTATACCCAAAACTGCCTACTTTTGTTTATTCATTTATCGTTACTAATTTCGATAATTGGTACAGTAATACTCGCAAATATAACTAGACTTTATTACCTTGTATCTTTTTTTCTAAGTGCACTAATGCATAATAACTTGTATCTTATCACGTAAAGAGCAAACTGTTTTTTTTTCAATAATCACCAAAATATAAGAGCAAACTGTTTAAAGTATTGAATCAAAATCGAAAATCTAAGAGAGCGAAACTCCTATCAACGTGGGTTTATATAGTAGCTCGCCTGCATGTCGGTTTTGTCCCGCGACTGCCAGTTTTCAGAATTTCGCATTCTCTGTTCCCTTCTCGACAGTCCGGCACGCGATTCTATTAAATTTGCATTCGCGCCAGTTGAAAATCTAAGAAATTTTGACACGGCTCGCAAACACGTCCGAGAATAACTAATTAATTTTGTATAGAAATCGTTACGTTTACACCTCTCATATCTGCATCTTATTACAACCAATCGTAGCCCTCGTGACGCTACACAAATCACGCCTTTAATTATTAGTGTCTCTGCTTGAAGCATTTTATCCTTCCTTTTCTACCTTGGCCTGAGTGGTACAAATCAATACTCTGTATTATGGGCTATTTCAATCCACGTGGATTTGTACGTGACTTACTTGAGTTAAATAACGCCACATCTAACCTTCCCGTTAATATAAGCTACGGTTTATCCGACCGTTTGCAATATACGTAGAATTTTCATGTTTATCCAAACAAATTAAACTGAGATTGACTTTTAAAAATACGCAGGTGTGTGCTCCTAATTAACGTTTTAATATAATTCTCAGAGCTTTTATTTCATGGTATTTTAACCTTGGATTTTCACAGGTTTTTATGCTTATTATATTATAAATAATGGTTCAATTAACTCCAACTAAAATAATAATGAATGGCATTGACTTCTACCCTTTAATTTTTAGCGAATACGCACCAAATATTAATTTATTTGTACATTTTGTTTAATACTCGTTACTTAAAACTTGAATGAATTAATATAAATTTTGCACGTAATTTCTATTTGTTTCTATACTTGGAATAATTAAATTACATACAAGTTGAGCATTTTAATTCTGCTCCTTTTTATAGAAAGCGTCCTTATACAGGGTGATTAAAATTATTTGATGTCGTTAATGAATTTTCTACCCTGGTCTAAATTTGAGTAATATATATATATATATATATATATATATATATATATATTACTCATATTTAGACCAGGGTAGAAAATTAAATAATCAAATCAAATAATTTTAATTACCGTGTATAAGGAATTTCATTAAATAATACGCTTTATTAAAACCTTGAAGCATAAATAAACTCGGTCGTTTCAGTAAAAATAAGAAATTTAAATTATCTATAAGACGCTTTACATCAAAAGAAGCAGTATTGAAAAGCGCAGTGGATAATTTAATTATTCCTAAACAAATGGAAATTACGTGCAAAGTTTATATTAATTAACCCTATTTTAAGTAACCGGTAGTAAAACAAAGTGTACATATAATAATTAATATTTAAGTTGTATTCGCTAAAAATGAAAAGGATGAAATCAATTTTAATTGGAGTTAATTAAACCGTTAATAACATATAATAAGCATAAAAACTTGAAAAACCCAATAATAGTCAAATCGTAGGAAGGTTATTTAAAATGTTACGTTTGAACACCCTGCGTGTTTTAAAAGGCAATTTCAAGTTAATTTGTTTGGATAAACATGTTGATTCTAAGGATATTGAAACGATCAGATGCTTTAGCAGGAAATACAGAACACCTGCGTATTTTTAAAAAGCTCATTCTGCGTAAATTTGGCAAATAATTAATGTTTCAAAGAATCTTGGAGAAACCGGGACTTAGTATTCACGAGAATGTGCGATACGGGTTTATTAAACCCAGATAACAGTCCGCGTGGACTAAAATATAATCGATAATAAAGAATATAAATTTGCACCAATACGAACAGGTTAGAAAAGGAAAGAGAAATGCGTCAAGCAAAGACACATATTGTAAAAGGGCGGGATTTAAGCAACGTCAAGGGGTTGCGATTGGTTAAAAATAGGATGCATATATCAGAGGTAGAACAACAATTTCTGTATAAAAGTAATTAGTTTTTCTCGGACAACTTTGCGGGCCGTGTTGAAATTTTCTGAGATCTCAATGGGGTGAGTACTAAATTCATAAAATCGACGTGCAGGCTACAGACTGGGAACGTAGAATGAGGAATTCGTTGGAATTACCCGTTTTAGGGAACAAAGCGACGTGTCGGCTATTCGCTATATATACAGGCGGGAATATGTGTTTCTCTCTTAGACTCTTAGACTTTCGACGATTCGATGCGTTAAAAGCTCGTGCATCCGCGACTTGATATTAAACAGTGCATTTTAGTTTGATTAAATAATTTAAAGTGTGCTAGTATATTTTAGTGACTCAAAATAGTTGGTTATTTTACGTGCTAACATGAATGTACTTCAGTGCACTTAGATACAAGGTAATAAAAGTTTATTATCACGGTACCAATTAGTAAAATTTACAACGACAAATGTATACCCAAAAGTAGGCAGTTTTGGCGTATATTGGTAATATTGGTAAAAGGAAGTATGAATTTCTTTGCTATTTTGCGGGGTGTTAATGACTAAATGGTTCGTAAATGTGTCTGCATCCACTGAACCAGAGGCAGATATACACAGATGAGTTCCGGAAAAGCCTAGAAACAACTTTAAATTAATGGTGATGGAGAACATTTTAAAGCGTTGACAACTTGAAGCTGTAAATAGAATCCGGTTGGAATGGTGTGATTTACAAAAGGGACGATTACACTGAAGCTACGAGGACAATAACCTTCAGGTAAATTGTACTATTTTGTTTGACATTTTTGTGTGTATTGAATGACTTTATAATTGATTTACTTTAAATGGACATTAGTGGAATTTTTCTAACCATAAAAATTTAATTTTAAGATGAAATTTGCTTGTTTAAGTAAAAGGGTATTTTGTTTTGATGTTCGGGAATAGGATGAAACTTTGGGTAGGTCTTTGAGCTCAATTAGACAAACCTGGTTAATTAACGTAAAGGGTGGTAGATGCTCCTTTATACTCAGACTCCGGTCTGCTTATCTTGTTATATTAATTAGTAGGCATCCAACAAGGACTTTAATTTTGGATGCACAGTAAAATGATAATAAAATTAATCCGGAAATTCTTTTAAAACTGAATTTTATGTTCAAATTTAATTTGAAAATTTAATGTATTCTGAATATTGATGTAAATAGAGTTAACGTTGATGTTTGTGGTAGGAATGTGTTGTTTAATTTTATGATTGAGAATGGAAGTTATCTAGAAGAGCAGCCGAGGCGATTAACAGAAGGAATCAACGGACCAGGTGATTTAAAAGGTTTCACAGCATTCTTGGCGACCCAAAAGTGAGGCTCGAGTTCCAAATAAAATTTTGTTATTTTATTCCAGGAAACTGGCGATCTGAGAGAGAGTTTCTGTTTGTGGATAAATTTAAAAGTATTTTAGAGTGTGTGAGAGTGATTAGAACGTATGCAGAGAAAGGAGTGGTTAAGGAGTCAAGGAGTGGAAATTGGAAGTGACGATAGTGCATTGTGTGGGAAAAATTCGAAAATGGAAGAAGCAGGAGGCAGTAGAGATCAGTCGAGGACGGAATCAGGGGATCAAGGAAACGAGATGATATTGAGAATGTTAGAGAGAATGAACGATGAATGTAATAGAGCTAGGGAAGAATCCAACAGAAAATTAGAACAGCTAAGCGATGAATCGAACAGGAAGTTAGAAGAGATTAGTCAGAAAATAGATAAGACGAATCAAGAAGTTGTAGAATTTAAAAATAGTCTTACTGTAAAGATGGGGGAAGTTGAAAATAGGGTAGATAAAAATGAGCGTGACATTACAGGTCTTCGACAGGAAATGGGACATTTAAGGTCCGAAGTACGCATTTTCTGTGAAGAAGAAATAAACGTAAAATGACTGAAGTAACGGACTCATGTAGGGATCAGTTAGGCAGGGTAGAACGTGAAGTTAGTAGTATTAAATACAACATGTCAAATTTAACGGGGGATGGTCCCAGATTTTATACAGGTGGAGTATCATTGGACCAACACATGAAGTTTTATGGTGATAACAGGGTAAATCCACAAATTTTTATTAATAGTGTAAGAAATCTAGTGGGAAATTTATTTGACGAACAGACTAAACTGAATACGATAAAGGCTTTATTAAAGGACAACGCGGAAGCATGGTACAATTTAGTAGGACAGGACATAGACACGTATCAGGACTTTGAAAACAAATTTTAAAACACTACTGGAGTGACCACAGACAAGACCAGGTACGAGACGACTTAATTACAGGAAAATTTAAGGGAGAGTTTGCAGGATCTAGGGAGCAATATGCCATCCGCAAGTACAGTGTGGCCAAACAACTGAATCCACCATTGACGGACAGACAGATAATCAAGTACCTATCACGACATTTTGAACTGGAAATTAGACAACACGTGGCCTTACAAAACATCACAGAACGGGAGACATTTTAGAGTATTTACAGAGATATGACGATGTATGTGTTGGACGGACAAGAGAGATACGAGAACGAAACGTTAACACAGTTAGGTTTGACAACAGGACACCGAATTATCCGAGACGGCCTGACTACAACAGAAATTTTCGACCGAATTGGGAACGACGAGGACAGGAATACAGGAGCAATAGTGCGACTGGGGACCGACGCCAAGACCTAGTTACACGCGACAGAACAGTTTACCGGAAGTAAACAGGACTGTGACCAGCACGCCGAATAGAGACAGGGACACGGATATTAACACGAGGAGGACGTACGCACAGGTTGTAGAAGGACAACCAGGACCAAGCACGGAAAACAGGATGGGACAGGATTTTAGAACGCGACAGACCACTAGATTTCTGTGTAAATGTATTGAACATCCACGTGAATTTTTCAAAATTGAGGAGGAAGTAGAGCCAGAAACTGAAAAATTATTTTGCCAATTATTAATTTAGAAATTTTGAGAATAATGTAGAAGTATTACTTGATACAGGGCAGAGGCGAGTTTAATATCGGAGGAATTCGTCAGCAAAATTAGGGATAAGGTTTGTGATAGAATTATGCCTATAAAACATAGCCATTTAGTAGCTCCAAATAAAAAGAAGTTTGCTGTAGTAAATAGTGTTGTGGTGCTTAGGATAGATATAGGAGATTTAAGCTGTGAACAGGAGTTTGTAATTGTACCTGGACTGAAGTTTCAGAGCATTTTAGGTGTTGACTGTATGATGAAGTTAGGGGTTTTGATAGATATGGAAAGGAAGGTAATAAGAATTAAGGATAGGGTAGTGCCATGGAAGGGCAGTTATGAAGTCACAGAGGATGACACGGGGTTCAGTATTAATGTAGTAGAGGTAGAGGATGATGAAGTTAAACAGATCAACACGATAAGATGTCCAGAGGAAAGGAAAGTAGAGGTTCAAGCTTTAATACAAAAACATGCAAAAGTAGTGGGGTAGAAGCAGCATATCAGGAGCAGGTGAAGGCGAAATTAAGTAAAGATGGCAAGTTTGTTTTAATCAAGTAGATTTAAGGGATTCATTCTGGCGGATTCCATTACACAAGCATTCTAGAGGTACAGAGGATTTTTCCGTAGAGGGAAAATTTGATAATTTTAAAGTAGTATCGTTTGGTTTGTCGGCAGAAAAGGAAATGATAATGAATAAGAAACAGACAAGTGTAGGGACTGAAGAAGAAGTAATATTTAAGAGTCAGGATAATAGGGATGATAAGTTTATTGTATGTGAGATAATAGGGAGGTAAGTTAGATATAGAAGGGGGAGATAGGGATGAAGAGTATTAGGATGGTGAGAAGGAAGACTTGGAGGGTCAAGAAGAGAGTTAGATTTAAATAGGATAAGAATAGAGATAGGTGTATATAGAAAAGTAGAAGTAAGTGTTTATAGAAAATAAAGCTAGGTATAGGATAAATATGGGAGATAATTAGGAATAGGTTTAGGATGAGGATAAAGAGTAAATGTAGGAAGAAAATAAGATAGGTTAAGTATAGATATTTTATATAAGATTAGTGGAGAGTTAGGAATAGAGTAAGAGTAGGATAGGCATAAGGATTAGGTAGGGAAGTAAAGTATAGTGAAGAGTAGTTAAAAGTTAGGAATAGGATAGGTATATAGGATGTATATAGGATTAGATGGATAAGTAGGATGAAGTTAGGGATAATTTCAGTTTATAGAAGTAGGTGAGAGTTAGGAATAGGATAGGGATATAGGATAGGTGTAAAATTTTTTGGATTGGAGACAAAGTAGGTAAGTTAGATAGATAAGGAAGAGAGATAGGCAAAATTTTGTAAAGATTTTTGGCAGTCTAAATATTTGATATTTGCATTCAAATAAGTGGGATTATTTGTATTCAAATAGGGGAAAATACTCATATTTAGACCAGGGTAGAAAATTAAATAATCAAATCAAATAATTTTAATTACCGTGTATAAGAATTTCATTAAATAATACGCTTTATTAAAACCTTGAAGCATAAATAAACTCGGTCGTTTCAGTAAAATAAGAAATTTAAATTATCTATAAGACGCTTTACATCAAAAAAGCAGTATTGAAAAGCGCAGTGGATAATTTAATTATTCCTAAACAAATGGAAATTACGTGCAAAGTTTATATTAATTAACCCTATTTTAAGTAACCGGTAGTAAAACAAAGTGTACATATAATAATTAATATTTAAGTTGTATTCGCTAAAAAATGAAAAGGATGGAAATCAATTTTAATTGGAGTTAATTAAACCGTTAATAACATATAATAAGCATAAAAGCTTGAAAACCCAATAATAGTCAAATCGTAGGAAGGTTATTTAAAATGTTACGTTTGAACACCCTGCGTGTTTTAAAGGCAATTTCAAGTTAATTTGTTTGGATAAACATGTTGATTCTAAGGATATTGGAAACGATCAGATGCTTTAGCAGGAAATACAGAACACCTGCGTATTTTTAAAAAGCTCATTCTGCGTAAATTTGGCAAATAATTAATGTTTCAAAGAATCTTGGAGAAACCGGGACTTAGTATTCACGAGAATGTGCGATACGGGTTTATTAAACCCAGATAACAGTCCGCGTGGACTAAAATATAATCGATAATAAAGAATATAAATTTGCACCAATACGAACAGGTTAGAAAAGGAAAGAGAAAATGCGTCAAGCAAAGACACATATTGTAAAGGGCGGGATTTAAGCAACGTCAAGGGGTTGCGATTGGTTAAAAATAGGATGCATATATCAGAGGTAGAACAACAATTTCTGTATAAAAGTAATTAGTTTTCTCGGACAACTTTGCGGGCCGTGTTGAAATTTTCTGAGATCTCAATGGGGTGAGTACTAAATTCATAAAAATCGACGTGCAGGCTACAGACTGGGAACGTAGAATGAGGAATTCGTTGGAATTACCCGTTTTAGGGAACAAAGCGACGTGTCGGCTATTCGCTATATATACAGGCGGGAATATGTGTTTCTCTCTTAGACTCTTAGACTTTCGACGATTCGATGCGTTAAAAGCTCGTGCATCCGCGACTTGATATTAAACAGTGCATTTTAGTTTGATTAAATAATTTAAAGTGTGCTAGTATATTTTAGTGACTCAAAATAGTTGGTTATTTTACGTGCTAACATGAATGTACTTCAGTGCACTTAGATACAAGGTAATAAAAGTTTATTATCACGGTACCAATTAGTAAAATTTACAACGACAAATGTATACCCAAAAGTAGGCAGTTTTGGCGTATATTGGTAATATTGGTAAAAGGAAGTATGAATTTCTTTGCTATTTTGCGGGGTGTTAATGACTAAATGGTTCGTAAATGTGTCTGCATCCACTGAACCAGAGGCAGATATACACAGATGAGTTCCGGAAAAGCCTAGAAACAACTTTAAATTAATGGTGATGGAGAACATTTTAAAGCGTTGACAACTTGAAGCTGTAAATAGAATCCGGTTGGAATGGTGTGATTTACAAAAGGGACGATTACACTGAAGCTACGAGGACAATAACCTTCAGGTAAATTGTACTATTTTGTTTGACATTTTTGTGTGTATTGAATGACTTTATAATTGATTTACTTTAAATGGACATTAGTGGAATTTTTCTAACCATAAAATTTAATTTTAAGATGAAATTTGCTTGTTTAAGTAAAAGGGGTATTTTGTTTTGATGTTCGGGAATAGGATGAAACTTTGGGTAGGTCTTTGAGCTCAATTAGACAAACCTGGTTAATTAACGTAAAGGGTGGTAGATGCTCCTTTATACTCAGACTCCGGTCTGCTTATCTTGTTATATTAATTAGTAGGCATCCAACAAGGACTTTAATTTTGGATGCACAGTAAAATGATAATAAAATTAATCCGGAAATTCTTTTAAAACTGAATTTTATGTTCAAATTTAATTTGAAAATTTAATGTATTCTGAATATTGATGTAAATAGAGTTAACGTTGATGTTTGTGGTAGGAATGTGTTGTTTAATTTTATGATTGAGAATGGAAGTTATCTAGAAGAGCAGCCGAGGCGATTAACAGAAGGAATCAACGGACCAGGTGATTTAAAAGGTTTCACAGCAATATATATATATATATATATATATATATATATATATATTTATTTATTGAATCCCCCTTTTCTTTTTCTTTTATTCACTGACTGTGTTTAATCACTCTCAATTCTATATTCTTAAAATTTTATTTTATTTTACCCTTTTGTCGCGCCTTTTATGAAATGTGCACACCTAATGCACGCCCGTACTTGCAACGTTTGGTTGGTTCTTTAATTAACTATGTATTTCAATGCCTCGACTATTTAAGCTCTTAAATCTCAGGGTGGTCAACTACTTATAGTGAGTTCTGTTATAAGTAGATGTGCAAAGTCCAACCAAAGTGCACCTCTTTTGTTTTAGTACTAAATTTTTTTACTCTACTTTTGTATATGCCAAAATTATACTACGATCAGCGTTGCTTTGTGCCAAATTAAATTATTACCAAAATTATATGACTGTTTTTGACGTTTTAAGATATCTCAGCACTCACCTGGTTTATACTCCGTTCTTGGCCGCTCTGACTGCTGGCTCAAAATCCTTGTCGCCGTATGCGTCTTTACACTTTTGTCCTATCTGATTGAAGTTTAGTACCGCCTCCAGGTGTTGTTCTTAATTTAGCTGCTCCCCAATACCTGAAATAATTAACCCTAATTTAGAATTTTGAATACCCAGTGTTGTAACTTCCCCTGTGCTAATTTCTGCTTCGAATCCTCCACTACCAATTGTTGCTATCCTAAATTTCGCTCTTCGTGTTTTCAATCAATCCGTCCGCTTCTTCGTATCTAATCCAAATCTACTCGTCGTCCTTATTCAAATTGCTCTATGCTCCGTTACCTAATAATCGCTATCCAAAACCTACTTCTTTCCTGTATATGTTTCCTCTCGATGTCCTGCTACCTAATCTATAAATCGCTATCCAAATCCAACTTCTTTCCTTTATATATTACCTCCCGATGTCCTGCTACAAATCTATAAATCGCTATCCAAATCTAACTTCTTTCCTATGTATAACCACTCTCGATGTCCTGCTTCTTTTAAATCGCTATCCAAATCCAACTCCGTTCCTTATATATTACCACTCGATGTCCTGCTACCTTTACCAATATCACTCCAAATCTATATAATTTTCCGTCGCTTCGCCGTTGCACAATCACCACTCTTTACACTAATTACTCTCGTCGCTGTTGCTTCTTTACGCTTCTTTATTCAATCAAACTCTTTAAAACTCAAATACTTTTATTAACTTCTTTTAAAAATGGTTTACAAATTAGCACAGTATGAAAAAAACACGTCTTTTTACAAAATGAATTTCGAAATAATCCCCGTTGTTTACTTTCCAAGGCGACCATTTTAACTTTCTTGCCTACTACACTTTAAAGTACATAACTAAATTGTCCAATAACATCTTAACATTTCGTTTGTGTCGCACATACCATAGTTCATGTCCTTTTACACTTTCCTGATTCACATACAATTCTATTATTTGTCCTAAATATTTACATTTCACCAATCATATTTGAAGTTGTTATAACTAATAATGTTGAGCTTACAAATATTGTCCAAAAGTTGATTCTATTTAAAATGAATCCAAAATAAATCGCACTTGAACCTGGATGCGTGGTTGATAGTAAACATTCATAGACGCATCCGGTTTTTGGACGGCAAATGTACTTTCAATGGCCTTAAAAATTCAAACTCGGCATAAACCCTTGAGCACTGTACATCTTACTACGTCATTTAGTCATTTCAATATTACCTTTTGGCACTTAATTTCAACTACCATTTTGAATGGTATTTTAGTATACGTAAAATACGGCAAACATACATTTTTAAGTTTATGTGATCAATTATGTGGATTATTTTGCTTGGCATATACTACCTTGTACTAAACAACCCTTAGAACTCTTGGTAGCTCCCTAATACACTACAATATATATATAGTTAATAAGATGAAATAATAACTTAGACTTTTATGCAAAGCCCAAATGATCATTTCAAATCGAGCTAGTAATTGAAAGAAGGAAAATATAAGGTCCAAGACCTTATATTTTCTTGTAATACGTTAGTATACTATAATATTATATATATATATATATATATATATATATATATATAAAGAGTGCTGTGGTAATGTCCTGTGTTGGGAGCCATTAAAAGAGTGCTGTGACACGTTCTCGCGTTGGGAGTCTGCTGTGGTAATGGATGCTTGTGGTTTGTAAACTTGAAATTGTTCACGTACTTCGTTTTTAACTTTGGCTGGCTAGCTCAACGGAATTTACGGAGTTTTCAAAATGAAATAAAACGCAGCACTATCACAAAGCATTTATACAATATGAAATACCTTCTTTCATACAAAAGCATTTACAACATTGTTTCTTTCAAACATAAAATAATTTCTAAGAAGTAAAGTATTGTTTTTTACCTTATATTAACATAATTAAACTTACTCTTTTTGAGGATCGATTTACCTGGTTATAAATTATTTCCACGCTGGTAAGATTTGTTATGGCCAGAAAAAATTCTTGACATAATCTATTAAACGGCAGAGTATTTCGAACTCGGAACACAAATTCTTGGTAAAAAAATCCCTCGCACAAAAAAATTATTGGGCCTACCTTAAACTCTATATCTAAATACTCTAATATCAGTCAAAAATAGATCTAAAATAATACTTGCAGAATCTACAAAAACATTTCGTAATTAAAATCTTCTTATTTTAAATTAATGTCCAATCAGCTAACAAGTTCTCCAAATTAAAATTTTAGACTTCTAACAGTAATTATTAAAGTACCTTTTTGGTTAACTCTTCTTTTCAATTATTTAATAAAATTATTAAAGGAGCGTTGAAGAATTTTTCTTGTTCATTGTAATTTATAATTCCATTTTCGTAAGTAATCTGCGTTTAAAATCATAGCTTTTTATTCATTGCAGCCTCACAACAATCAAACTACAATATGTTTACTACATATTTCTATTACTATTTTCGCATAGCAACAGCTTACGCTTTTAAATTAAAATAGCATTTTGTGGTCTAATGAATGAAATAGTATGAATGAATTTATTACTAATTTATGAATGGCCTCTCTTGAAACGATAAACGCTCCCTTTATATACCAATTTATCTATTCTCGAACATTATCATGTAATTTTCCAGGAATGCCCAATTAACGTGTAAAGTTGTGGAGTTTTATGACTCTCTTATCTCGTTCCAGGTACTGTGACGCGTTCTATGTCCCTGTCTTAACTATACACTATTGTTGTGCGTCGCATGCTAATGCAAAAAGCTAATCGATTATTCCAGGGTTTTTACGAGTTATTTTCAATGTTTAAGCTGTTTGTTAGAATGAAAATGTTTATTTAATGAGTTATACGAATTTGACGTATTCCAAAATCCTTATGACTCATCTTCTAGAAAGTTCTTTATTTAGATGGATTACTGTTATTCACGGGTTAATTAGATTAACCTTTAATTGGTTTTTATGCAAAAGGTTTTGCGCGTTATAGGAAATATTTGCTTTCAGTACGTAAAGTTATTTATTAATTTTGGGGTTTTTAAATACTTTGATTTTAGTTTCTCAAACTAAATGCGTAAAGTTGTACTCTTTTATGCTATTTACAGCAAATCAAATGCATTTTTATCTAAACTGTATTGATAATTAATAAGTAAAATAAACGGCTTTGTATTAAAACAAACAATTTTTATGTTCGCATTTAAATGCGCTTTACAGTAATTCTATTGTTAGTTATTGTTATATATAGGACTTACGTTACTTGCTATGTATCTACAATACACTTATATAATACAGGGTGATTATTTATACACGCGCAATTTACATTTTTGCATTGTACATTAATGAATAAAGGTACGCTTGTATTATACAAGGCGTTACCATGAAATTCCACTTTTTACGGATTCTATTATATTTTGGTGGGATTTAGTTTTAGAATTAGGGTTCCAATGATCTCTCGTGACCCCTTATCATGTCAATATATATATATATATATATATATATATATCTGAAATAGCTTAAGTATGAAAATACCAATGTGAAGTTCTTTAATGTATTTATGTATTAAAATAGATTGACCTTTATACAAAATATCTTAAACGTTTAAACATAACTATGGTATTTTAATTTATATAAACATTTATGCAATGAATTTACTATCAATTTGAGAAGTCTTTCGTTTTATTTAAACGAGGACATAGATAAGATCGCACTAACATGAAAGATAAGTAAAAGAAAAACACTTACCGATGGATAATTCTGTATTGTACAAAAATAACTGGATTTTCCAAACTACACCTATCGAATTAAATTGATGAAAACATGTAAGACATAAAGCAACGAGCACAATTGTCGGCTTTTAATTAGTAACAGACTCTTAAAATTGTGTTTCTGAAAACAATATACCTTTCACGAAAGCGCTCATATCAATTTGCGATGCGTACAGCTTGACCTTGTACAGATTGAGTACCAAAAATATTTGACAAGAATACTTTTCGATCACACAATAAATGACTATGATATGAAACGCTAACACGAATTTTTAGGCAATTCTTCGTAAATAGTTATTTCCTACCTGTGCTTTATTAATGAAGCTACATTTTATATTTAGACATGAAATGTAATGCCAACGAAGAATAACTGATGCACTAACAAACAAATTTAACACAATTATGAACAACGGAAATTAAATTCGTTATAGCATCTCTTTCCAAGAAAAGGAAACTTGAGGTAATGTTTTGAATCTATACTAAATTATCTATGTTGCGTCATTGGCCAATTACACTAACAGCCGGGCAAATAAAAAGGATAAGAAATTATTCCTAGAAATTTTAAGAGAATTTTGCAACTCACAATTTTGAATTTTTATCTGTTTAATGAGCTGTCAGTTTTAAAATTTATAGGGACCATAAAATTTTCCATTCCTTTATGTAATAATGTAGTAATTAGAGCTATTAAAACTGATTATCTTATCAGGTTTTATAGTCTTCTTGGTATTATCTCTCTCAGCGGATCGGGGTGTATTTATTGACCGAAATAATTAGCTGTTCTTTGCTTATGGTTTATAGCTTTCAAAACACTCTCGAAAGAAGGTAGTATTTTTTGTTTTGCCAACGTAAATTGACCGATATTCCTAAAAAAATTAATTCATTTACGTTTTAGTAAAGTACGGATATTTATGTTTCCGCTGGCTGCAACTATTTGTCTTTCAAAACAGTGAAGGAAAATAGCTTGACTTAGAATTTATTTAGTACTCTTAAAGTAGGTAAATCCCTAAATTTTAGACTCGTTTTACAGTCTACATCAGCGCAATAATTTCAGGGATTTTAAGGTTAGGCTTCCTTCTTAAATGGTATCTCACAACACTATATGTACTTAGAACGTGTTATTTTGCATGCAAATACATTTATATGTTTCTCACAGAATGTGACGCGTTGGAGCGCCACTAAAAGTGCAATAGATACTGCCTAATACTTGTGGATGCAATAGAAAATATGAAACTACTATCTTACCTTCTTTTTACTTGCCTGGCTAGCGCAACAGAAATTACTCTGTGAAATTTACGAAAATGAAATGAAACACACTATGCATTCAAAATATTTTTCTTTCATATAAAAGAATTTATAAAACAGTTTACAGCTTAAGTTCATGCAGAAAGTTATTCCTAAATTTACTTACTTCTAAAATAATTCTTACCTAATCTTTGTTAACAGGTACAAAATCCTCTTTAATTTATGTGTGGATGATTTACCGATTCTTTATTGCCAGCCTTATGAGTGTGATTAGCCAATGACGCTGCACAGATGACTTAGTAAAGTCAAAATGTCTCGAACTCTGACTTCCAAAATTTGGTGGTAGTTATCCTCTACAAATAATTTTATCAGATTAAGAACTAATTTTAGCTTATGTTACAAATATTTAAATATTCTTATCAGTTACAAAGAATCAAAACTTATACTTGCGATTGTCAAATAGCGCTTATCAGAATTTCATTGCTATTTTAAATCTCCATTTGACGGTAAAATAAAGTGCATTTATTTTTAATCAAGTATATTTTGGATTTATCTTTTGGACCCTGCAAATATCAATTGTGGTATAAATTTAGAAAACACATTGCTACGTACAGCGACGTAGTCTAAAAACAAACCAAAAGAAAAAAAGCAATGAAAGAAGGATCGGGCTCAATCGGTGAGTGGGCGAGATATTATACATACAAAAATAACGGAAGGCCTGAAATAAAAATACAAGCACTCATTCATCACTCAACAACAAAACATATACAAACAAAAAACCTCTAATTTACAAAAAAATATGTACAATAGCACAATAGTACCAAAAAACAATTAACAATTCATAATTAAAAGTTACACATATCCACACAATCAAAGGAAATCATTTTTAAAATGACGAGCTGTCGTTTTAGGTATCTACCCTCTACATTATTCAGTAACAAAAAAATAACCCAAAGGCAACTCTAAAAACCACAGCTCTAAATGGTTGTAAATATAAAATTTTTTATGCCACATTGGCAGTACAATATCTTAACTAATAAAATTTTATAACTCGGAAAAAACAAGGTAAACCACTAGTTATAAATCATCATCAAACCCCTACGATTACGTACATATAATTAAGCGGAGAAAATGATCACAATAGGTGTAATATTCATGCTTCATACTATCTCACATCATGATAATCAGGTTAAGGCCGCCAAGTGTAGTTACCAAATGGCGTAAATAGTATATTAACACTCACCCTCGAGTTGCCACCGTCGGGCTGGCTTCTACCGTCTCTAAAGACGGGGATAAACAGATGGGCACGTGATCTCGCCTTGGGGTGGTCATCCCATCACAACAAGAGACGGCAATCCATCGTAGCTTTAGGACTACCAGAAGAAGTACGCTGTATTGCGTGATCGAAATTCCTACGTAGAAAACGGAAACAACAAAAATATAACGAATGTTTTCGTGAGTATAAGAAAGTGAAAGTGAATATTAATTTTTTTAACTAAATAACTAAAGCACCAAGTACTATTGTTGTTATCGAAACGTGATTAGGAAGCTTGAAAACATGGTCTTATCGGATAGTTTAATATCACATTTCAACGAGTCTTTATATGAAATCATATAAGAATCAATTATACGTGGTCGTAATGTATAACAAATTCACGGATACCTAAAACAAGGTATTGACTATTTAATTTTAGCATAAACTTTACGTTTCGAAATAAATAAGTTTAATAGGAAAATTAGTAGGAAGCGTACTTATTGTAAATAGGATGTTGTCGACGTATGCAAGAGTAGAAACGGAATCGATGTAAATGAAATAATCAAATACCGCCGAAAATGAACGTAACATGGTTCGACGAAATACATCAAAATTAATCTATTTTATCTTTCCAACTTTAATTTAAAAAACAAGTACAAATAGGCAAATTTTCATCTTACATGTAGGGTGAGACATTTATAAGATTATTTATTTAGGTAGAGAATACATACCATAGGTAACATGGTGATTTATAGATAAGACAATATGGTTGGCGTCCACACTTGCCGACAGATAGGTAATGAAAGCGAACTTTATATGAATCTTTCTGATAGCCACAAAACAAGGAAGGGGAAATACAAGATGACATTTCTGACATGGATTCAGATCCACAGTATTGTGTTTTGAAATAAGAATCCACCAATCAGAAAATTACAGTAAACGTATTTATTTATACAACTTAGATAAATAATAAAATTGTGATTAAATATAGTAATCTTAGAATCTAGTTTTATTTTTTAATACAAGAGTAAACGTAAATATATATTCGGAATGAAACTTAATTCCAAGACGATAAAATGTGTTCTTAGAGTAAGGTAAGCACAAGTATTTTATATAGTTCGAAGCACGTTGTAACATGTTTAGGCCTCGGCCAAATGGCATGGTACACACTTATTATTCATTTATTGATAATGATTAACACAAGGGCGTTTAGCGTCTCACATGTTTTCTTTGATGCATTGCAATATTATTATTATATTGTTCTCTTTAGTTCTACATTTTACTCATTATATAATCTTAAGTAGGTAAATGTCATAATTATAGAACGCTGACAAATAATAGTTATTGCTTAAGTAGCTTTGTGGTTCATGGTATGTCAAATGTAATGTGCATAACAATCTTTCAGTGTTTCTGGGTTCAATTGCTTAATTATCCTACATCCTTTTTCTGCGCGAGGCAAACACTTCCTACAGGATAATTTTGGCTTACAATACATTTCATGAGCAATAAATAAGAATGGGCGCTGGAAGTTTAAATGTTTAAATTGTTTATAAGTATCTGGTTTCTTTGATACTAGTATTAAGCTGGTGCATTCCGAAAACGAAGGTTCTTGAAGTTTTTTGCACTTCTAATTTTTGACTCTCCGATATTCTGTAGTTCTTACATATATTGTTTGATTATTCTTTAACCTTAATTTTTGCTTATAAAAATTGTTAGCCGAAACCTATCCTTCTTTAGTTAAAAAATATCATCATATTCCAAACATAAATTCGTAATTCTATCTTTTACATATTCTGGGATATCCTTATTAAATTCAGCCAAAAGTTATTCTTTTCAATGTTTACTATTACCTTTTTTATCTCAAATATATTCCAAATATCCAAATCTGCTGCTTTTATATTGCTAAAATGTAGTTTCGTCTTGACGGTAGTGTTCATCACTCGACCGCACTTTTGATTTTGACGACGTTAAAATGCTTGCAATAAAAACTCCTGCTCTGAGTTCCGTATTTAAAATTAGCTTGTCATTATTATCCTCAGTTAGTTTATTTAAACAACTATTATTCCCGTTCTAGGCGTGATAATGAAAGATTCTGGTTCTGGTCCAATTTCTATTGGTATTATCGTCGTCGTGAAGTTATTTTGAACTGTTACGATCCCATCTTAACTGATTTAGCCTTGATATCCCATTAAAAAGTCTCTATCTATTATATTATCAGCGGGTATGGGAAAATTGTCTGATACTATATGAAATTGTTGTTGAAAATTACTATTTTCTATTTTTGTGTTCCCGATTGCTGTCAATTTGGCACTTGAGAGCAGGTTTAAAAATGCGTAAGATACAAAACGCATATAATTTAATACATAAATTAAATTAAGAATACGTGACCAGAAGGGTAAAATCCAACACCTTGATAGATTAGAAATAATTACGGCATGGTGATAAAAGCAAAGTTCATCAAATTTACTGTATAAACAAGAAGTACGTGACCAAGGAAAGTGAAAATCCAACAGAAGCAATGCAAATAACTTGAAATCCTACATGCAGGAAATAGCGCATCAATTTCAATTATACATCTAAAATCTATAGAAATACCCAAAATCTTGTATGTAAGAATCACGTACAAAGCTTAATTGTTGAACTATGCGCTTGTCAACAGATAGGCGGTTCCTTTTAAATACGACCGGATTTGTAAACAAATCACTTTATCTTGAATTAAAGTATGGTTCACATCACCTGAAATAAAATATTTACGTGAAAGAATTAGAAGTGAGTTTATAGTTAATAAATTGTATAATGGCGATAGTGCAAAATTAAATGAGATTCGTCGTTTTAATCCTTAAAAACATAAGTAACAAAAGGTTGTTTTAAATCAAATTTTAAGTTTTACATTAACAAAAGGACTTTGAATAATTACTGGAATCAATGAGGAAATTCAACAAGTATTTAATTCAATTATTAATACTGGATCTGACCAGGAAGCTTAACAAAGGACGCTAAAATGATTTAAAGAATTAATCAGGAGAAGCTATGCTAAGAAAAATGCAGACCATATCTAAAGTAGAACTGAATTCAACGTTGGGACTATTTAAATCATTATGCTGAATACGGGAGCAGTTGAGACAGGAACTGGTTCGAGCTGGAGACAACAGGTTAGCCAATCTGAATATTTTGTTGTGTTTTATTTTATGAATATACTAAAAATTTGCTGTCATGAAAATTATATGTTAGGGTCAACAAAGATCGGTTTTTGTACACGTTATAAATTACGTAAAATTTAAAGGAAGAGTAATGAACGTTCATGGGGCTTCAAATAAGAATAATTAGGGTCATTTTTGCTGACTTTTTGTTTAATTAACGCGAATGAGAATACAACCAACCTATTACATTTTTTAAATTAAAAAGGCTTTGCGCACTTTGCCGCAAAGATTGCTTAACGATTTTGTGCACTTTTATAGCGACAAAACACTATGTTATGCTTTACCTATTCGCATATTTCTAGTTTCAATCTGTTCCGTATCCTGTAATTTAATTTACTGTTTTTAATATTTATGTTATATTAGCCAAGCGGAGTTATTCCCGCACTTTTTAGTTCAAGCTAAATTTCTTAGCTCCTTACCTCAAGCTACCCAGGAGTCGCGAGCCATGAGTCGAAGCGTGCACATGTGCGCTGTTGGTGTATGTAATTGTAAGTTAAAAATTTGTAAATATGTCAAATAAACGTTCATACTATTACATTAAGTTTATATTGCATAGAATTGATTATGGTACAGTTCCCATAATCATCCTTCACCTAAATTTCAGCGATCAAGCATAAAGCAGATCCACTATCCATTGCAAGAAATGGGAACCGGCGAAATACATACCAGGAGAAATAATCGCCATAGAGATTTCGTGTGGCCTTATAATCCAGTCCAGTCAAAGTACTGTTGAAGGTGCTCGTGATCTTTGTAGTGGAGTAAAGCGGGCTCTTGATTCAGGTTGTTTCAAGCTACACAAATGGATTTCCAACCACCCACAAGTTTTAGACATGATTCCAGATTAGGACATTCATCCTGGTGTTCTTGTGTTTGGATCACATGAACACACACGTACATTAGGTTTATTAAATCTGACCATTTCATGTTCACAATTTCAGATACTTTCATTGTTAAAGATACCAAACGTAGTATGATTTCAGAAATGGCACAAATATTTTATTCGCTGGGCCTACTTGGTCCATGTACTTTGGGAGCAGAAATAATTATTCAACAGCTTTGGTTAAAAAAGCTGGGATGGGATGATCCTGTTTCAGATGCCCTTCAAGCCAAGTGGTTCTCATATCACAGCGAACTGGTAGACTTAAACGATATGGTGCGTGCATTTACTTACGTTCTAGGGACGAAGAAGGAAGATATCATGTTAACTTTCTTTGTTCGAAGTCCAGGGTTTTTCCCTTAAAACCGCTTATAATTCCGAAGCTGGAGCTTTGTGGAGCAGTGCTTTTAGCTAAGCTTTCGGAACAAGTTTTAAAGTCATTGGATATGCCAATTTCACGCTGTATTTATTGGTCTGATTCACCAATATTGCTAGGATGGTTGAAAACCAGTCCCAACCTGTTAAACACATTTGTATGTAACAGAGTTGCCGACATAGAGCAACTCACTTCTAATGGCATTTGGCGTCATGTGTCAACAAAAGGTAATCCTGCAGATTTACTTTCTAGAGGAACAACTCCTAAAATATTAAAAGAATCCAGCCTTTGGTGGCATGGCTCTTCTTGGCTATGTGAAAACGAATCTTCATGGTCTACTTCCAGTTTTGCAATGGTTGAACTTCTTGAGATAAAACAAGAATCTCACGCTGTTCTGGTCAATATACCCAAACCATTTCCTTTTAACCGTTATTCTAGCTTGACTCGATCGATGAGAGTTACAGCTTACTGCTTACATTTTCGAAACAATTGCTTAAGACTCAAAGCAGAACGCTGTCTTGGTTTTGTCTCTTGTGAATAACTTCAAATGGCTCTTCTAGTTCCAATCAAACTTTCGTAACAAGAATCATTTCCTATTGAAATTAAAGCATTATCTCAAGATATACAATTTGAAAGTTATTCTACATTGTTATCTCTAAATCCATTTCTAGATTCTGCACGCATGATCCGAGTTGGAGGTAAACTTCAAAATTCACAATTTCCCTATGCTAAAAAATTTCCATGGTTGATATCAGGTAAACACCCGCTTCCAAGGCTTCTTGCTATGCAAGAGCATCTACGTCTTCTTCATGCTGGACCCCAGCTGTTATTGTCCAATCTCAGAGAGAAATATTGGATAAATTCTGGTAGAAATCTTACCAAACAAATGGTACATCAGTGTGTAAGGTGTTTTCGGTATTCTCCAAAACTGGCTGAACCAATCATGGGCAATTTGCCATCTTCTCGTATCCAGCCTGCTTTTCCATTTCATACCACGGGAGTGGACTATGCAGGTGCTTTCATGATAAAGGATCGCAAAGGCCCCAATCCAAAGATCATCAAATCCTATTTATGTCTATTCATTTGTTTTGTGACAAAAGCAGTTCATCTGGAATTGGTTACCAATTTATACACAGAGACTTTTCTTATGGCATTCAGACGGTTTGCAGCACGCAGAGGCAAACCTTTGCATATATACTCGGATAACGGAACCAATTTCGTTGGTGCAAATTCAGAGCTGCAAAAGTTAAGCGCATTCCTTAAGCAACAAACTAATGTTATTCCTGAATCGATGAGTACTGAAGGAATAAACCGGCACTTTATTCCAGCTCACAGCCCACATATTGGTGGCTTGTGGGAGGCAGGCGTAAAGTTCGTAAAATTTCATTTAAGGCGTACAATTGGTAAAACATTATTGACGTACGAAGAAATGAGTACTTTACTAGTGCAAGTAGAGTCCACCTTGAATTCTCGTCCACTTTCATCCTTATCCGCAGATCCCAATGACCTGCAACCACTGACGCCCGCACATTTTCTTATCGGTCGCCCTTCAGTGTCATTACTAGACCCAGATCTGGCCAGTGTGTCAGAGTCAAGATTATCTGTTTTCCAAAAAATTCTAAAATTACATCAAGATTTATGGAAGCGATGGAGTAAGGAGTATGTTGCTGAGTTTCAGCAGCGCACCAAGTGGTGTGCAACTTCATCTGAACTGGCACTGGATTCGCTAGTTCTAATCAAAGAGGATAACTCCCCGCCATTACAGTGGAAACTCGGCAGGGTAATGGAACTTTACCCAGGACATGATGGCATGAATCGTGTTACTTTATTAAAAACTTCAAATGGATCTGTGAAAAGGTCATTTTCAAGGTTGTGTCCATTACCAATTATGCATGAATAAGTGTTTTTAATGTGCTTAGATTAAGTTGTGTTATTTGTTTGCAGTGAAGTGCTTATACTTAGGCTAAATTAGTTTGTGAGTTACATAAGTTTTTTTTTTGTTTGTTAAAAGGCTACTCCTTTCAAAGGGGGCGGTATATTCCCTATCCAGTAATTTAATTTACTGTTTTTAATATTTATGTTATATTAGCCAAGCGGAGTTATTTCCGCACTTTTTAGTTCAAGCTCAATTTCTTAGCTTCTTACCTCAAGCTACCCAGGAGTCGCGAGCCACGAGTCGAAGCGTGCACATGTGCGCTGCTCGTGTATGTAATTGTAAGTTAAAAATATGTAAATATGTCAAATAAACGTTCATACTATTACACTAAGTTTATATTGCATGGAATTGATTATGGTACAGTCCCCATAATCATCCTTCACCTAAATTTCAGCGATCAAGCATAAAGCAGATCCACTATCCATTGCAAGAAATGGGAACCGGCGAAATACATACGAGGAGAAATAATCGCCATAGAGATTTCGTGTGGCCTTATAATCCAGCATTTTACACAATATTTTCATCCAAATTTGGATTTTTGCAGACCTATTTTTATTACTCATTTTTATATCTTTATTCACTAAAATGTATAAGAAACTTATTACAATTAACTCCCTATAGTAGGGGATAAAGAATACTACTATAGTAAGCCTGCTTATCGTAAAAGGCGATTAAAAGGCGCAGCAAGAGGCAGCAGCCTTGCTGGCTAAAAGATATTGGAGGAGGGTCGGTTGGTCTCGGGCGATCCTCAATAATTTACAAGCTTGTTGGGGGTTGGCCGTGACGGATACGGCTTTCTGATAAAATCTTTAAAAACTGCGTTGTGGAAAGATATGGGAGCCTACCACAATATTTCCCAGGTGTGCGTGGCCTAAAACACGAAATACATATGATGGAGAGCTCACAAGTAAAATTCTTGTCCGGAGGTAAAATACTTCCTCATTCGGATCTCCGGGAGGGGGTACTTGGGGCTCGTCATCGTAAGAATGTAAAACAACAGTTCGATTCAGTGATAGGGACCTGGAATGTAAGGTCATTACTTAGAGTAGATAAGTTAACGAATTTATTAGTCGAAATGAGAAAGGAAAAGCTGGACATTTTAGGTATTAGTGAGGTGAGATGGCCAGATAGTAATGACTTTTGAAAAGATAATTATAGAATAATTACAACTTCTTCAACTAATGGACAGGCAGGGTTAGGAATAGTGTTAGGTAAAAGATTAGGGCATAAAGTTAAAGAGTACTTACAATTTAGTGATAGAATAATTATGGTTAGATTGAGTACAAAACCCACAGACACTGTTTTAGTACAGGTTTACATGCCAACAACTCAGTACGAGGATGAGGAAGTAGAAAAGGTATACGAGTATATAAATAGTATAGTGGGAAAAGTAAAAGAAGATGAGAATTTAATAGTTATGGGCGATTTTAATGCGTCAGTGGGAGAAGGTAGTGAGGGAAAAATGGTAGGAAAATTTGGGTATGGCAGACGAAATGATAGAGGAGAAAGATTAGTTGAGTTTTGCCAGGAACATAGATTAGTAACTGTAAACACCCTATTCGAACAACATGTTAGGAGAAGATATACCTGGAAAGCGCCAGGTGATAGGGCTAGATACCAAATAGGTTATATTTAAGTTAAACAAAGATTTAGAAACCAAGTTAAAAACTGTCGTAGTTATCCAGGGGCTGACATAGATAGCGATCATGACTTAGTTAAAATGAAGTGTAAACTAAAATTCAAAAAATTGAGAAAGGGTAAAAGAGAAGGATGGGATCTAGGTAAGCTTAATGATAGTAGGGTAAAAGAGGAATATAAACAAGTATTAGATAATAAGAGCAAAGAGATAGCTGTAGGAGGGAACGTAGAAAACAGATGGAAAGAAATAAAACTGACTGTACATGATACAGCAACACATACTATAGGTAAGAAAAAAATAGATGCGCGAAACTCCCTGGGTAACAAAGGAGATATTAGATTTAATAGAGAATAGAAGAAAGCTTAAACCTTTCAGAGAAGTGGATAGTGAACGTAAGCAAAAATATAATACAGTTAGAAATAAGATAGTACATGAGTGTAGAAAAGCTAGAAATAAATGGATGGAGGAGAATTGTAAGGGAATATAAGATGATTTGAGAGTAGGTAAGACAGACAGGGCATACAGGGCAGTTAAAAAGTTTTTTGGGGAAGATAGGAAAAAATATAATGGTATTAGAGACGAGAATAATGAGCTTCTAATAAATAAAGTTGAGGTAGCAGATAGATGGAAAAGATATTTAGAAGATTTATATAAGGGAGACGATATGGATGAGTTAGAGAACGAACAAGAAGAGGATGTAGAAATAGGGTTCTCAATATTAAGAGAGGAATTTGATAGAGCTGCTTGGAATCTTAAACTAAACAAAGCGCCAGGGATAGACGATATTCCCGCAGAATTAATAAAATATGCAAGTCAGAAAACTTTAGATAGATTATACGAACTAGTAAAATTAATATATGACACAGGTGAGGTTGCAATAGATTTCGAAAAAAATATTATTATCCCAATCCCAAAAAAGTCAGGAGAATTTTAGAACAGTTAGTTTAACTTCTCATGCTTCCAAAATACTAACAATAATAATTAAAAATAGAGTAGAAGCTTTGACTGAGAATTATTTAGGCGAAGACCAATATGGTTTTCGTAAAGACAGAGGGACTAGAGAACCGATACTAATGATTAGGGTAATTATCGAAAAAAGGTTACAAAAAAATAAAAAGACTCGTTTTGCGTTTGTAGATTTAGAAAAAGCATTTGATAGGGTTAATTGGATTGTTATGTTCAGGGTTTTGCAAAAAATAGGAATCTCTCATAGGGATAGAAAAATTATTTACAGTCTATATAAAAACCAAAGTGTAGTAATTAGATTTGATGAAATAGAAAAGGAAGCTAAGATTAGAAATGGTGTTAGACAGGGTTGTATACTGTCTCCCTTGATTTTTAATGTTTATATTGAGGAAGCTTTAAACTTAGCTACAGAGAGAAAAGAGATTGGTGTACAGGGTGTACAGGGACAGAAAGTAGACATGTTACGTTTTGCACATGATATAGCCATTATGGCAGAGTCTAGAAAAGAGTTAGGAGAGTTTTTAAATATTTTAAATGAGATACTACAGAGTAACTATAGTATGAGAATTAACTCAGTAAAGACAAAGATAATGACAAGTGAGTTACAGCCTAGTTCTAAACCAAAATTAAAAATAGGTAATACCGAGTTAGAGGAGGTAGATGAATTTTGCTATTTAGGTAGTATAATTACAAAGGATGGACGTAGCAGAAGGGATATAGTAGCTAGAATAGCTCAAGCTAGAAAAATGTTTTTAAAAAAGAAAAACTTACTAATAGCTAATAGTATTAGTTTAGATAATAGAAAAGTTTTTAAAGTCGTACGTATGGAGCGTTCTACTATACGGTAGTGAGACTTGGACAATTAAAGAAGTAGATAAGAAAAAGATAGAAGCTTTTGAAACTTGGTGTTATAGGAGAATGTTAAAGATTAGCTGGACAGATAGAGTAACAAACGAGGAAGTTTATAGAAGGATAGGTGAGGAACCCTGTATGTGGAAACAATTGAAGGTCAGGAGAGATAGAATGATAGGGCACCAGTTAAGACATGAGGGACTATTTAGTAAAGTCTTAGATTATAGACTACCAAATAAAAATAGAGTAGGAAGGCCTAGACAAAGCTATATTAGTCAAATTATTAGAGATTTAGGTTGTGAAGGGTATGCAGACCTTTTTAGACTAGCCCAGAATAGACAAGAATTTAGAGCTGCGTCAAACCGACTTTAAGTAAGTTCGAAAACAAAACAAAAAAAATAAAAATCAGGTAACTAAATGTCACCATGAAATAACTCACAATTAGTTAGCGGTCTGACATGTTGGTAGCGTTTCGTTGCTTAAGCCTTACCATAACATATAATTTAATAAACCTCACTATGACATAACTCACAATTAGGTAGCGGTCTGGCATGTTGGCAGCGATTCGTTGCTTAAGCCTTACCATAACATATAATTTAACACTTTTCCTTTTTGAAGCGGATAACCAGGTTATATTTCATTTCCTTATAAATGGTAATCATGTAAACATGTTAGAGTTCTTTAACAACCATCAGGTTGCTAATATCTATGTAGAGCCAGGTGGATAGGAAAAAGATAGAAGGATATAGGAAAACCTAGACCAAACTATATTAGTCAAATTATTAGAAATTTAGGTTGTGAAGGGTATGTAGAGCTTTTTAGATTAGCACAGAATGGAAAAGAAGTTTGAGCTGCGTCAAACCGACCTTAAGTAAGGTCGAAAACAAAATGATGATGATGAGAACGTCTCTCAAATCTTGCGTAGCACTGTTAATACCTAGTACCACAGCTTGCGCAATATTCACTCTTGCATAAACAGCGAGGTACCCATAGCAAAAAAAAATAAAAATTGAAAAACAAATATTGATTCTCGGTCGCTTATTGCAAATTTAAAACAATCCGCTTGTAGTAATCTCTTCTTACTAATATAGTTAACTACTTACCGTTTAATCGTGACATACCTTAATTTGCCGAATTTCTTTCTATACTTTTTTATTTAATAATTCCAATTCATAAACAGGTGGTTTTCAGGCAATGTGTTATAGAAAAATTTCTATTAATCCTGGCGCGATCGCCATGTAATGTGGTTCTTCCTAGTTTATTATATCGCCATCTGATTTTTGACCCATTTGTTGTTAATAATTAACATAAGGACGTTTAGCGTTTCACATGTTTTCTTCAATTCATTACAATACTATTACTCTATTATTATCTTCAGTTCTATATTTTACTTAATCTTAAGTAAGGAATAATTTTGTCTGGCATTAGGAAAGTAATTCGAGCACAGTGAACGAAAATTAATATAAATTGTTGGTTATTTTGAAAAGAGAAAATTCCAATGACCGGTTTCGCTGTTACTGCAGCTCCTTAGATTGGACCATTTCTCTCTGCAAAACACCCAACAAAGATCTTGAAAATATACACAAATCATGGTTTATGAATACGTATAAAATGTGACTCATGCGCCCCCTATACTCGATAGTAAGCAACTAACTATCGGTAACTTTTACAAGTCCCCGACATGATAGTATAGACGGCATTACCAGACAAAATTTTAAAAACTAGTCAAAATACAAGATGAAAAATAAATAAACAAATGACCGATTAACATTGGCGGACCTTCTAAGAAGGTACTACACCTAATGCTAATTGAAGAACTTAGCCAACTGAAACTAATACGTTTCTGGTTACTTGATAATGAATAATTTTGTCTGGAATTAGGATTGGGTACAACAATGGTTATGCTATAAGATGGCTCGTTGGCTTTTATATGATATAAAAGGCGACGCGCTCTCTTCAACAGAGGAGTTTGATGTTTGGTCGATTTCTAATTGTCCAGGACTTACAAGTCAAAAATATGTTTTTCTTTTTCAGCGACTAAAGAGCGCAATTTACACAGATACCAGAAAAATTTGTCGCGAAGTTGGAGCTTACCTTAATGTGGAGTTCGATTCAAATGCTTTAGACGTAATATCCGAACTAACATGGAAAAAGCTTCAGGATTTTGGTTTAGATTTAGAAGCTTTTCATAAGTAAGAAATCAATTCACATAGCTTTTTATTAAAACTTCTTGTTGTAGACACGCAAAGCGATCTACCATAACCACCGACGACGTCAAGTTATTGGTACGCAAGAATGATTCTTTGGTAAGTAAATTTAATAGCACTTAAACTTGACTATACTTTGACAAGATGACGCTTTTTAAAATGCACAAGGTTATCATAAAGTAAGTGATATACTTCAATTTACTATATTGTTAACTAAATAAGCTAACAACAAAAAGTGAAAGAAATAAAATGGTTTAAATAATAGGGGTTGTGCCTGGTTACTGAAAATGCTCGATAAGATCTAGATTTTGATATCGAATCACTAACCGCTTTTCAAAATTTTATAAAGCATTATTTAACATTTTTAATTGAAATGCACTCATTTTCTATAATACTGTCCTTTGATTCCTCCAGAGTTGTGTGAAGAACAAATTTTTAAATAATACCGTAAAACAAATTGTTTTTGTTTGTTTCCTAATTTGCGATTAGCGTTTCTCTTAGGGTTTTCCCGCTGATTACGAATCTGCTAATAGAATTTTTCAGTCACCTCCATCCAACAATTATCTATATTTTTATAGTGGAACGTTTTATTATGTAGTGTTTTCTTTTGTTACAATACAAATTATGCATACCACGTCACTACCGAATCTCAAAATTTTTTGGCATATGATTTTCGTCTGTAGGTTACCTCTGGTACGTCCCTAATTAGGTTCCAATAATAATCTGCGAGCCTTGTGTGACTTCACACCTTTGGTATTGGTTTCACAATATATAATGTCTTAGTGAAACCTTTCACCATGTTCGTTACTCACAGACCCTGTGGGAAAAAGTACAAATGCGAGTAGAGAAAATGAATCTTCAAAAACATGTTGCAACTCATATCGCTGTATGTGCAAATTAAAAGATTCACAATTTGTTCGCGATTTTTTGCCTTTGTATTTTCCAAGAAGTTGGAACACACCTCTTTAAATGATACCCATGCCGCAGCCTTAATCTCGGCCAGTTTTGAATTGAATATACTGTCCTATACGACGTGACGAATTTGTGGTCCAATAAAAAAGTCTTCTTTTATATTGCTCACTTGGTCTGGGAAACTTCTCTCTCAGATATTGGAATCCCACCATCTTTATTTAGAGCATTGTCAAAGTTCTTCATTGGTCCTGGTTTTATCTGCAACAAGGTTTTATCGCATGTTACGGTTTTTACAAAGTGGTGTTTAGCTTTGTTTAGCTGCCCCATTCGTAGAGAACACAACAATACATGGTGTAACCCAATTGCATTTCTAACAAGAGTGATATGACTTTTAAATCGCCATCCATGTTCTATATACTTAATCTTTTCAAGCGAAGTTTTCATATCATCATAGTTTTTTTTTATTTTTACTGCGTGGCAAATAGGAACAGGGGGGTACGAATTTTTATTGTGGAGGAGAACTCCCTTCAAGCTTAGAGTGGGCTGAATCAATAAAAAGTCTCCGCTCATTAGTTTTGTATTTACATCCTAATGCATCCATTAGTCCAGAAACATCTGCGCAATACATCAACCGATCACACGATGTAAAAAAATGAAGAGAGATCTTTTTCACGCCTCTGATATGTAGAAATATGCTCTGTAATAAATTCCAACCTTCTAACCTGGATCTCAACAGTTCAGCTTGAGCTTTTGACAAATATAAATCCTGTATTAAGTAGTTAAACTCTTCTTGTGAAAGTAAGTGTGGACCTATATCAAATGGTTGGCAATTAGGATCCATCTTTTTCCATAGATTCAACAATATTACTTTTAGCAGAATGCTACGGGTGTTTGAAATTTAGGTGCTTAAATTTGGAATTGTCCAGAGGGGCAGGAATCCCGTAATAAAATAAGGATGCACCGGCCAACTACAGTGATGCGGGAATGAGTTCTTATAGTACTAAATGGCATCAAATGAAACAAATTTGTCTAATGATCGATATTTCGCTTAGGTGCGATTTCAAGCTACGTTGTTTCTTACACTTACCCTGATAGGTTTTAAATTCGTCAACTTGAAAAGGCGCCAACGTCGTCTGAGGTAATAGGAATTTCGCTGGCCGACGTGTAAGCCAAGAGATTGTCGATTTTCTTGGGGAATGGACGTTCTTCCACACTATTGCCGCCCATTTTAGTAGCAACATATAGGCTTATAGTTAAATTTTGTCCTAATTTCAGTTAACAATTTATCGCCATAATTATGTTGAAGAATCCATCTTTTAAAGCAATATTTAACTAGTCCGAATTATTTACTAAATTTTTATTCGAAAAATAACTGAATATCTGATATATTTCTTGTTATTTTTAATTCTTCTATTCTTTCCAAAAATCCGTTTACATGCGCATCTCCTTGAAAACTGATTCCCAATTTAGCAACGGGTGTAGCTTTGTATATTACTGAATTATTTAGATTTGTGTTTAAATTCGGATTTTCTTGTCCAGGATTTTTCACAATAATTTGTTCTGGTTTTACGGGGGGTAGTTGAAGATTTAATTTTTCCTCCAAATTTTTTGATTCTATTTCTAATTCGTTTACATATTTATTTTATTATCAATATCATCATTTAAGGTGAAATTTTTTGTAATTTTACTTTTAGTTTCTTTCCTAACTTTTAAAATATTATCTCTTTCCTTTTATAACTTTCAATTAAATTTTCTAACTCTTATCTGTAATTGATTTCTACATTCTTCATCAGTTTATTCATTGGGTATGTATACTACGTGATAATCGAGAATAACAATATGCGATTTTGGATTCTATCTTTTTTTAATTTCCCTGCAAATTAATTCAGTTTAATCTGAAAATACTGCCCTTAATTTGTGCTAATACGGCCTTTACCGCTGTAATGTCGTCTATAAACTTTGTTTGTGTTTTAATAATTTTCCTCAAAATTTTCCGTAATTTTGTCACTTTCAAATTTTCGGTGTCTACGTTCCTACTCGTAATTTGTAAATCAATCCAGTTTTTAATAAATGGTCTACATTTTATGCGAATTCCATTTTAAAATCTTTGTCTGTCTCTTCTAGCTACAATTAATCACAAAGCTTGCATTTAACGTGTAAAAATTATCGTGAAAAATTTTTAAATAAAAGATCAAGGCACTTTGGGCGCCAAAAATTTATGTTATGGGTGTTTGAAGTATAAACTTTATAAACTTGAAATTGCCCAAAAGGACGGGAATCACGTAACAAAATAAGGATGCACTTACCAACTACAGTTGTGCGGGAATATGTTCCTACAGTACTAAATGGGAGAAAATTAAACAAATCTGCGAATGATCGAAATTTCACTTAGGTGCGATTTCAAGCTACGTTATAACTTCCGTTTACCTATTAGGTGTTCAATTCGTCTAGTTTAAAGGGCGCTAACGAAGTCTGGGGTAATAGGAATTTCGCTCGAAGATGTGTAAACCAGGAAATTGTTGATTGTCTTGGTGAAATGAATATTCTTCCACACTGTTACCTACCCGTTTTAACAAATAAAACTACTTTTATTCTTCTGGCTTAAATATATTCTACAAAAACATCATGTAAATACTTTGGTGTACAAACTACAAATTTTTAAAAAAAAGCAAAATATCTCTATAACAAAGTATATACGAGATTTGTCTACAGGTAACGAGAACGAAGACTTTATGCTCATTTTGGTAACGCTGCACAGATTGAAGTTGACGAAATGTCAGTGATAGGGATAGGTATATAATCAGAACACGTGCAGTCCATTCAGTGTAGCGGTAAAGGTTTATGGTTAGTTGTTGGCGGATGTGTTTTAACACCGTGTTACAGTAAAAATGCAGGCAAATATCGAACAGCGTTACACAATTAAATTTTGTGATAAATTAGAAAAAATTGGTTTGGAGACACTTGAAATGTTCAAAACAGTCCATGGAGATTCTGCTTCGTCTTCACCACAAGTTTTCAAGTGGCACAGGGTTTTTAAAGAGGGCCGCGAAAACGTTGAAGGTGAAAATCTCCTTCCGAGTGGCCGTCCACATCGCGAACAGGCGATTGCGTGTTCAGGGTGCGTTCCGTGCTGGCACGAGATAGGCGGTTAACAATTATGAATATCGCACATGAGGTAAGTATGATTAAGGGTACTGTTCATCGAATTCTGGCAGAGGGACTGGACATAAAAAATTTGTACAAAGCTGGTGCCCAAGAACTTGTCCGATGAACAAAAAGAGAATCGCTTATCCATTAGCCAAGAACTACTGAATCACTTAACAACCGAACCCAACTTCATGTACAGTGTGATCACACCTGATGAATTATGGGTGTTGGAGTCCGACCCTGAAACAAAACGACAAAGTGTAAAATGCTCACGCTATTATCACCGAGACCGAAGAAAGCTCGCATGAGCAAATCGCGAATCAAGTCCATGCTAATCGGTTCTTTTGATTGTCAAGGAATTGCTCATAAAGAATTTGTTCCACAGGGCCAAACAGTAAATCAAATCTTCTTTTCTGAGGTTCTTGAACGTTTGCGGAAAAGGGTGTTACATGTGCGACCTGCAATTTCCAACACTTAGATCTTGCATCACGATAATGCACCCAGCCATAACGTCATTGTCGGTAGAAGAATTTTTGCCAGAAAAAAAGATTTCAGTACTCCCATATTCTCTCTACATCCTAGATATGGCTCCGTGTGATTATTTTCTGTTTCCAATGCTTAAGCGGAAGTCTAAGCAGTATCACAGAACAACACTTTCAGAATTGTTACAACGAATGGTAAAACCGCTGGAGACGCTGTGTGCATTCCCAAGGGACATACTTTGAAGGGGGACAATGTTAAATTGTAGACTAATTCAACAAAAGAACTTCTAAAAAATCATCCTTATTACTTCTGAGACAAACCTCGTATATTAAACTAAAATTGGTAAAATTCAATAGAAGTCCTTTCTTAATACAGTTAACCTTATATTCAATTACAATTACAGTTACACAGGTATTTTTTAACAATGTTACCTTACAGGTTCTAGTTTCCATTTAACCGAGAAATTATCTCTTCCTTTGGGGGTCTTGAATTCCAAAATATTTTGTTGGGAATAAACAATCGCAATCTCAATCTGATTATTGATTATGTCGAAAATCCGTGTACTATCACTTGGATCTTCATTTATTATTTCATTATTAGTAGGGCATTTACGACAAACTCAAACCTTTACTTTTTTCCTAACCACGCATCTATTCGTGTTGACGATTTGGAAGGAATCGAAGTCTTTTGTTCAAGTAACTGTCTCGCGACGCCTTTATCTCAATTTCTCTGTCTTATAGGGGTACGCTATTAGTATATACCTAACATGTGTAAGAAGGTCTGTTGTCATGGTTGATTTTTGCTAATGCCGCGCAACTGTGATATAACATAAACGAATACAATGTCTGATATGTAATTTAATCTCTGTGAGTTTTGTCAATTCAGTTTTTCTTTTGTAAAATTTTGTTTTTATTGTGTCTTGCTTACATTATAACTGTTCGAAATTATGTTATGTAGGTGTATTATTATCTGGAATATTTGTAATGTAAAAAAACTGGCTCAATATGCTATGAGAAATATATTGAAATTTGTTTTCCTGTTTTGTGGTTTTTAAAATAATTAATGAATTGAAATTTTATTTCAAATATATTGTACAGAAATCAAAGGCTGCTTTTGTGATTTTAAAATTTGTGGTCATTATAGAACCCTTGCTTATTGCACTAGCTTATTAAACATTATTACACCGAAATTAAAATTATACAGGGTGCTTCAATAATAAGTTATTTGTTTTAAATTTCTTACCCTGCTTTTTCATTTGTTTTTGACTTCTCGCAACGCTCAAACGTTACAAGATTTCATGTCATTATTTTGTGTTTATGATTCTGGACGTTTGGAGATAGGTAAATTCTGGTTGTGATGCACTGGTCTGAGAGCTGATTGCAGATTTAGGTACTATGTAGTATGCTTCGATTTTAGCGAATTTCCAGATAGATTCTTCAAGTAAAAATAGCGATCTGTAACATTATCTTTAGGTTCTCTCCACTCCATAAGCACTGCAAAAGGAATTGACCTATGGGTGCTGTTAAGCGACCCTCTTAAATTTACAGCACACGTTGCGCAAATGATATGTGGCGCCCAAGGTTTATCCTGATTTTTTTAGTTTGCATCTAAAATAAAGCTTACACGCTTTTTTTTTGATTAACGTAGCTGTTTTCCTTTTTTGAGATTTAATCGTATTCTCAGCGCATACGTAACAAAGCGTATCGTTTGATTTACACATGTTCGCGACACTCTATAAAGTCTATCAGCCACATTTACTTTACTGTAAAATATTATTTCTTTATTTATACTTTATATCTTTTTATATACCCATTTTTGATGTCAACTGTCTGTGGTGCTTATATATCTTAAGCAGGTTTTTCCAGCGATTTGTAGAATCTTCGCTAGATATTATGACGCTGTTTACATTCCAAAGATGTGTTGCTCGCCATACTATTTTCGCTACTATATGTTATAAACTGTCTTTAATGAATACCTCAATATCTGACATTGATTCAAAAAGTCTAAGTGCAGGTCCAGTTTCAGCGACTAAATATACATAAAAGCCACCTATCAGTCTTCGTTGTGTGATCCCATAATCAGTATTCCACCTTATCATTATCATGTGATCTTGCTAGTCGTGAATTTTTAAAAAGTTTGCTTATAACACGATCGTGATGCATCATATCATGCAATCGGAGCTGAGTTAGTACAAATACAAGAAAATAAAGAAGTACCAATCTGCTTCTTATCAAAAACATTGAAAGATTGTGAGACAAGATATTCAGCAGCCGAAAAGGAAATGCTAGCAACTATTCATGCAATAAAGAAGTTAAAGTTTTATTTTTTGGGTAGTGAATTTATAATTGAAACTGATAACATTGTTGCTACTTTCTTAAAAAAGAAAGAATATGTCAATAATAGATTATATAGATGGGCGTTATACTTGCAAGAATATAATTTTGAAATAAGACACAGAGCTGGAAAAGACAATGTAACTGCTGATTATCTAAGTAGAAAGGAGAACAAAGAAAGAAAAAAGGAAGGGTACCTACTTGCATTGAATATGTTCAATGAAGAAGAAGATTGGACTAGGAGACGTTTTGAAGAATTACAAAAGAAGGAAGGAATAAAAGAAATTCGAGAATTCATAATAAAAGAAAGGCTATCAATTGTCCGAGGATATAAAATTAAAAATGGAGTGTTAATTAAGAAGATGAGAGATCAAGAGTTATTAGTGTTAACCGAAAAGATAACAAGAGAAATGATAATGGAAATACATTGAACTTTTGGACATATTGGAGTACGAAAAACAAACTTAATATTTCGAGAAGCCTTTTATTTGAAGAATGATATCTAACTTATAAAAGAGATAATAAGAAAATGTGAAATATGCATGTTGGCAAAAGAAAAAATAAAATTTTAAAGAATACGGTAATGAACATACATACGAGTAGACCTTTCGAAATAATAGCAATAGATTATATCAGCAACCTAATTCCAGGACAATTCGGTTACAAACATATACTTGTCATGGTAGATATTTTCACGAAGTTTGTAAAGTTATATCCATCAAGAAGATGTAATACCAAAGTGGCTATAAAAGCAATAGATAATTTTGTAGAAGAAATAGGAAGAATGGAATCAATATTGGCAGATAATGCGACATATTTCAAGAACCAGAGATTAATAAATAATGAAAAAAAATAACCCATGTGAACGATACATAAAGGAAGTGGTAAAATATCTTCGCATTTTAACAGAAGAACATCATGAAGGGTGGGTTAAATACTTAATCCAAGTTGAAAATTTTATAAATACGGTACCAAATTCTGTCACGGAGATACCACCTATTACATTGATTCATGGGATTATACCATGTAGACCATGGAGGGATGAAATAGAACAAATAGACATTACAGGTTTACTTATGAAGACAAGAAAGAAAATAAATAGTAGGAGAGAAAAGTTTTTAAAAAAAGAAATTGAGAAAATAAAGAAACGTACAATGCTAAATATCGGAGACTTAATCGTAGTAAAAAGATTGAGAATGTCAAACCCAGAGAAGAAGATATGTGCAAAACTATTATTTCCATATATAGGGCCATTTAAAATAAATAAAATATTTGCAGAAGGGAATGTTTACGAATTAATAAATAAAAGTGGAAAAATAATAGGTCGCTTCCATATTGAATTGTTATATTCGATACATAGTGTTATGATGTGAGTCTATACAATTTGGTAATAATAGTAGATTAAACTACTCTAAAATTTTATTACTGATGAAAATTAAAAAAAATTCTAAAAAATAAAAATTTTACAAAAATTTTTTTATAATTTTATTTAATTTTGTTGGGGCTTTTATGTGGTGAGATTTTGGGAATTAAGGAACTGTATTCTGGAAGAAGATTGGGCTCGTTCCAATAAGATTAGTATGTAGTATAGATTATAATATAGAAAATAGGTGTGGAAAATATAAAAATAAAATAGAGATAGCTAGGAAAGGTTACCTAGGAAATAAATGAATGAGGAAAAGACTGTTGTTCAATAATTTTGACGCGAATAGTCGTAATTAATAAATGTTCCTAAATATTATTAATGAAGTGTATTATAATGGTGATTTTAAATTACATAAACAATATTAAGTTATAAAGAACATTTTTGTCCCTTACTTTATGATAACCCTAATATTACATTTTTGGTGTTCTATCTTATAAATTCTTTCATGTGTGTCATACTATTTTTATGAAGATAAAATAAGTAGACAATGAAACTCCATTTTTTTGTCAGTTTATCATTGTGCATAGTCTGCTAGAACAGTAGCAGCTTGTTAAAAAATTAGGTTAAACACAAATGCTAAATTTATAAAAACATTTAACGAATACACAAAAATAAGTAGTTTATAGTGACTTCGATATAGTGTCAATTCTATGGGTTTTTTTTGACACAAATAAGTCAATAACTAGGTTGTTAAAATTCGCAATAGAACTAATAAACACTTTCCCACACAATAACACTGCTAATTTTTTTTTGTAATACTGAATTTCTTATAAATGTTTTTATTCTTTTAATTGTTTCGTCTGTTCATAGAACTTGCTTGAAAATGGCGATTAGTAAGTTTTATATTAAGTTTATTTTTTGTATCGCACAGCAACACATATATAAATAACAAGCCACACGAATTACCAGAACAAAATTTTTTTTCTCGATGTGCTTAGTACGAGTCGTAATTGATAATGCTCAAAAAAAAGTTGAACGAATGCACTTAAAATAGGCAAAAGCTTCGTAAACTGGAAAGTAACAATCGCTAGTGATACGCGACGGGTCGTAAGATATTAATAAAACCTAGGTGCACCAGCATACGAGATACGAATATACATGATGTTACATTTCGATGGCTTTCACTGGTATCTCAGAAATTAATGATGATAGCGCAATACGGTCTTCGCAATAGTATGCTACTTTTTTCGAGAAACACGAGTATGCTGACCGAATCTTTTTAATTCTCGCTGTTTCTGACATACATGATGAATTTCTCATCGATCGTTGTCACATGTCTACAAAGGACATTTTGATAGACGTAAAATTTGATTTCCATTTTACGTAAAATCCAGTAGTGTAGTCAGTTTCTAAGTCATATTTTCCAAACTACAGACCAAAGTTGTATTTTTGAATGCAACACTGTATATATTTTTTCATATTCGTATTTCCCTAAAAATTCTCTTTTAACATTTTAACATCCTATTAACTTTCACTTGCAACCATACAACGGGTTAATTGGAAACGTCAGTGCAAAGAGTGACTCAATACGCCTGCTGACCGCACGCTTCTAATTGTATAAGGTTAATCATATTTAGTGCAACCCTCAGTGTGTTCATATTCTAAAGTTGTCCTCCTTAGTGCGGTCATCGTATCTAAGTGGGTTTGTTTAATCTGTGTTGCGCATGGCTCTATATGCGTACAGATTTGTCAGAGTATATAAACAGCTCTTTGAGCGCTTGCCCGTACTTGTTGCTAAGCAGATTCATTCCACTTCATGTAACATTCACGCTACACCAGTAACGCATTCCGACACTCTGTTCAACGAGTACGGTATCATAGCGTTCTAGCACCACTACCTCCACTGAGGGATCCGCCACTAGAATTTGGAATATTCGATGCCACATCCATCGATTTCCAGAACGGGATCCTACCCCTGAAGAGATAAAACTGGACGTTGTCTTGTTTACGGATATACGCCGTACATTGATTACACTGGCCAACAACAAATTTATTGTTTAAGATTTTTGAGGTGATTTATGATAATCTTGATGTGCTGAATCCAAAACTCACATTGGTTTTGCTTAATCAGGTCAACTTTCTGAAATAATGTAAATATGTTTTCCGACATTTTTGTTTACATGTCCGGGCATTCTCACTTTATATGATGCAAAGTCCATTTATTTTTCTTGTAATAAACGAATTCTGATGATATTGCATGTGCCAACTGATAACTAATCGAATTTTTACATATTATAGGTGAATAAAATGGCTTCGATTAGAAGATGTTGCAAAAATAAGCCTGACGTATTCTGCTACATTTGTAGAGAATTCACCATTGCAACTAACAGGAATCGAGTCACAAGTTTCATTAAGCGTGGTTACCATTCTTATTTTAATATTAAACTTGGTGACCAGGATAAAGCATGGGCGCCACACATGGTGTGCAAGTCATGCACCGAGTATCTGCGTCAGTGGACCAAAGGCAAGAAGAGTTTTGTGAAATTTGGAATTACCATGGTTTGGGGGGAGCCGACAAACCATGTGACCGACTGCCACTTCTGCGCTATTGATGTGACTGGGATAAACAGAAGGAACCGAAGGAGCCTTATCTATCTAATCTTGAATCAGCACGTCGGCCTGTGCCTCACTGTGATGAAATTTTGGTACCTGTCCTTAGAGAACTTTCTGACATTAGTGACAAAGATTCCTCGAGTGTTTTAGAACATGATGAAGATGAAGAAGTGATTTTAATGATGATGCTCCACATCCCTTCTCCCAAAAAGAGCTGAACGATCTAGTTCGCGATCTCAACTTGAAGTCCAAACTATTGGCATCCAGATTGAAGGAAAATAATCTTCTCTGACGGTGCTCGCATTACCTTTTACCGCAACAAACATCAGGAGTCCCTCCGTTTTTTCTTTGAAGAGAAGGACTTGGTGTACTGTACAGATATTGTTCAGCTTCTACACAAGTTCGGAGTGCCGCAGTATGACCTCAGACATTGGAGACTGTTTATTGACAGCAGCAAGCGATTGCTGAAATGTGCTCTGCTTCACAACGCAAACCAGTTTGGCTCTGTACCTCTTGTTCACTCGACAACACCGAAAAAGAAGTATGAAGCGGTAAATTATGTGCTGCAGAAAATTTGTTATGATCAGCATAAGTGGCCTATATGTGTTGACCTGAAGATGGTGAATATTTTGTTGGGACAACAGTCCGGCTTCACCAAATACCCATGCTTTCTATGCATGTGGGATAGTAGAGACACTGATCACCATTACAGAAAGAAGGACTGGCCTGTACGGGAGAAGCTAGTGCCTTGCAGAATAAGGAACGTCATCAACATTCCACTGGTAGACAGAGCGAAGATACTTTTCCCACCGCTGCTCATCAAGTTCGGCTTGATTAAACAGTTTACCAAAGTTCTAGTCAATGATGGTGGCTGTTTCACCTACTTGTGCTATGCTTTTCCAAGATTAACCATAGAGAAGTTGAAAGTTGCCATCTTTGGTGGTCCTCAAATCCGTCAGCTCATCAGTGATCCTGAGTTTGAAAACTCTTTGAACCAAGTAGAACTGGAAGCATGGAAGGCTGAAACGAATTTTTGTTGTTGTTTGATGGGCGCCAGGGAAACTTAATTTTTATAAATGGGCGCCGGTGAACAAAAATCTTGCGACATAGCTAGGGGTCTGTTCCTGAGTAGAGCAATAAGAAGTGGGGGGGTAAGTCGAATTTTGTTTTCATACAAAAACTAAACAAAGTTAAATAGGCGCCACCAAGTCCTGAGATAATCACGATAAGAGCAAAGCACAATTCTAAGGGCGGACGTGGAAACCCAAAGATAAAACGATCGCCTACGTTAACAAAAACCTGTCTTATAAAAATAAGACGCAGCTCCTGTAAGAAATTACAAAGATTAAATAAAAATATGTAGAACACCTTTGTGTCCTATAAAAGTATCAAAATAAAAATGTATATCCAATATGATATTGGCACAAAATTATTACCCAAAATTCTACCTTTATGTTATCAGATTTGATCGCATTTGACCAAAAATAAAAGTCTCAAAGTTTAACTAATTGTTTACTGAAGTAAAAACTTTCTTTTAAAAATTCATAACTTGTTAACATGTAAAATTCTCAACAATAATGTTTATAACAAAATCAAAATTTTGTCTTTTTAAAGCAAAAGACTGCTCTCTAAACTTAAGCTTGTTTTAAATATTTAATCAAAAAAATTTGTAAACACAATGCATTGAACTATCATTTCTATCCTGGGCAGATCTTATCAGGTAGATTACAGTTTCATAATTATTACGCAGCGTGTATTTAAATTTTGCAATGAATTGAAATAAACTTCCATGTACATACAAATTAAAAATAAACAAAAGTTCACTGCTATTACTTCTCAAGTACTTTTTGTATTAAGTACATAAATTTTCATAACCTCAAAATTTTGTATGAACACAAATGCAAACACTTTGCAATTGTCACTAAACGAATTTAAATTTTTGTACTTAGTTTTTATAATTTATATGTGAATAAAAGCTAACTTCAAGATTGAAGAATGTTTAATTTGAATTTTAGGAAAGCTACACGAAGCATCTGCTTTCACGGCAAATATCTTTAAAATGTTACTACATCACAAAAAAATATGACGTCGAATATATACTTCGACATTTATCTGAAGTTCGAATGTGAACAAAGCCTACAAATATATAAACCTAACCTAACAAAAATTTCTTTCTACAGTTTGTAAAACCAGTTTAACAATAATCGAAAGTGAAACAGGTCATATGGTCATAAACATGATAGAAAATTTCGTGTTTTTTATATGACCGTCTGTTTATCAAAGACTAACGACATTTTAAACACATGCAAAATTTCTTAAATTTAATAACGAACCAAACTGCATCTGATTTTCCTAGACAACTCCCTACAGAAATTTCATCCGCTCCAAGCAACACCATAAACTATTTCCTGGGGTAACAGCAATCACGACCACATGTCCGCAATCTCCAATCCTTGTACAGAACAATACAACTTACAAAACAAAATTCTCACTTGTACTTTTCTATTGTTTTTCGTAGGCGCGCTAAATAAATGAAACAAAATTAAATTAAGTTCGTAAAATGTATAAATTACAAACCGTTAGTAGAAGTTATTGAAATTTATTCAAGTCTACCATGACTTGAACCACTCACACAAATAATTTAATCGGAGGTCGCAAGCCTCTAGTCTGGAAAACATCTTGATGAATTGATAGCTAGGCTGCGACTAACGAACCAAACTAGAAACGAATGATAGCGACGATTCAAAGACTCGCGGTTAGAGGTGGGGAAATACGAAAGCCACAAGATTGCTAGAGATGCTCGACGAAATAACTTTATGTCACACAGATATTTTACTACAAGAAGATTATTAAAACGAAGCGTTCCATTATGTACTATATGGAACATTAATAAAGAATAAGGCACGCTTGGCGCATTTTACTTGTAATTCAATGCGAATAAATACAGAGCAAATTAAACATGTTTCAAGGCTTTTGTTTAGGTAGTGAAGAACTTTCTTGGCAACATCAAGGCCGGGAACTATGCAGAACTTGTCACCAATATGCTGACTGCTTTCAGAAACCTTGGATGCAACATGAGCATCAAAATGCATTACTTATTCTCACATATGGATTGGTTTCCCGAGAATTTGGTATAAATGAGTGATGAGCAGGGGGAGAAATTCCATCAGGACATAAAAGAGATGGAAACCAGGTATCAGGGACGCGGGAATGCAGTCATGATGGCTGATTACTGTTGGTCTGTGATGAGAGACATTCCTGCTGCTGAGCATTTGAGAGCTTCGAAGAAACAGAAATTCATGCCCTAAGTTTTTTGGACAATGATGACGTAACGTTCAATTTACATGTACTTACCTTTATCAATGTTAGTTATTCAATGTACATAAAATGATGTTTGTAACAGTTAATTAATACATTTTGATAGAACGTGTTATTTTGTCCCTGAAACCTCATTTGGGTGCGAAATATTAACGTAGAAAAACCAATAGTGTTAGAAATATGTGATCAATTTAGTCAGAATATTGGAATATTTAAAATTCAAAATAGCATTAAAACATGATCTGATTGAGAAAAGTGGATGTCATTTTTGGAATCAGTGTAGCAAAATGGCCCTAGGGCAGTTAAAGAAACCCAGACAATTTTCAAAAAAATTTTTTGTTGCCCAGTGATTATTGAATATACCCCATGACAGATTGTATATGTATGTAAATAAAGGTTATTTCTGCATACAAAAAACTGTCTCTACACAAAAGCACCGGCAGTTGGAGTGGTTACCCAAATCTCTGAATATGACATCGCTGTTATTAAGACGAAACTATGTATTATTTTTTAATGAAATCGATCCAATTAAAGTAAGCTATTAATTTCTTGATACCCATTAAAAAATTAATTTTTGGCTTTAGTGAATAGAGCAAATAAAAGATGAAATACTGTCATGCAATGATGAATTCTATTAGATATCTTTAAATGCCCACTTTCACCAGTTGTTAAATTGTTTGCTTGTTTGTACATGTTTAAATTATAGCAAAGTTTTCTTTTCAGAAGCAATTTATAGAAGATAAGTCAAAGTTGATGATTTCGAGTAAAGACACTAAGGGTGGTAAAAGAAAAAGAAAAACATCTCCAACGATTGCCGATTAATCATCCTATTGTTCAAAGTAACACATTATATTTATTTTTTAATATATACTACCTATGAAAATAGTGATTAAATTAATAACTGACCACGGCGGTTTAATCTTTTGATCTAAAGAAATTAACAAATTAAGTAAAAGGGTATTTAAGTATAATGAAATTAAATTAGTTCATATTGTTAGTCATTCATTGTAATTATTATTGTGGCTTATTATGTCGGGTAGAATAAAATTTCTCTGCTTCTCCATCTGAAAAAATTAATACACCAAAATGTAATTAATCATAATTTGGTACAGGTAGTTAAAATATAATCTAGTAAGAAAATCTACATAATATATCTAGTCTAATGATAATTATAATTCGTACGGTGCTATTTTTACATACAAATTTATTTTGATTTTACTAAATTTGTCTCTTGTCAACGTTCTGAGTATACTCAGCTCGTTCAGAGCCGTCTCGGAGATATTTAGCGTTTTATACAACTTTTTAAGACGCCC
Source organism: Platerodrilus igneus (assembly GCA_036346225.1). Taxonomy (NCBI): domain Eukaryota; kingdom Metazoa; phylum Arthropoda; class Insecta; order Coleoptera; family Lycidae; genus Platerodrilus; species Platerodrilus igneus. The sequence continues at coordinate 469,481 of JARFIW010001357.1, forward strand.
TTTAGCCGAGACTTGCAAATAACTGTGTGTTTTTATCCAGCTCATATGAAATTAGTTGAAATTTTGAACTCAACAAAAGTATTTATTCTCTGAAAAACTTTAATTACACAATTTTCGCAAAGTTTGAAAAAGAGTTCTCAAATGATGATAATACGCGTTAAAAAGCGCCCCACAAATTATTATTAGTAAATAATTAATTTTAGGAGATTTTTATATAATTAATTTAGATATATATATCGTACATATTTGTGTAATGCAGTTTTAAAAATTAGGGCGTGTGAATTACCTTTGCTTTTTTGTAGTAACAATTTTTTATGTCGTGGGAAAGGAATGATAAATCTAGTTTCCTTTGTAATGGATATACGTCGATTTTTCGAACGACGAACGAAGAAGAGTGGTTTTCAAGTTATTAGAGAAGACAGCGGAGATATTTATTCTTGTCGTGATCAGCTTTTCTTTAACTAATTGTGAGGGAGTGCATATAAATAATGTAGTAGAGTGTCTACCTTGTAACGAATACAATTTCGTTCCTAGCTAGTTTACGCCTTTTTATAAACCTTCTATTCCAGTAATATAATATTTATTCGTCGTCATGTGGAGCTCCATCTGTGTTTATGGGTTTAATGTAGCATTTCGGTTCCCCTGATATTCGCTAACGTGTTGATGCAAGAATTCGGTCCACTACGCTTGCTCGCGTAGTAAAACACTTTATTGCTTTAGTCTATTTTAATTCGCGGATGTAATCAGATAGACCAGTTTTCGACCCGTGGTCGAATAGTTTTTGTTGGAAAGATGCAGTTCGACAGGCATGTGACCTGGAGGAGGAGAATTCCTTTAGTCTTTGAAGTGGAAACCATCACTGGGATACACGCTACAGCATCAAGAAGAATTTTTTGTTCAGGATTCTTCTTTAGTCAGTCGACCCTTAAGATGATTTATAGAATATGGTTTTGAAGTAACATCATCACGGTATGTAATTATTTTCATTTTGAATTTAATTTAATGCTTTCTGATTTTGTAGTGCGAGTTTTAGTTATTGAGTATTGCAAAGTTTTAGTTACTAATAAGTATTGCAAACTTTTTGGTTATTAAGTATTTAAAGTTGAAATGTTAAGGTACCCTTGTCCTGAAAAACAAAAATTTAAGCGTTCCTTTTCGAATGAAAATGAAGTTTGTAATCCGAGGCACATGTGAAGGCCACGCAGCTGTTGTTAGAGTTGAACACGAGAATTGATGGGCGATGGTGCAAAGTTCATTCTCAAATAAATTGGTAAATATTTGCTACCGGAATTATATAGATGTTATGCGAACTTTTATGGTAAGTGATTTCTTTATTCAGTTCTCGCTAAACTAAGAAACTACAAAAAATGTTGTGGTTGTTTTTTTGTAAATTTGTACAGTAATTTAAATTGGTGTAAATATTTTTTGTTCAATATTTAACAGTTTGAGTTGTATAAATGTTCGTAAAAACGTTGAAAATTTAAAGATAAGTTTCAGAAAATCGTAAAGGTTAAACAAGAATTTGTTTGTAACTTAGCAGGTGACATTTTAGCGCTTGTTTGTCACATTTTACGAACCAGTTTTTTTACTCAAAAGTATAATGATACACAGATTATTTTAGCTAGTTGATTTTTCGTTCAAATAAATTTTTATAAATATCTAAATACATGAAATGAGTTCCAATCATGTATCATAATTCTTTGTAAACCAAAACAGGAGCCTTTTTCGGTAATAATTAAACAGTTGTTACGTATTATTAAAAACACAATATGTTCTTTAAATTACTTTGATAAATAAGTAAGATCCTTGAAATGCACTTAAATATTGAGAGATGATGTATAATTGCTTGATTACAAAAAACCATAGTATATAAAGTTGTATAAAATATGTATATATGTTTCTTTAACCTAATAGAGAATGGATTATGTTATTCTAAATCTTATTTTTATTGAAGTTGATAAATAGTTTCTCACAATTGGTACAAACAAATTCATAAAATTCATGAGTATAGAAAGAAAGACCACCAACATCCTATTAGTAAGATATTTTAGCGTTACATTTTTGAATTGCTAATTTTAGAAATTTTGTGTGATAATTTGACTAGGCTCTAGTGAAGCTCTAGTTCTAAGAATTTCTTGAAGTGGTTATATTTTCAGACAGTACGAGATCATCGTTCCAATTCAAGCTTGCAGTGTTAAAAGTAAGTAAGTACTATGTTTATACGTTTTGGTTGTTCAGAAGATATTTTTTTGTTTTCAAAGATTTCCGTATCTTATCTTCGGATTGTTAGACATTACAGTTATTAGGAAGATACGGTGGCGTCCATAATATTATCTTTTTTTATCGTATACCATCCTAAGACCCTAGCTCATAGCTCTACCCTAAGTTGAAGAAACTTAGCTGGCTGAAAGATCTTACTTAAGGGTCCTTTTATACAAAAAGTCGCTTACCATACATTTTACCCTGGGCTTGAATTTTAGAGAGAAACTCCCTCCAGTTTCTATAAGGTGAAGTAGTTACATTGAAAAAATCAGGTGTAACAACCTGTCGATTCCTATGCCTCTCCCGATTTATTACCGCACTTCGTCTTGTTCCTGTTTTATGTTGTAGGAATTAGCCACGAGCTCCACTACGTAAATTTGAGCTGTATCCCGTGGTAACTGATATAAACAATAATTATTTGGTACATCGACTGCTAATATGCATTGAATTGGAAGGTAAGCGAGATGTTAGCTAATTTGCATCGTTAATTTGAAACGTAAATTATGCTATCTCATTTGTAAGTTCTGTGCAATATATTACGCCCTCTGTTCAAGCAAGCGTTTAACTGTGTAGCCTTAAGCTTTATCTGTAAGTAAGAAATGGCGACAATTTCGTGGTTTTAGTCTGCATAATGTACTACTTGTGAATCTAACTAAGATTTTTATTGCCTATGGGAGCTTTCCTTTCGAATTTTAATAAAAAAGTTAAAATTTTAAAAGTAATTTGGTTTGAACCTGAATTTCAACATTACATCAGATATGACTTACGTAAAGTGTTTATTATCCCCACTAAATTTCAAAATGGAGTATGGCTGTTATGATTATACAGCATCGATTTATAACTTTCTACCTATCAAAGTAGATTTTATATTAACTCATCTCTCTTATCTACAAAATTCAATAATTTAGTGTATTTAGTCATTGAATTTTTGCTTTCTTGGTATAATTACCTAAAAGTGAATTTCTTTTGGAAAGTAAGTTTGTTAGATGTTACTTATGTAAATCAATTGGCTGTTTTATGACTTTTAGTGTACGTTTCTGTATATCTACTAATATCTAAAAAGAATACCTTAATCTTAAAAATTTAATTAAAATTTATCACAAATAATAATACAACTTAACTTATATGTAAAGAGTTTCTTAAAGTATTTTTTAATTTGAAAAATCTTTTATCTAATTAATTTTTATTTGAGTAATTGCTTTTATAAATCTGCTTAAACACTTATTTTTAAAAAGGTATCGGATACTACTTTTTATGAAAAAAGTTTTTATCTTTATTTTGAAAGAATAACTAATTATATCTATAATTCGCTTATTAATTTTTATTTGTACTTTTCTGTGTTTGTTTGATTTTATTTTGCATATTATATTTAATTATTATGAATTATCCACATGTAAAGTCATATGAAACTACCTTGATCTCCTTATATTAACTCAAAATTATTGTAAATGTCAATACCTTCCTCACCTAAAGTGTTGAAAAACATTGCAACTTTTACTTTTTCAGGTATTGCTACCCTATTTGAACCCAACAAATATATTTCAAATAACTGTTTGTATTTTTTTAATTTTCTTTTATATTACCACTCCACTTCATTTGTAATGGCATGCGTGCCCTTACTGCTTGTAAATTATTTATGGCTTCTTCCATACCTGTATTTACCGACTGCACCATGTTGTATGTTATGATTTCAAATACAGATGCAATAACCTTTTTTTTACGTTCTGCTACATTTTATGTCTGTCATCTGACATTTTCTAACTACTGTGATATATAACATGCACTAAAATTTTTAATGATAAATATCCTTCTTTTCGACAACGTTTAACCGAGTGTCCTCTTGTTGTAGCCATGATAAAGGAGCGATATGAACAGATGCACCATGGAGGTGCAGGTTGGGTTCTTGACGATTTAAGAAATAGGGTGGGGATATTAAAGGGACGACAAGTAGCCAGAATGGTTATTCTAAATTGTTGCAGATGTCGAAAAGGGCCAAGGCTTCGCAACCCCTTTACTGGGCTTCCAGATAATAGAGTTAATTTAGGTGTGACTTGATGGGATCTTTGTTTTTGAAAGACAATTAAAATGTCTCCATGGTAATATTCACATGTGCTGTATACAGAGCGATTCATCTAGAAACCGTATATTCTGTTTTGCCTGAAGCATTTATTTTAACCCTTTGACTTAAGGTCGGTTTGATGCAGCTCTAAATTCTTTTCTGTATTTTGGAAGCGTGGGAAGTTAAACTAACCGTTTTAAAATTCTGACACCAATCAGCGCCTGACTTTTTTGGGATTGGGATAATAATATTTTTTTCGAAATCTATTGGGACCTCACCTGTGTAATATATTACTTTGACTAGTTCATATAGTCTGTCTAAAGTTTTCTGACTTGCATATTTTATTACTTCTGCGGGTATATCGTCTATCTCCGACGCTTTATTTAGTTTAAAATCCCTAACGGCTCTATCAAATTCCTTTCTTAATATTGAGAACCCTATTTCTACATCCTCTTCTTGGTCGTTCTCTAACTCATCCATATCGTCTCCCTTATTTAAATCTTCTAAATATATTTTCCATCTATCTGCTACCTCAACTTTATTTATTAGAAGCTCATTATTCTCGTCTCTAATATCATTATATTTTTTCCTATCTTCCCCAAAAAACTTTTTAACTGCCCTGTAAGCACTATCTGTCTTACCTACTCTCAAATCATCTTGTATTCCCTTACAATTCTCCTCCATCCATTTATTTCTAGCTTTTCTACACTCGTGTACTATCTTATTTCTAACTCTATTATATTTTTGCTTACTTCCACTATCTAATTCTCTGAAAGATTTAAGCTTTCTTCTATTCTCTATTAAATCTAATATCTCCTTTGTTACCCAGGGAGTTTCGCGCATCTATTTTTTTCTTACCTATAGTATGTGTTGCTGTATCATGTACAGTCAGTTTTATTTCTTTCCATCTGTTTTCTACGTTCCCTCCTACAGCTATCTCTTTGCTCTTATTATCTAATACTTGTTTATATTCCTCTTTTACCCTACTATCATTAAGCTTACCTAGATCCCATCCTTCTCTTTTACCCTTTCTCAATTTTTTGAATTTTAGTTTACACTTCATTTTAACTAAGTCATGATCGCTATCTATGTCAGCCCCTGGATAACTACGACAGTTTTTAACTTGGTTTCTAAATCTTTGTTTAACTTAAATATAACCTATTTGGTATCTAGCCCTATCACCTGGCGCTTTCCAGGTATATCTTCTCCTAACATGTTGTTCGAATAGGGTGTTTACAGTTACTAATCTATGTTCCTGGCAAAACTCAACTAATCTTTCTCCTCTATCATTTCGTCTGCCATACCCAAATTTTCCTACCATTTTTCCCTCACTACCTTCTCCCACTGACGCATTAAAATCGCCCATAACTATTAAATTCTCATCTTCTTTTACTTTTCCCACTATACTATTTATATACTCGTATACCTTTTCTACTTCCTCATCCTCGTACTGAGTTGTTGGCATGTAAACCTGTACTAAAACAGTGTCTGTGGGTTTTGTACTCAATCTAACCATAATTATTCTATCACTAAATTGTAAGTACTCTTTAACTTTATGCCCTAATCTTCCTTTGTTACCCAGGGTTTTCTCGCTTCTACTTTTTTCATACCTATAGTATGTGCTGCTGTATCATGTACAGCCCTTTTTATTTTTTTACATCTTTTTCTACGTTCCCTCCTATAGCTATCTCTTTGATCTTATTTTCTAACACTTGTTTTTATTCCTTTTTTACCTCACTATCATTAAACTTACCTTGATCCCATCCCTCTCTTTTAGCCTTTCTCAATTTTTTGAATTTTAAATTATAATTTATTTTAACTAAGTTATGATTGCTATCTATGTCAGCCCCTGGATAACTACGATAGTTAATGACTTGTACTTAATACAGTTCGCTGTACCCGAGTCACAGCAAAATTAGTAGCGTTCCTACACATAGGCGTACCACAGCAATATATTGCTATGATAATAGGGTTATTTAGGGGTATATTGAGTCATGAGGGTCGTAGACTACATGTAAATAGCACTAAAGTTTAAAAAACTAAACCATTTCATCATAAAATGGAAGTAATTCGCCAATTATGCAAAAAGCTAATATCAAGCACACTGTATATAAATCACAACTAACTTTAATTAATGAAAGGGAGCTCATTCTTCAAAAATCAAATCACATTTAGTAAGATAAATAACTTGTACGCCTTACAATTCATTCTAAAACAACAAAGAAGCATAAACTGAAAATAAATACGCATGAATTACATTTTAAACGCAACGAGTCCTATTTAAATAAATGCGCAATAGCGTAAGGAAATAAACATATCTTTCAAAACAAACATGTTTTATAAACGCAGGAAGTAAATAAACGCATTTTAAATTTACGTCAGTGTAAAAATTTCGCCTACGTGATCTTTAACATAGAGTCAATACAAAACCCAAAAATTATCTTGACAAAAATAAAAGCCATACGTTGTCCACATGCGAGGTCGAATTATAATTTCCCATATCAAAAGAAGGCATGACGGGTGAAAGTACAATGGATCCAGGAATACACTATGCAAACTTAATGTATACGTGACCGACGCCAGCAATTCAACAAGCTATTATCAAGTTAATACCATAGAGAGTCCAATGTATGGACAATAACCTAGAGCGCGCCTCAAACTTTGACCGAAGGACACAGATAAACCAATGATGTCAGGCGTTGTTTTAAATACCACACGAATTTGATAAACAATCAGTCTTTCTTCAACCAAGGGACGCTCTATAGAAGTTCAAGTCAGAAAATCACACAAAATGAACATAGTAAAATTAAATAATTATATTTTGTGGAAGTCGTGATAGAAAAGTAATAGTGCAAATATACGAGAGAAGTTAGCCGTTGACTGAAAAAAGTAATTTAGAAATTTTTAATTAAACATAATTTAATATTTATAACTTAGAGCTCTAAATCATCATCTAAATCGTCATCCAAATCATCATCTAAATAATCAAACATCTAAATTATCATATAAATAATAATCCAAACAGTACATTGTAAAAATCATCTAAATTTTTATCTGAATACGAATCTAAACATTGGCCTGGAACTTTAAAATCTAAATAAGGATCTAAATTTGCATTAGATCAGTAAACGAAGTATTATCCTAAACATCGAATGGGTATTTGGCCAAGCTGTATTATAAAATCAACAAGTCAACTCAACTGAAAACAATCCAGGGGTACTGGTCAACCGCACACAGTAGCAGTTCGAAAGATTGGAAACACGCAGGGAAAACACAGGTCAGAAATAAGAACAATTTTTAATAGCATAAGGCATTAATTTCATTTTGAACATTTACACTTTTCATATATTGAAATATTTATGTAAAGGTAGTAAATAGTGTCATTTTTATTGGCTTTAAATTGATTAAGGGGAGTTACAATTTGGGGACAAACAAATTGATATTCTTACTTTGATTCAAAGTTATAAAGCTGTAAAGTTTCTTGGTCATTATACAAATTTTGGTTAGTTTCGTTTATATCATTCAAATAGGAGCTAGTCGAGGCATATAAAAGAATTGTATTTAAAATTTAAAGTTGAGGTGATTTAGTGACACATAGCGGTGACGGGCAGCAGGAAACTGAACGTTAATTACATCGGTGTGCGACGATATCATAGCAAATTATTATATATATATATATATATATATATATATATTGCCGTGGAACTCCGCTCTAATTTAGTACTCTCTCAAAAACATTCGAGCCCCAACGTTGGACCGTCAAAAATTGCCGTGGAACTCGGGTAAAATCCTCTCTAACAAAAATATTTTCGAAAATTTAAAAAAAAATTTCAAAACTCGAAAATTCAAAATTAAATAATACAAAAAAAATATTTCTTACCCGTTTTCCTCTCTTCCTCGGTTGAATGGCCTTCTTCAACTGCTTCCGGCTAGCTCATGTGAACCTCCTTTTGGATATCTATATTCACTCTCATATTCTATCATTCACGCACACTCCCAATAAAACCACAAAATACAACAAACATACAATCTTTTATTTATTACTATTTACAAAAGAAATTCAATATTGTCCATATTTCATTGTTCACGTTACACTTCAGTAAATTTTATTTTGTAATGTCCTGTATTTTATTTTTAAAAACATCAAACACATAAAATGTACCTGGAGTAAATGGGCCTTGAATAATACCTTCTCTAAAATTCCTTCTTTATAATTTATTTATTAATTTTTTTAATCTAAGTAAACTCTGGGGTAGGGTGAGCTCATGATACCCAGCTAGTTATGCATAATGTATGCCTAACTACTTTGCCTACTCTAAAAATAAAAAAAACAAACCCATGTACTCTTCACAAAATTTCACGTTCTGATGCAACGTTAAAAGTTTTATAAACACCTTCAAATTTCTAGTTGAATACCATAATAAAGTTATTTACACGTATTATGTTCAATACGTAAATAATCCACACTACCTTGAAAAACACTCTCATACGTCACCCAATATTTACAGTTTATGGGAATCACAATTTCAAATCGTTACCTGGAAATTTCTAGACGATCTCCGCTCTGTAGATGATGGTAGTTATTTCTACTATCTGGTCTGCAAGCCGTTTCTAGCTGTTACTAGACGAACTCCATCTAAGTTGAACTGCAAACGCCGCCTCCACGGTGCAACCAAATTCCAAATTCCATTTCAATTATACGTCTTTCACAAATATTTACAGTAATCTACGTTACTTAAACGTCCCGACACGAGTTGGTTAAAAATTATAGGTGATACCTCAATTAAAATTATAATCTCGGCACACTAACCGCGTACTAATCAAGAGGCTACCACCATTAAATATAATTTAAATAATTTTATAATACTTACAACTCGTGTTAACTTTCATACTTTGTTTTGGGACAATCGAAATAATAAGGGCACGAAGTTAAAAGAGAAGCTCTCTAGAGTATTTATATCCTTCCAATGTAACCTCTCCTGGCCACATTTATCCGAAATCCCCGCTCACAACAACACATTCCCACAATTTTGCACTCACCCCGATTTTCAAATCTGCGAATTTCAGTACGTCGTTATAATATTTTAAGAAAATTACGCTACACTATTCTCGTGTTTATATCAAGTCAAACTAACATATCGACCAATCGTATACCCCCTGACGTTTCTCAAATCCTTCCTATCCTACCGTTGTCTCATGCTTATGCGTTTTCTACGTCTCTTTCTAACCTGGTTTGAGTGGTAGAAAATCAATATTCTTGTTTGTGCGCTGTCTACCACACGTGGACTTACTCCGTGATTTAACTATCCCCTCATTAGCATTTCCCGCGAATATAAGCGACTGTTTATCCGATATTCTCTGTAACCGTTTGTTATCTACAAAAATTTAAGTAGAACTTGACATTTAGAAAATACGCAGGTGTTCAATCGTAACGTTTTAAATAACACTTCTACTAGTTGAATTTTCCACGTATTTCAACCCTACTGATATATTTGTTCGTTAGCAACGCGTCTCACCTTGGTATTATTGGGTTTGTAAACGCTTTTATGCATATTATATATCAATAATCGTTCAATTAAATTCACTCTAATTAATAAATTAATGGCATTGGCTTCTACCATTTAATTTCTTTGCAAACCTACTAAATTTCATTAATTATTTATAAAATTTCGCTAATACTTGATACTTAAAATGAATTAACTAATATAACTTTCGCACGTAATTTCTGGTTGTTCCTTTATACAGGGTGTTTTGAAATTGCTTCGTTTATATTTATTTTTGATCTTTTAAAACCACTATAATATATATATATAAACACACAAAATGTATTTATTTATTTTCAATAACTTGTATTTAAGTACTGTAAGACCTAGTCATTCTCTTCCGTTATTATCCCGATTAACAACCCATTATTTACTTATTTATTGTGGTCAGGCAAAGTTTTCCTTAATTTACAATATTTAACTATTGATTGCGTAATAATTAAATAGTTTGTATAACGTTGGGCGTTAATTGTTTCGTTGTAGAATAAATGATTTAATATTTTTTTATTTAAAAATCTCTTCCAGTTTTAACTAGGAAATAATTGCGACACCTCACAGAAATGACACATCTAGGGACATACAAACTTCTATTGGTAACGCTGTCTGTAGAAAATTCTCGTCGATGTATAAGTAGATAAAGAATACTTTTGACGTTATAAAATACGCAAATTTTTATCCACGCCCCAATCAGTCACTACTTTCAGCCGAAAATAAACCATAATTAATAAATGCTGTGTGGTCGAGGCACTAAATACAAAATTTATGGTGGTAAATTGTATTAATACATTTCAGCTGCTTCCTGAATTACACCCAATATATAGCCGTCTAATTAGACTTTATATGAACCGTTACTACCGTACCAGAAAAATATTGGCAGATTAATAAAAGACAGCTGTATTCAGTTACCATAATTGCTCAAATTTACTTACTGTATTGATTAATTTGCTTATTTAAATTAAGATTGAAAATACCGAGAATTATGTTTATATTTACTCTGCATAGCCGAAGAACATGTGGTTAAAAGTATGTTGCATTAATAATAATATCAGGAAAGTATTGCGTGCTTTAAATTTTAATAAAACTGTTTTATGTTATGTCAAAGCTTCCGAAAATTTAATTGTACCGATAATCAGGTAGGTGGAGTTGGCTTGAAGGATACATTTTACTATGTTAAATATATAATGAAGATTGTAGATGTATATGAGCATCACAAACTCATCAAGCCATATTTGGCAGTTATTTTGGTATTTCTGAAATTATGAGCTTACAGACAGGACGTGAGAATAGAGATTCGTTGGCCCAAAAAGATCTACCTATTATACAAAATTCTTATTAAAAATTATTATTATTATTTTCTTCTCATATAGTTTTATCTGATTTTAATAGATACGCAAACGCGTTTTCTTTTTATCTATAAATTATATTATGCATTTAAAAATTTTCTAGTGATTTTGAGTATGACTGATTTTTGTAGGTCTGCGAATTTGTTGGGATGTTCTTATAGTTTTTGGATATATTTGTGTAGGTTGTTTTGAATGACTAATGTGCTTAATAATATTATCTCGGTATTATTTGTACGAGTCGGAGTTGTGCGAGTCGGAGCGTGGAATGTTAGAAGTATGAAGCAAGTAGGTAAGCTAGAGAACCTAAAAATCGAAATGAATAGGTTATCACTAGACATAGTAGGGATCAGCGAAGTTCGGTGGCCAGAGGCGGGGGATTTTTGGAGTGGAGACTTCAGGGTAATTCATACAGGAGCAGAGGAAGGAAATTTGGGTGTGGGGATAGTTATGCGGAAAAAGATATGATACTGTGTAGAAAATTACTTACAAAAGAACGAAAGAGTACTCATGGTTAGATTAGAATCAAAACCGGTAAACACAGTAATAATACAAGTATACATGCCCACCTCTAGCTACAGTGACGAAGAGGTAGAAGCCATCTACAAAGATATCGAAGACATATTAAGATATGTAAAAGGACATGAAAATTTAATAATTACGGAGGATTTTAATGCTGTGGTAGGTGAGGGTAGGGAAGAAGCGGTAGTAAGTTTATTTGGTTTAGGCACGAGAAATGACAGGGGAAATAGGCTGGTAGAATTTTGCAACAAGAACAATTTAATCATCACAAACACATTATTTTAACATCATGCTAGAAGACGATATACGTGGAAGATGCCAGGAGATATAGGAAGATATCAAATAAATTACATTCTTGTTAGACAACGGTTTAGGAATCAAGTAAAAGACTGTAGAAGCTACCCAGAAGCAGATATAGATACTGACCACAACATCGTAATTATGAAGGTCGCACTTAAATTTAAAAATCTGAAAAAAAAAACGGAAAAAGGCTTGGACTTAAAGAAACTAAAAGATAAAGATATTCAAGAAAGATTCGAAAAAAAGTCAAATGAATTGCTGAATGATATCGGGAAAATATTTGATACTAAGCAAGTAGAATCAGAATGGAATAACATTAAATCCATAGCCTAGACATGGCGGCCAGAGATATTCTGGGGTATACACAAAAAGAAAATAAGAAACCATGGATACCAAAGGATATCCTGAATTTAATAGAAGAAAGACGAAAATACAAAAATAAATCAGACGAAACAGGAAAACAGAGATACAAAGCCATAAAATGGGAAATTATTCGGAAATGCAGGAAATCTAAAGAACAATAGATTGATGAAAAGCGCAAAGAATTACAAACGAAGATAGAAATAGGAAAGACAGACGAAGCATACAAATTAATTAGAATGAATTTTAGGGATATAAAACCGTATAGCAAAAATATAAGGGACGCACAAGGAAACGTCATTATACAAAACGTAGAGAAAGTGGGTAGATGGCAAGAATATATAGGAAATTTATATACAGGAGAGGAACTAACTGCATTAGAATAGGAATCAGACATTGAAAATATAACTTGGGATATCCTATACTTAGAGACGAGTTTGAATTAGCATTAAAGAGTCTGAAAAATGGTAAGGTGCCGGGTACAAATAAGGTGCAAGCAGAAACTCTAAAAGCCGCTGGACAAGCAGTAACAGAACGTCTCTTTCAACTTGTAAGCTATATATATGAGACAGGCGAGATACCCAAAGATTTCAAACGTAGTATCATAGTAACTATACCAAAAAAGAAAGGCGCGTATAGATGTGAAAATTTTCGAACAATAAGTTTGACAGCACACGTGTCAAAAATATTAACTAGAATTGTGCAAAGACGAATGGAAAAACGGGCGGAAGAAATACTAGGAGAAGACCAATTTGGGTTTATGCGAAACAGGGGAACACGGGAGGCTATTTTAGCTCTGAGAGTGATAATGGAGAAAACAATAGAAAAAGGGGAAAGCATGTATATAGAGTTTGTAGATCTGGAAAAAGCATTCGACAATGTAAATTGGAAAAAAATGTTTGAGATACTCAAAAAGATTGGAATGAGTTATAGGGATAGACGAATAGTACATAGCTTATACAAAGAGCAAACAGCAGTGATAGAATTAGAGTAGGAACGGAGAGAAGTAAACATTAGGAAAGGGGTGAGACAGGGATGTGCCCTATCCCCATTGATTTTTAACTTGTACATAGAAGAGGCAATGAATACTGTCAAATGCAGGAATACATTTGGAATTACTATGCATGGACAAAAAATTGATATGCTTAGATTTGCAGATGATATAGCGGTATTAGCGTCTAGCAAGGAAGAGTTAGAAGCTGCTCTTAATGAAATGGAAACGGTTCTAACAGAGGGATACGGTATGAAAATTAACAATTTAAAACTAAAGTTCTAGTATGCAAAGGTGGGGAAAATAAATCAAAAACAAGAGTACAAGTATGTAACACGAACTTACAAGAGGTTAAGGATTTCTGCTACCTAGGAAGCCAAATAACGCAAGATGGGAAAAGCACAAAAGATATAAAACAAAGATTAGCACAAGGTCGTGCTACATTTAACAAGAAAAAGCAACTACTGTGCTCAAAGATCACAAACATAGAAACAAGGAAAAGATTGCTTAAAATATATGTGTGGAGCACAGCACTGTACGGCTGTGAAGCCTGGACAGTAGGAGAAGCGGACAAGAATAAGGTAGAAGCCTTTGAAATGTGGTGCTACAGACGTATGATAAAGATATCAAGGACAGACAAAGTTAAGAACGAAGAGGTACTAAAAATGGTAGGGGAAGAAAAAAATATGTGGAAAACTGTAAAAAATAGGAGAGATAGGATGATAGGACACATACTACGGCATGAGGGAATAGTGCGGAATATATTAGAAGCAGAGATAGGAAAAAATAGAAGAAGAGGCAGACCTAGGTTAGACTACTGCACACAGATAGTAAAAGATGTAGGCTGTAGGGGTTTCAGGGAGAAGTGTAGGCTAGCCCAGAATCGAAATCAATGGAGGTACGCATCCAACCAATCCCAAGATGGATAAACTAATGACGAAAAAATAACTGTGCTTAAACATGATGATTATTATAAGTAACTACAAGAATTGCTTGGGCAATATTCTCGAATAATGTTAAGTGTGTGAAAGGATTTACTGGAAAACCATTATTTCAGCAAATGTCTAAGTGTTGGGGGATCTTGGTAGCCACAGGTTGCTTAACCCCCTTCACTGAATATCGGTGAAATAGGGCATAAAATTTGAAAACAATAGAAGGGGAACAAGCTGAATACACATGCTGTGTGAGAATTTCAGGGAACTATGTAGGCTAGCTCAGAATATAAATAAGTGCAGGTACGTGTCCAACCAGTTTTGAGACGGAAAACCTAATGACGAAGAAAAAAAAATAAGTGCAGATAAATCTGATGATTAGTATAAACAACTAGTTGTTGGTTGCGAAATATCTGCAATTAAGGTTGACTGTGCGAAAAGATCAATTGGAAAATATATTAAATCGCTAAATGGTTAAGTGTTGGGGGAACTTGGTAGCCACAGGTTGCTTACCCCCCTTCACAACCACTGAAGGTCGGAGAAATAGGGCATATAACTGTAAAACAATAGAAGGTGATCAAACTGCATCTAACAAGAAAGAACAGCGCCAATGAGGGAAGACAACAAACATAGAATAAGAAGAAAATTGTTAAAAGCATATGTGGAGCACAGCACAGTATGCCTATGAAATACGGGCAGTCTAAAACGCAGACAGAAAACGGTAGCAGCCTTTTGAAATGCTGTGCTTCAGATAAACCTATCTTGTTTGGTATCAATTAATATTAGATTTTCTCAGCTATCTGAATTTTTAGGAATTTTTCAGATAGCATCACCCCCAGGGAGCTACCCCCATTTTAAGAATTTTTACCGGTAGCGATTTCTGAGCGTTCTTAAACATTTTTTTATACATGCGATACATTAAATAAGTCTAAAATTTTACGCAGAATCCGAATCTGCAAACAGATTTGAAATCGGACCACGCCCTGTAAAGTTATACCCCTTTAAAGTCCTGATCCTCTAAATTTTGCTCTTTGCTCTATAAGCAAACCTAACAAATAGTTTTCTTTGACTAGCCATTGCATCTTTCGAGATAAACCTATCTTGTTTGGTATCAATTAATATTAGAATTTTCTCAGCTACCCGAATCTCTTTAAATTTTTCACATAGCGCCATCCCCCAGAGAGCTACCCTAATTTTAAGAAAATTTACCGGTAGCGATTTCTGACCATCCTTATAAATTTTTTAGTCATGCAATACATAAAATTAGTCTAGAATATTATGCAGAATCCGAATCTGTAAATAGATTTAAAATAGGACCACCCCTTACCATTCTACACACACCCTCTAAATTATAAATTTCCTGCAGCTCATACCTAAAAGAAAATCTAAAAACCATTCTTAAAACTTTTTATTACAGACAATTTTTACTAATACAGTTTAAATTTTGTAAACCACATTTCTAAATACATATTCACAATTTTTATTATTAACCTAGAACTTCTCATATCGGCTTATACTTATTAATATTTATTTCTAAATAGAGCACCTTTTCCAAAGACCAACCGGACCCACATGTTTCAAATTCCTTTGATTTTGTTCTTATGGTTTCGCTTAAGACCTCGTACATATTTTCCTAGAAGACTAGAAGACGTTATAACTACATTTTTTGTGTTAAAGGATTTCACATCGGTAGTCTCTTCCCCCATTTTGGTGTAAACGCCGTAGAGTTCGCAATAGACTTTTATTGCTGTATGTTGTATTCTTTTTTCATTAGTTAATCGAATAAATCGCTCTTTCTGCTTCCAAAGAAACTCGGACACTCCATCGTCGACACTGGCGTTCTTTATGCGATAGCTAGCCATACGATTGTTAAACGCTGTGTTAACCATTTATACCATTTATACCATCGTCGCTAGTAGCGGTAACTGATGCATTTTTATGTTTGTTGCTCCTTAAGTGTGCGGCATACGTAGTTTTTTCCATTTCGAAATCGCATACTTTACACATAATTCGTGGTTGTTTCGTACAAGACCCTTTAACAGCTGGCGGAGCTGAACGTTTACTGCTTAATGACATACCATGCTGTTTTACCTTGTGTCGCTGTAAGCTATCCATTCTCGTAAAAGCGATACCGCAAGACCCACAGTTTAAGTACTTTGCTGCGTACGGATGTATAAGCTTAACCGTCGACGATGTTACACCACGACATTTGTTCTGGTGCCGTTTGAGAGCATTTTTCAAGGTATAGGAAGCACCGCAAGAGTCGCATTTAAAAACGTTTGCAGGTACCATTTTAGTACAAAACAAAATCCGCACTATAAGACTTTGGTTAAACTTGTAAGCGAACTAACTTATAACTAAAGAGTTTACTCTAGCGTACCTGCTTTATGTACCCTATAGAATGCAAACCGAAGGTTTCCGAAGACGGCCGAACGATGTTGAGGATTCAGCGGGGACCTAAATGACATCTTTTGCCAATCCTTGCTGCTCGTCCAGTACATTTAGCGCCAATGCATGCACCTGGTTCGCATCGTCGATGGTGCGAATGCCCTTAGTAGAAACATCGGAAACGTCTTCCATGTTATACGGATCGCGTGCATATTAAAAATCCAAAAGGGTGGTAGCACACGCACACAAATTGTGTGCAAGTCTTGCTGTAGAAGATGCAGTGCTACTATAAACAAAAACTTAATAAAAACACTTTAAACCTTTACTACAGGAATACCAAACTTGTTGTCTACAGAATACTTACTAATAAAGCAATTTAATTTCAAATAACTTCTACGTCATATTTTAGGAAATGGTAGGCTTGAATATTTTCCAAACGAATCACCAAGCGAAAGTATATGCTTAGCGCCATTAAAATTACCATTAATTTCCCATTTTTACGACCGTGGTTAATTATAGATTAAAATTTAATTTGTTCACGTTCGAGCTTCCCGTAAACTAACATATTTTATAGTAACAGTGCGCTGTATAATAAATGCATACCCCTTCGCCGCGCTACTGCTATTCTTGTAGTTGCTAGAAAAAGTCCTTTTTACTGTTAGGACCGATGCAAAGCACCATTTTATACTTTCTATAGCACATCGCGCACTTTTTCGTCTGATAATTAAATTTTGCTTAGGTAGACTTTTACACTTTCGCATATTTAAACATCTAATACGATTGATTAACCACTTTCGATTATTCTAACGGGAACCGCCATACTTTTCGCCCACCGTTTCTTTCGAATACAACGGTCCTATGGGCTTCCACACACTAACAGCTAACGTATATTTCCTACTAGTTGTTAAACAAAAACTATCGGCATCGCCATGTTCGTATACGGACGTAAGCAAATGTTTGTGGATGTGTACGAGAATATGTAACCATATACATTAATCAGTTTAAGCTATTTTATTTAGTCCACGAAAACTATTATTTTTCTAAAACACAATTAATAATCGCCTTTATAGGTTTAACATTTCTACCATTACCCAATGACTGGTGATACGTACATGGAAACTTTAATTTCTTATTGGAGAGAATCCTTATTCTCCCACGCACTGTTGCCTAGCTGCATGCCCATCCCTTTTGGGAATATATGCTCGTTATAGGTTGTAGCACACGCGGTTTTATTTAACTACACTTCGTGAGACTCCTTTAATTTTTTTAATCGCGTCTTTCTCGCTTACAATACATTATAATTTGAATTAGGGCCGCTATACTTGCGGCCACGTCCCCAATGCTCCACCCGGAGGTACTACATTGTCGCTTACAATACAGTAGGACTTTGCCCCACTACCAACAAATTATAATACTGGGCCCCCATTAAATTCGTCTTTAATTTTCCCTACAACTTTTTTGTTGACAAGCGGTATATAGTATTTATTATCCGCGGGGTAGTCACTCTTTTAAGATAACCATATTTTGTTTGGTATCAACTAATATTAGATTTTTCTAGGGAATCCAAATCTGCAAATAGATTTTAAATAGAACCACCCCTTACAAAGTCACGCCTTTTAAAGACTAATTTTTACCCATCTTTATTTAACTCCATCTTTAAAACTAACTTCATCTTTAAAACACTTTTTCGCTACCCAAGACATATGCTTTAACCGACCATTTCCCTAGAAATTTAAAAGCGCTGTGTCCCGCGAACACCACGTGGAGATAACACGTATAATCTGTCAACCAGGATAGAAGCAGGAAGGATTTGGAAGGTGGGCGAAGAACTAAAAAAATATGGAATTCAAAAACTATTATATGCAATAGATTTACAAAATCTATACAAATATAAACAACTATCTTATATCTTTATGCCTCCATGCGTAGATTGTTGTACTATTAGGAATGATATACCTTTTGTTATCTTCGCTCGATAAACTAATTTTATTAATTATCTGCGTGTACAAATCGTGTTTTTACTCGGGATACATACACCGGCAAGTACTCCACACCAAATAAAGAATTAAATGCTTGGTGACTGTTAACTTCTGCATCCCTCGTGTACGCCCAAACACATCCCAGCCCGTGTGCACCCCTGCCCACGCGCACCCCTGCGCGTGCACGCCTCTACCTATGCGCACCCCTCTCTGTGCGACTGCTATTTTGTGGTATCGTCACAGCCTTTTGTAAATAAAGAGCAATGTAATACTATTCTAAGATGTTTATTCTGACATACATAACAAAATTTAAAAATATTTAATGCCAAGCATGGAGCTATTTAAACTTAATTTTAATACAAAGTTATACACAGAAGACAGTCCTTTCTTTATGTTTGTTTGGAGCGGTTTTAATTTTATCTAATTTTATTCGCAGTTTGAAATATAAATCGACACCCAAGTCCACTATCTCCTTTTCTAGCCAATAGTTTGATACATAGAGACTGTCTAGGTTTTCGAATTGTAAAATGTGCCGAAGTTTGCCTCTATATATAAAGTCTTTGATTCCACCGACAACCAGATCCATTCCTTCGTGTAATTCTTGCAGCTTGTGACAATCTTTTAATCGCGGCTCTCCCACTATATCTTGCATACGTATCTTGTTAGCTTGATCGACTTCTTCTTGTCGGTATTGGAGGAAATCCTTATTCTCCCACTCACTATTACGTAGTTGCATGTACACCACTTTTGGAAATATATGATTGTTATAGGTTGTAAGACCCTCGGTTTTAAATGATCTGAAAGGTTCTTTACTAGGCAAATATACAATGTTTAACGGACCCCCTTTGCGTGTGGTGTAGGCAAAGGTTACGAAACCCGCATTCCTTAGATTGTCTATGTTATCTGCCATTTCGATAAATACGTTTTTAGAATAAACTTTTAAAAAATATACGGATTTAGTACCATCCTTTTCCGCAAGGGCGCTTACATAACTAAAAGATTCTCTTTTACTAACCACAAATGCGTACAACTTGTAGAAACCAGATGTATCTAAGTCAGTCCATCGGCACATAAAATAATCTTTTAATTCTTCCTCATTTTCTCTAATAAGATGTTCTTTGTCTAACACATCTTTGTATTGTTCGCGTATTGTAGCAGTGTTTTCCATGTAGTCCAACTTTCGTTTTTTTTGCATCCATTTCCTCTAATTGTTAGGCGTATCTATCAACTCCAATTCCGAAATGACTATTTCTTTTGGAATTGTAGAATATGGTGTTGCAGATTGTGTAAAATATGTACTACCTGCTTTAATGTAGCACTTGTGTATGATTTTTATTTTATCTTAGCTATCCTCCTCCTCTACTATTTCGAAATAATTTACAGGTAAATAGTTAAAACTAAAAGCCGAAAGCACATACTTTATCAATTTTTCTCTTTCCTCTGGTTTTTCGGACAACTTAATTTGCAAGCCCTTCAATTTCTTTGTATTGCCATTCCCCCAATACACGTACTGTAGTAGGTTTTTATACACTAAACAGCAGCTATTTTGTAGCTTGGCCGATAGCTTACTCCACATTTTGGCAAGTGGTACCGAGTACATTGGCGCCTTTAGGAAGTATAACTGACTATCTTCCAATAAGGTTAAACAGTCTTTTAAGGGTTTATACACCCGTTCCGCACTGACATAGCTTCCAATTGCACATTTGTATATTGTCGCTTCCAATCGCGTAATACCATGTTCTTTGGCCAAAGTAGATGCAAAAGTTTCCCTTAAACGTACATCTGGGCAACGTAAAAAATCTACTATATGATTGCCAAGTTGTTTATTAACAGCAGGACTTGTCATCTGACACACAAATTTGTTGTATATCTTAATTCTTGCATTGGTTGTTAGCCATGTTAAACAATCAATTCCCGCAGTTTTATCGTTGTCAATTATAATATTACACTTTTCTTCGTATTCTCCCTTATAGCAAAAGTTTTGCTTTGTAGTTAAATAATTACACATCTCCATCTTGCTAAATATGCCAGCAAAATCTTGGGTTACATCAATGTCAAAAAGATAGAAATAATCTTTTTCGAGTTCGTCTAATATATCTGGTAGTTCCTCCAATAAAGTTTCCAACTTAACATCTGCTAGTTCCACTTTGTATGGAACACATATAGAATTTTGGGATTTTTATTAATGCATTCGAGGTTTCCTTTTCCGATAATTTCTTTTAATCTCTGGCCCATCTTGTTAGTGCTTTCCAGAGAAAACGGAAGCTTAGCTTTAACACCATGCCTAGCGGAAACAAATCGGTCGAACTTTCTTCGTAGATAGCTGTTAAATGCACCACAAATTTCTTTTTTAGGATAAACATCCTTTTGTTTGCAGATGTTTGTTCGGCGTCAGAAAAGTCGCAAATTTTAACCAACATTATATTGTCACAAAATGGTTCTGTAATTGGTGTGTGTAGTCCACCAGTCAGCATCTGTTCGCCTTCGACATAACAAATATTACCAATATCTGTCACCAGATTATTGTTGCACATACAGTATTGCCCGAAATAAACAGTACTGAAACTAAGTTGGCGGTGCTTTTATGCGTGCGCTGTCACACTCAAGTTAGCTAGTATAGACCTGTCAAGTAAACCTCAAACAAGTAATTAGTAGGGCCTAATTGTTAAAAATGGTGTTAAGTACAGAGGAGAAAGTGTTTCTGGTAGAGCATTATTTTCGTTCATACGGAACCAGCCGACGTAATGGTGCAAGTTTTTGAGCAAATCTTAGAAAATCCAAAAGTCAGCCAGGCAAGGACAGCGTTACAACTTGATTTAAAAAGAACTTCCTTTCAAAGAATCCTGAAGGAGCTGGGTACATTTTCGTATGTGATTCAGGTACATCAACAACTACATCCTCGGGATTATCGCAGTAGAGTGGAATATTGCGCCAGAATTCTCGCGTTACAGTATGAAAATCCTGAATTTTTGAAAAATGTTTGGTTTTCAGACGAAGCACATTTTCACTTGTCAGGCTATGTGAATCGTCGCACAAATCGATTTCTGGGCTTTGCCAGACCCCATGAGGTTCAAGAGGTTCCTTTACATAGTGAAAAAGTGAGTGTCTGGTGTGCTGTTTCCGGACACGGAATCATTGGTCCGTACTTTATCGAAGAGAATGGTAGGCAAGTCACACTTAATCAACAGAGGTACAGACAAATTTTAACACGATTTATCCCTGATCTACGTCAATTCTGTCGTGCACGTAACGGCATTTCGAAACCAATTTTTTCAGCAGGACGGGGCAACTTGCCATACTGCTGCCGCTATTCGTCAATTTCTTCAAGAACATTTTCCAAGCAAATTCATATCACGATTTACTGACTTCCCTTATCCTTCACATTCTCCAGACCTCACACCTCCAGACGCATACATTTGGGGCATGGCTAAAATGCCGTTTTCAAACGGGCACCACAAACCATCGATGAATTAAAGGATGCCGTTAGAGTCTTCTTCGCAGCCCTGAGACAACCCTTATTCAATAACATGACCAGAAACTTAGAACATCGTTATGAAGTCTGTCTCGAACGAGGAGGTGCACATTTAGAACATATAATAAAGTGTCAATAATATGTATTTTTTAAATATACAAAACAATTACAATTTCAGTACTGTTTATTTCGGGCAATACTGTATTTTCTGTCAACAGCCATAATCCAAATCGCTCATTTGTCGGTTTTACTTTGTTCCCAAGAAGTTGAGAAACGTTAATCATCTTGGAGACGCTCATGTTTACCGTAATAGATACTATAGAATACTAAATTGAATACGAAAAATTGTTCCCTTATGTATCCTACAGAGTGGGGGCGTATATTACCGAAAATAGTCGAATATGTCGGTCACCGCCATATCGCTTACATTCTCTGGTTTAGGAACTGTTTTGTTATCCGACCTAGGTCGGCAGGGATGCGCATCGACATATGTCCGGATATATGTAGGATGTTAGGTTAGGGTGAAATTGCCCCATAGGGTGAAATTGCCCCATAGGGTGAAATTACCCCATAGGGTGAAATTGCCTCCGATCTTGGTTGGATGTGGACTTGTCAGGAGTTAGTTAGCTGGTGTTGTCTGGTGTTAGGTTAGGTTAGTTGGACATGTGTGGACTTAGGTTAGCTAAAAGGAAAAATTGATAGGTTAGGTTAGCGTCGCGACGCTGACCTAACCTATCAATTTTTCCTTTCAGTGCGGAACGGGTGTATAAACCCTTAAAAGACTGTTTAACCTTATTGGAAGATAGTAAGTTATACTTCCTAAAGGCGCCAATGTACTCGGTACCACTTGCCAAAATGTGGAGTAAGCTATCGGCCAAGCTACAAAATAGCTGCTGTTTGGTGTATAATAACCTGCAACAGTACGTGTATTGGGGTAATGGCAATACAAAGAAATTGACGGGCTTGCAAATTAAGTTATCCGAAAAACCAGAGGAAAGAGAAAAATTGATAAAGTATGTGCTTTCGGCTTTTAGTTTTAACTATTTACCTGTAAATTATTTCGAAATAGTAGAGGAGGAGGATAGCTAAGATAAAATAAAAATCATACACAAGTGCTACATTAAAGCAGGTAGTACATATTTTACACAATCTGCAACACCATATTCTACAATTCCAAAAGAAATAGTCATTTCGGAATTGGAGTTGATAGATACGCCTAAACAATTAGAGGAAATGGATGCAAAAAAACGAAAGTTGGACTACATGGAAAACACTGCTACAATACGCGAACAATACAAAGATGTGTTAGACAAAGAACATCTTATTAGAGAAAATGAGGAAGAATTAAAAGATTATTTTATGTGCCGATGGACTGAGTTAGATACATCTGGTTTCTACAAGTTGTACGCATTTGTGGTTAGTAAAAGAGAACCTTTTAGTTATGTAGGCGCCCCTGCGGAAAACGATGGTACTAAATCCGTATATTTTTTAAAAGTTTATTCTAAAAACGTATTTATCGAAATGACAGATAACATAGACAATCTAAGGAATGCGGGTTTCGTAACCTTTGCGTACACCACACGCAAAGGGGGTCCGTTAAACATTGTATATTTGCCTAGTAAAGAACCTTTCAGATCATTTAAAACCGAGGGTCTTACAACCTATAACAATCATATATTTCCAAAAGTGGTGTACATGCAACTACGTAATAGTGAGTGGGAGAATAAGGATTTTCTCCAATACCGACAAGAAGAAGTCGATCAAGCTAACAAGATACGTATGCAAGATATAGTGGGAGAGCCGCGATTAAAAGATTGTCACAAGCTGCAAGAATTACACGAAGGAATGGATCTGGTTGTCGGTGGAATCAAAGACTTTATATATAGAGGCAAACTTCGGCACATTTTACAATTCGAAAACCTAGACAGTCTCTATGTATCAAACTATTGGCTAGAAAAGGAGATAGTGGACTTGGGTGTCGATTTATATTTCAAACTGCGAATAAAATTAGATAAAATTAAAACCGCTCCAAACAAACATAAAGAAAGGACTGTCTTCTGTGTATAACTTTGTATTAAAATTAAGTTTAAATGGCTCCATGCTTGGAATTAAATATTTTTAAATTTTGTTATGTATGTCAGAATAAACATCTTAGAATAGTATTACATTGCTCTTTATTTACAAAAGGCTGTGACGTTACCACAAAATAGCAGTCGCACAGAGAGGGGTGCGCATAGGTAGAGGCGCGCACGCGCAGGGGTGCGCGTGGGCAGGGGTGCACACGGGCTGGGATGTGTTTGGGCGTACACGAGGGATGCAGAAGTTAACAGTCACCAAGCATCTAGTTCTTTATTTGGTGTGGAGTACTTGCCGGTGTATGTATCCGGAGTAAAAACACGATTTGTGCACGCAGATAATTAATAAAATTAGTTTATCGAGCGAAGATGACAAAAGGTATATCATTCCTAATAGTACAACAATCTACGCATGGAGGCATAAAGATATAAGATAGTTGTTTATATTTGTATAGATTTTGTAAATCTATTGCATATATTAGTTTTTAAATTCCATAATTTTTAAGTTTTTCCTTCCTTCCAAATCCTTCCTGCTTCTATGCTGGTTGACAGAGTATACGTGTTATCTCCACGTGGTGTTCGCGGGACACAGCGGTTTTAAATTTCTAGGGAAATGGTTGGTTAAAGCATATGTCTTGTGTAGCGAAAAAGGGTTTTAAAGATGGAGTTAGTTTTAAAGATGGAGTTAAATAAAGATGGGTAAAAATTAGTCTTTAAAAGGCATGACTTTGTAAGGGATGGTTCTATTTAAAATCTATTTGCAGATTTGGGTTCCCTAGAAAAATCTAATATTAGTTGATACCAAACAAAATATGGTTATCTTAAAAAAGTGACTACCCTGCGGATAATAAATACTATATACCGCTTGTCAACAAAAAAGTTGTAGGGAAAATTAAAGACGAATTTAATGGGGGCCCAGTATTATAATTTGTTGGTAGTGGGGCAAAGTTCTACTGTATTGTAAGCGAGAGAGACGCGATTAAAGAAATTAAAGAAGTCTCACGAAGTGTAGTTAAATAAAACCGCGGGTGCTACAACCTATAACGAGCATATATTCCCAAAAGGGATGGGCATGCAGCTACGCAACAGTGCGTGGGAGAATAAGGATTCTCTCCAATAAGAAATTAAAGTTTCCATGTACGTAGCACCAGTCATTGGGAAATGGTAGAAATGTTAAACCTATAAAGGCGATTATTAATTGTGGTTTATAAAAATATTAGTTTACGTGGACTAAATAAAATAGCTTAGACTGATTAATGTATATGGTTACATATTCTCGTACACATCCACAAACATCTGCTTATGTTCGTATACGAACATGGCGATGCCGGTAGTTTTTGTTTAACAACTAGTAGAAAAGATTCGTTAGGTGTTAGTGTGTGGAAGCCCATAGGACCGTTCTATTCAAAAGGAACGGTGCGGCGAAAAGTATGGCGGTTCCAGTTAGAATAATCGAAAGTAGTTAATCAATCGTATTAGATGTTTAAATATGCGACAGTGTAAAAGTCTACCTAAGCAAAATTTAATTATCAGACGAAAAAGTGCGCGATGTGCTATAGAAAGTATAAAATGGTGCTTTGCATCGGTCCTTTCAGTAAAAAGGAGAGTGACTTTTTCTAGCAACTACAAAAATAGCAGTAGCGCGGCGAAGGGGTATGCATGTATTATACAGCGCACTGTTACTATAAAATATGTTAGTTTACGGGAAGCTCGAACGTGAACAAATTAAATTTTAATCTATAATTAACCACGGTCGTAAAAATGGGAAATTAATGGTAATTTTAATGGCGCTAAGCATATACTTTCGCTTGGTGATTCATTTGGAAAATACTCAAGCCTACCATTTCCTAAAATATGACGTAGAAGTTATTTAAAATTAAATTGTTTTATTAGTAAGTATTCTGTAGACAACAAGTTTGGTATTCCCTTAAAATAGGTTTAAAGTGTTTTATTAAGTGTTTGTTTATATTAGCACTGCATCTTTTACTGCACGACTTGCAGCCAATTTGTGTGTGTGTGCTACCACCCTTTTGAATTTTTAAAATGCACGCGATGCAATTGTTGATCCGTATAACATGGAAAACGTTTCCGGTGTTTCTATACTAACTGCATTTGCAGCATCGACGATGCGAACCGGGTGCATGCATTGGTGCTAAATGTACTGGACGAGCAACAAGGATTATGACGTCATTTAGTTCCCCGCTGAATCCTCAACATCGTTCGACCGTCTTCGGAAACCTTCGGTATGCATTCTATAGGGAACATAAATCAGGTACGCTAGAGTAAGGTTTTTAGTTATAAGTTAATTCGCTTACAAGTTTAACCAGTCTTATAGTGCGGATTTTGTTTTGTACTGTGGGTCTTGCGGTATCGCTTTTACGAGAATGGACAGCTTACAGCAACACAAGGAAAAACAGCACGTATGTCATTAAGCAGTAAACGTTCAGTTCCGCCAGCTGTTAAAGGGTCTTGTACGAAACAACCACGAATTATGTGTACAGTATGCGATTTCGAAATGGAAAAAACTACGTATGCCGCACACTTAAGGAGCAACAAACATAAAAATGCATCAGTTACCGCTACTAACGACGATGGTGTAGAAATGGTTAGTACAGGGTTTAACAACCGTATGGATAGCTAACGCATAAAGAACGCCAGTGTCGACGATGGAGTGTCCGAGTTTCTTTGGAAGCAGAAAGAGCGATTTATTCGATTAATTAATGAAAAAAGAATACAACATACAGCAATAAAAGTCTATTGCGAATTCTACGGCGTTTACACCAAAATGGGAGAAGAGACTACCGATGTGAAATCCTTTAACACAAAAAGTATGGTTATAACGTCTTCTAGTAATCTGGAAAATATGTACGAGGTCTTAAACGAAACCATGTAAACACCAACTTTATACCCAATTAATTAGTAAAATCAGTTTGTCGGGCGAGGACAACAAAAGGTACATTATTACTAATAGTACAGCGACCTACGCATGGGGCATAAATATATAAAGTAGTTACTATATTTTATTGTGTTTCCTTGTACAAACAATTAAGGTAGGTCAGTAAGCAGTATTAAATTGCTATTAATTGACTCGCAATTAGCGTACTTTCCTACTGTAATTAGCGTATTTGTTTGGAGAAGATATACACTTTTAAAAAGAAATTATATACAGCTTTCACATGTAATTCGGAGGATGATTACGTTAAAGTCGACCTTCTCATTTACATATTAAAAACACATTACATTGGAATGTTTTTACATTATTCTCATATTGTTAGATTAACCACAATATGTCTTATTGACCGTAAACACTTTTCCGCTCTTATTAAACAGTACATTAATCTTTTTTTGTTGCAGGTCTATTTAAACAACACATTAATTTCTTTTTTTGTTACAGGTTACTTTAACCTGCTTGGATTTGGTTAAACAAAGAAGATAATGTTATACTTTGTAAATACTGTATTCAATTATTTTATTAAACTGTAAATCGGATAAAATAAATTATTAAATTTTTGCGTGCTTAATTTATTTGTGTTAATACTGCTACGTGTTTGGTTAAAGAATTCTAGATATTAAAAAGGATAGATGATTAGAAATCGACATTGATAAAAAAAAATCTTAAAATTGGGATAGCTCTCTGGGGAATAATGCTATATAAAAAATTCCTATAGATTCGGGTAGCTGAGAAAAATCTAATATTAATTGATACCAAACAAGGTACATTTATCTAGTGGGTGGAAATGTGGAGAAAGATTTATCTCGCAGAGGGTATGTGTGTAATTTTGTAAGTCGTGGTCTTATTTTAAATCTGTTTGCAGATTCGGATTTTGCGTAAAATTTTAGACTAATTTGATGTATCACATGACTAAAAAAATTTATAAAAACGCTCAGAAATCGCAACAGGTAAGAAATCTTAAAATCAGGGTAGCTCCCTGGGGGATAATGCTATCTGAAAAATCTAAAGAGGTTTGAGTAGCTGAAAAAATTCTAATACTAATTGATACCAAACAAGATAGGTTTATCTCGAAAGATGCATTGGTTAGACGAAGAAAACTATTTTGGTTCAGAATGTTAGCGGTAAAAATATCTTAAAATGAAGGTAGCTCTCTGGGGGATGATACCATATAAAAAATTCCTAGAGATTCGGGTAGCTGAGAAAAATCTAGTATTAATTGATACCAAACAATGTACATTTATCTCGTGAGTGGAAATATGGAGAAAGATTTATCTCGCGGGTGGAAAGAATGCGGCTGAGACGTAATCAAAATGGTTGGGGGGAGTCCAAGCAAAGCGGAGAGCAAGGCGGAGCAATGGAGAAGATTCATCTCCTCATTTCCCCCTTAAGGGAATTTACATGTAAATTGGTCCAGATGTGTGGGGAAATGAGGGATTCTGGGGGAAATGAGGCGGTGGTTTTCTTAATAATGGTCTACTGTTTTCTTCGATTATGTTAATGTGTGCAATTGTTATATTTATTTTTGTGTTATCTGGTATTCCTGTGGTTTCTTTGTTTGTATCTTGTGGTATTTCATGTGGCAATTGTGTATTCATTTGTTTTTGGTGTATGTATGTTTCTGTTAGTTTGCTGTTTCGTAGTTTTTGTTGCACGTGTACTTGTTCTTTTATGTAATCTAGTCCTGGTTCTGGTATTCTGTTATTTCGGGTTATTGATCGTACTTGTTCTGAGAATTTTTGTTCTGTGATGAATTGTAGTTCGGAGTAGGTGGAGTTGCATATCCTAGTTTAGAAACAACGATTTTACTTTGAACCGCCCAACTGCCAAGAGTAAGACTATCGACAAATTATAGCCCTTACCCTATGTCTACGAGTCTCCGATCTGAAATCTCCCTGACAATAAATTCGATTTGGGGAATCCTACTAATTACCAAGACCGCCTCCGCGGAAGTGGTCATGTACGTACTTGCCGCCTTAGCCGCAGTTATTCGCTGAACGCTTGCTAATTGCCAGATTTCCTTGATCTTACAACCCTCCGCCCATACAGATGCCACATACAACATCGTCGGTTCTATTTCTCTAACGTAGACTCTCCTCAACAGTTCGCCTTTATATCCCCAAGTTATTTTTGCTGCTGCTATCATTTTAATAGATACGTCTCTACCCTTACTTTTGACATATTGCACGTGCACCTTTCAATTCAATTTGTCGTAGAACTTAACGTAGAGGTATTTGATGGCTTTCATGAACGGGATCTTTTCATTTCCGTTGCTCTGGCCTAGGCGGGGCGTTGTTCTGAAATATAGCACCTCCTACATTGCCGTGATGAATTTTAACTTGACTCTTGAAAACATTCGTGCTACCTACTCAACGCCTCGTTAAGATTTGTTCGCATCTCCATTAACAATCTCGACTTGATCATCAAGAGCATATCATCCGCAAACCCACCAATAGTGCATCCTTTAGGTAATTTGACCCCAACAATGTCTTCATACAACAACTTCCAGAACGTGAGACCACAGCTTAATCCCCGCTGGCATCCCCTTTCCATTACTTGCGATACAACTTGTAGTGTAACCGACCTGAAGGCTGACCAAACGCCCTCTATGAACGGCACACCGGGCTCCATGATCTAACATCTAGTGGCAGTGGCTCGACGACACCTACGTTGTGTTGTTATAATGTAATCCAAATTCACACTGAAAAGATGGCGTTAAGGCGGGAAGGTTTGAAATAAAACTACAGTATTTTCCTAACTGAATTTTAATCGAAATAATAACCCCTAAATAGGTCATTAGCATGAGAGTTAAGAAAATTGAAATTCAAAGCAAACAGTGCCGTACTCAACCTGGGCGATTGGGGAAAGAGTACGGCAGAGAAAACCCCAAACTACCCTCACACTTCCAACTGCATTTTACACATCTCGACAGGGATGGGCAACGTACAAATACCCAGCTCACCAACATTGAATTTAACGGGATGTCAACTGTTACCCAGGCATAGCTCACGTGACAACTGAAGAAACGTTAGTGTAAACCAGCTAGTCTTTTCTGGTAGGTACTGAGGTCGGATAATCAATACTACCCAGCTAAAGTTGAATGAGGGGAACACCAGGAAGGTAAAATCTGCCTTGACTACCAATGTTCTCCCCCTGCACGGACATAAAATGTTAGTAATATTCAACAAGGCTCGATCACACGCGCCCACATACATACATTAACAGTTTCCAGCCCGTGTTACAAAATATTTCACAAAGGCTAGCCGACTTCCTATTATTTGCAAGAGTACAACTACAAGTACAATGACAAGGACGACATGAATCGCAGAAATGAACTTATGGTATGATTGCGCATATTTAAAAAGGCGCTGGTTATTTAATAGACTATCTCTAACATAGTCATAAATGCAAACGCGTAAGGCACGTGGAGGTCGGTCATACCAGAGGTTCAAACTAATTACATCACAACAATTATCACAAACGTTAAATACTAGTTAATTATATAGGAACATCGGCTAGATAATAGGATATACAAAACAACAAAATATATAATTAAGTTTAAACCGAGATATGAGAGATGCAGTGGAATATGTGGTTAATAAGCTGAAATAAAACAATTACACATAAAATAAAAAATGCAAATGCATCACAAATATCAAACATTATAAAACATGTAGGAAGTAAAACATATTGAGATTTTACAGCACAAAATATAAAGCCCAGATTCAGGCGTTAAATGTTTATATAAAAGCATGTCATGTTAGTTTATACATGAAATCTAGTGAGCAAACGTTAAAAATGATTCATTATGACTGCAGCGGTCAAAACATACCTCTGGAAAAATTAAACAACATCGTGACATTGTAAAGTTACAACCAAAAATATATACTACATCGTTATGGCTAAATTCAATTACTATCGTAAAATCAAAGCAGATTATTAAATACTAAATAAACATTATTTCAAATAAACAAACATTAGTTTTGGTCGTCCAAACAAATAACACTCATTTATACATAAATAATTTCAATAAAATTGTAAATCGACAGGAAAAGTATAGCTTACACCTGATAAGTAAAGCAAATGGCAAAATTCAGAGACAAAAGCAACAGGCAATCATAAAAATATTCCCTCCAATGGTTAACTAACTAACGATTTTACAATAAACATCAACAACCATTCAAAACAAGGCGCTGATTACAATGATGAAATCGGATTACCTTGGATATCCACTACATTATTAGTTTATAAAACATTACCTTTAATAAAACCAGCCAAGGGGAAGCTCTTCAAACCTACCATTTTGGAAACTGAAGACCAAGTGCTTTTCAAACCTGCCGATTCTAGTTCCATCACCCATACGCATGCGCCCCTTCTACTCTGAATTCTGACATCCCGGAATGCGTTCAGAAACCTGCAAGTGGTTACTGACAAATACCTTCGAATATCAAAATGTACACTATAATATTTGTAATAATTATCAACCAATGAGAAAAAGATTTAGAAATACTACGGATCACTTCAAATTTCGCCCGGAATTTCGACCTGTGCCAATCGCCTCGAGAAATAACTCTTGACCAATGACATTATGTTTCGCGGACAATGTCCACGTTCCAACTCCCAAACGATAGATGACCACCAGGCAGTATAAAATGCTCCCGAAATGTTCAAAGCCACGACGACGCAATGTTGTTTTCCTTCCCTCGCCTGCTTAAATTCTTTAACTATGAACTCAAACTCGTCGATAGTCGATTTACTCTCCGTGAATCCAAATTGTCTCCTATTGAAACCGCCGCTGCCTCGCACAGCGTGATCAATTCGCGTGATCATGACTAAGTCCAAAGCTTTTCCCAGTACGGTAGCTATCGTCCAATTGGACGATAGCTGCCCGTGTCTGACACATCCGCCTTTTTAGGTTTAAGGATAAACTTCGCGTTCTGAATTTTCCAGCAACGGGGAAACACGCTCTTCTCCAAACAAATATTAAACAACCCGGTAAAGACACGCGGCGTCAACAGGCACACCTCTAGAGCTACACCTGAGAAGATTCTATCATGCTCCGGTGTCTGGTTAGGGTTCATCCTCCTAAGGGCCTTTGCAATCTCATAACCGAGAATTACCTTAACGGCTCCTGTTTATTGCTTCTTTATAGCTCCTCGTTGTATCATGTCGTTTAACACCACGCCCTCCTCTGAATCGTCCAATGAGGAAATTTTTTCCAACAAATATTCCGCCGTAGTTTTAAAACCATCTGTATGTTCGCTATTTAGAGTTGTGCGTGCAGAATTCTTGAAATTTATTTATTTATTTTTTTCAATTAGTGTTTTATATTCTCGGTTACTATTATACTCGATTTTTCTTTGTTCTCTTATTTTACCTGTGGCGGGTTGATAGTGGTCCTTAGTTTGCACGTTTTTGTACGTTTTGCGGTGTTCCCAGGTCTACCAAGGTACGCTAAGTTTAAATACTTTTCTTCCGCGGTATGAAGTATTCCTACGCATCTACCACCGCGATGTTTAATTTTTGCGCGAATATTTCTATTTAAATAGCTTCTCGACAGATTAATAATTCGTTCTCGAACGCGGGAATGCGTTCATTAAATTTTTGTATGAACTGTTTCCAATTTGTTTTTTTTTTATTACGAAACGATGGGAAGATAGCTTTGCTCGTTTGCGTGTGTCTCGTCATTAACATTTCAAGTTATTAACTTATGCTTACAAAGCGTGATTTCGACCGACTTCAATTTCCAATTACAAACGATCTACATTCTACAACATCGAGTGGTATACTGCAGTGACGTAGGTTTGAACTGCTGCCTCTTTGACCCTCAAACGTCGGCAAATATTTGTTGCTTAACACGCCCAAATCTCTTAGATCAACGATTTACAACCCTTTTGTTGTCCTCTATCGAACTACTCCATAATGGGGACTTGCACTAAAGTCCCCCTTAATGATCATTTTCGATTATCGTCTAATTTTCCAAAAAACGCTCTCCATTTGCTTATTAATTCTACTGTTTGTGGGTTTCCTGCCGCGAGCGAGAAACGTTCGCGCTTATAACCAAAATGTGTTAGATCCAGTTTTTAATGCCGTGGCCGTTAAAAAATTGCTCGAAAAGTTAATTAGCATTATCGTCACGCATATTTCGTCATTTGCTATTATACCGCTACGTGATCGCTTGCTGTGTGTTTGTAAAACCGTGTTCCCTTCCACAACTCATTACCTTATAGCTATACAAGTGCGGTTCCTGTACAAACCCGATGTCGATTTTATTTTGCGCGAATAGCTTTGCATAAGTACTGGTTGCCATTTACCTGTCCCTAAGTTTAATTGACCCCATTTAATATTCTTACTTCTTACAATTTTCATATGAGCTTTACAGTCCATAGCCGATATTGCATGTGAGCGTGTTTTTCAATCGCAACATTGTTGGGTATTTGCTCTATTTAACGTCATGACGAGTGTCGAGATTTGCGCTATCGCGTGATCTATCACTTGCCCTTGTGCAAACCACAAAGCAGGGGATTGCCATCCGCTATTTGTTGAATTTATGGTCGAATTTTGAGCAGTTACTGCACCACTGGATTTTCTGTTTGTACTCCATGGACCTGTGCTTGTACTCGTGGCAGAGGTAGCACTGGGTCATGGAAAATTTGCCTCTTGTTCATACTTTTCGCCACCTGACCTTGATAGCTTCCTCTAAAATCCGCCTCCAAAGTATGTTGTTCACTTCGAAAACTAGTTGCTGAACGGAACCCTGGGGCCCTTCCTGCAAACCTAAACTTCTCCTTAAGGTGGCTTTAAAGTTTCAGATTGCTGAAACGACGATTCTGGTTGGCGACCTGTCATACAAGCCTTTCAGCCTTCATTCCCGTTTTGCCTCTTCCTCATTGCTTCCGCTGTGAGCTACTTGCAGTCACCTCCGATCTTGGACTTCAACTTCTATGTGTCTTTACAACCAGCACACTCGACAACAACACCACTTCTGCGAGTCCTTCAAGCCCGGACAACAAATTCATCTCGAGCGGGATCTATATTTTTCTATAAGGTGTTCATCGCCTCTTTCTTGTGGTTCGGCTTGGCGTCAAAACGGACCACGAACGCCGACGCTGCACCTTCCGGTGCAACTCCTGACCTTCTAGCATCCGCAACGCCCAGTCTCATTGCATCAACTATTCCAATTAGTTGGTTTGCAATGTCGCAGATCTAGTCCGTGGCGCTACGAATCACCGACTGTCATCTACGATAATTGTAACGAAAGTTGCCGGTACTTTTTGTAGAAGACGGCGCGCGTCTTTCTCCCCTTAAACATCAAATGTTCCAGCTCTTCGAGGTAGCTAGCAGCATGGCTCCCGTTACTGCTAGTCTACGATTACCGCTGTCGTCTTGATAGTGAAGAAAATTCCAGCGCAATAACCGAGTTTTTTAATCAAAAACGGCTGAATCCATTATATCGTAGCATCTCTCAGTATTACAGTAGTCGCCGCTTCGCTTCAATTTTTAAGTTTGTATAGTGTTACAGGTCGTCCATAAATTAAATAACAGCGAAGATTAGCGTAGATTAAATACCAGTAAAGATGGTATCATGATAGTTGTGCTATAATAACTAAGATCAACTAAAGTATGTTAAACTGATAGATTTCACAAACCATATCGTCCTATTTTCAACATCGTAGACGGGGACTACGAAAGAACTATTTTTTAAAGTTAATACGGAGGTCGTATTTTAACGTGTTAATTAGGGCAGACATGTTTCTCAAAGAATAGTTGCAATACGACTGGTTGTTTATAGGAAATCTACACTACAGCGATCGTTCAGAAGTGCAAGTGCAAGTTATATATTACGGTGGATTTATAAGCTTAGATAGGTGTATATAAGCCAAGCATTTATTTATTCGTAGGTACCCCGTGTGTAGAAATCAATTTGGAATTTAAAACATGTCAATATAATTAAATACGGATAAGATTAGGTAAGATAATGTAGGTCTAATTTTTATGCTTCAATTTAGAACTAGGTTAATAATTAATTACTAATAAGATCGATGGCAAGCTTACAAATCGGATACAAATATTATTATAAAAGTTTTTCATATTGAGTGTAGTGTAATAATTAGTAATTTCTTAAGCGTAGCAGAAACTAAAACATTTGTGTAACTGTACAAGGTTGAATATACGAAAACAAGCTACAACGGATGGAAATTTCAAGGAACGAACGTGCAGTAGATAAATAACCCCAATAAAGCTTTTAAACGTTGAGAATATTTTTAAGTATAAATCGTTAGCTGAAAACACAGGGCTGTAAAAGCAACGGACAGATACATGTACAAAACAGATCGATAAAATCAGGCAAGAGACGCTATTTAGAATGTAATAGACACAGAGGGAAGATATCATATGGTCAAGTTGTTGTGACTTTCAAACGTCTGTAAGACGAAGATATTTTTAAAGTCAGTAAGTGGGACAAGCATGGAGCGTGTTCGCAGAAGATATTGATTTTCAAGGTGCACAGAAAAGTAGGGAGAAACAACTCGAAACAATGTGGTGATAGAGGGACTATGCAAAAAATAGAAAACGCGGGGTAGACAAGGACGCTAGAAACGTAGAAATGACATAGACAAGATAGGAAGGGTATGGAAAACAGGCTATAGGGTATTATAATGAGAGTAGAAGCGAGATAATAGTATGTACGCGCATATGAGAGGCGTGATTTTAGTTGTTTGGGGGTGATAGGAGTGTTAAGGATTCAGAGAAAATTAAGACGGTTGGCAAATTTAACGACTTTTTCGGAGTAAAGCAGTGTTTGCGTTTCAAAATTCTAGGTTTTCGACGATGGTTGTATTTTGGTGCACGTAAATTTTATGAATTGAGCAGCCGTTGGATAAAAGTTTCGAGGAATAATTGTGAAGGATACGTGCAACTTGAGAGGGGTTTTGGTTATATAAACGCGCTGGAGGAGGTAGGCGCTCTCTTAGTTTTCCGATTCTGTTGGATATTTCACCCTAGCTTCAAACTACTCCGAGATATTTACAAGTGTTTAAATGCAAAAGTTGGTGCGAGTTTAAAACGGAGTCAACCGTATAAAAGTATTTTGATTTAATTGAAGCGGGATGAACAGTAAGTAGCAACTTATTTGTAAATTGGATGAGGGTGCTTGTTGCACTTGCTTGAAAGAAACGATTGTTTATGGATCTGTAGCGGCAGTCCTGAGGGATTTTGGAATATGGTAGTGTAGAGGCCAAGCAAGTTTGCGGTATTATTGCTGTTCCTATTGGAAGGCAACGATGTGGAGTGATCCAGGTACGAGCAGTCGGTAGAGGAGAGCATCTTTAGAAGTGGTATTCTGGAACAAAATTACTCTCCAGGTAATGAAATTTTTTTGAAACTATTATGGTGGTGCTTATTTATTGTTTTAAACTATTAGTGATTTTGGGTTATATATTGTGATGAATTTATTAACAGAAAATTAATTGATTTACCTTTGTAAAAGAAATATTTAAAATCTGGGGATGTAAATAGATGTATATGATATAATTATGAATATTTCGCATTTGTACGAGATAAACGGGTCTTTTATTTAAAATTTTCAGTGCTAAAATTTTGCACGCAAATATAAAAAGGTTTATACTGAGCTCACCATAGACCAGGGGAAAATAAAGTATGGTTCTGGGATAGGCCCATCTACTTTAGTATGAGC
This sequence comes from Platerodrilus igneus, assembly GCA_036346225.1. NCBI lineage: Eukaryota > Metazoa > Arthropoda > Insecta > Coleoptera > Lycidae > Platerodrilus > Platerodrilus igneus. The sequence continues at coordinate 506,348 of JARFIW010001357.1, forward strand.
ATATGAATATTAACCAGCAGGAAATTTTTGTTGTATTAATTTGATGTGATTTAATATTGAGGAGGAGCATAAAATATTTAATGTGGATCAGTTTTGTAAATATAGAGATTGTGTGTTTTTAATGTTAATTTGTCCGAATAAAAAAGGTTGTATTTTTGGTTAGAGGGATTTTTTTTAATTTTTTGTATTATTATTAAATAGAAAGATAGTTATGGATTGTAGGGCAGATGAGCAGCCGTGGTGAGTATCCCTGGAGAAGCAGTCAGCCGAGCTAGCCGTGTGGTGTCAATTTTAAAAGAACATATCATGATCCAAAGTTTAGAAACAAAATTTATTTAAGTGATGATTAGTGAATTTTTCTACAGGTAATTTTACATTGATTAATTAATCGATCCAAGAAAGGGGCTCGAAAGACAGTCCATAGTAATTTTATGACCGCCAATTTGTGGGGCTGTATTTTTTACAGGTATAGATGCGCAGTAATTTTATGACGCCCAACATTGGGGGTCGAAGGAGAGCTCATAGTAAAATTATGACGCTCAAAGTGTGGGGTGCGAATTAACCTACAGAGGAAGCTTCACAATAATATGTGTGTGTATGTGTATGTGTATGTATGTGTATGATGTATGTGTATGTGTATGTGTATGTGTATGTATGTGTATGTTGTGTGTATGTGTATGTGTATGTGTATGTGTATGTGTATGTGTGTATGTGTATGTGTATTGTATGTGTATGTGTATGTGTATGTGTATGTATGTTTGTATGTGTATGTGTATGTGTATGTGTGTGTGTGTGTGTGAGTGTGTGTGTGGGCGTGTGCGTGTGTGTGTATTTTGGTTAAACAACGTTTTCTATTTCAACAAATAAATCGAAGGTGACTTTTTAATGCTTTTACAAATCTAAGGAAAAGAACTAACGAATGTTAATTTAAACATTTGGATATGCATACAAAATTTGTTACCATATACATGGTGATTTACTACCAATCATTAAATTCAATGTTTTTTAAACTGCCTAACTACATTAATAAAATAAAATACTTCAATATATCACCCATCGTTTGTATTTGTACATCCTAAATAACAAAGTTTGGTGACCTCGGTGTACTTGTCTTGTCATATTTGTACATTCAAAATATCGAGTTTATTATTTTTAATGTAGTTTTATTTTTATTTTCTTTCATGTTGTAGTTTATGCTTAAAACTATACTACACTAATCAGCAAGACCTCTAGATAGAGTATTCTATTCATTAATGACACCATGTCATATACAAATATTTTTGTCTTGTATGTCTACTCCAGTACTGACTTGCTTTTTAACTTCCCGAATTTCTTGCTCACTGTGTAATTTCAAAGGAATGGTGATTAAAAATATCTTTATTTGATTGTTTTCTTTACACTTACCCGATTCTCTTGATCATCTATTCTCATTTAAGTTACTTGCTTATGTAGATGTTTGCATTTGCTTTACTGTTTTTACATTCCAAACGTATCTTTTGCAATATCCCAAACATAATTCCATTCAGCATTGTATATGGCTTTTTCTAAATCTACAAATGTTAAATATGTCAATTTAGTCTTCTTTATTTTATCTTATAGACAAAGGATGGTTTATCTCCTAATCAAAACCGACCTCCACTTCTTCTACTTTTCTTGCCACCCGTCAGTATAGAATGTACTTCTAAAGTTTTGACAGATGCGAAGAGGTTAAGAATTTCTGCTGCTTAGGAAGCCAACTATTGCAAGATGGGAAAAGTGTAAATGATATAAAACAGATTAGTACAAGACCGTGCTATATTTAACAAGAAAAAGCAACTGCTGTGTTCGAAGACAACAAACATGCAAACAAGGGAAAGGTTTCCGAAAGCATATCTGTGGGGCACAGCATTGTACGGCTGCGAAACGTGGACAGTAGGAGTAGCTGACAGGAAAAAAGGTAGCAGCCTTTGTGGTGCTACAGACGTATGATGAAGATATCATTGACAGATTAAGTGACGAACAAAGAGGTAGTAGAAATGGTGAGAGAAGAAAGAAATATGTGGAAATTTGTCTTGTGTTACTTCTTCAGAAAGTTTTAGTAATTTTGAAGGTGTCATTTGTTGCTATTACTTTACAGATATTTCAGTCTGTTAATGCTTATAGGAATTCTAATTTTAAAATCGAATTTCCTTTTCATCTGTCTCAACGAATCGTGTCTACCAGTTTACTTTCTCTTTACTGTATAAAGTTTTTCGCTTTGCTTAATCACTTATTCTGTCCGCCGTGTTAATTTTTACATTTTTCTAAAGCACCGCAATTCAAATGGTTTTCCATTCACAGTCCATACAAATATTCTTAAAAATGCTTTTCTTTTATATTTAAATTATTGTTTGATGTGGGACATATTATTTCTTCACATAATATCACTTTTATTTCTCCCATCCACTTTCAGTTTTGTTTTACATAACAAAATTACCCGACTTCAACAAACCTGCCCTGTCCTATTTGTACATTTAAAGGGCAAAAAGAAACAGCTGTTTTTTTTAAATAAAACCTTTCTTTTTTCGGACGATCCCTTTAATCAGTTGTAACCCATACTTAGAAGTCCTTTATCTATTCTTGTATTTTATAAGAAGTCCATTGGTTAGTTGAAATCTACACCCTGCATAGTTAATAACACAATCAAAGTTAGCTGTATTTAATTAAAGTTTTAACAAGCAGTAATGCGCGTATCATTCACCGTGAAGAGAAAACACAATTAATATGAATATAAAAATAATGCACCCCAAATTATTTTAAATCTAGTTTGTTTCGTGGTACAACAATCAAATTTCCATCAACGTTTGTTCAATATTAATGTGAATTTGCGGCAAAAACTAAATCAACGAGTTTGATTAAAAGTGCGGTTAGTATTGCGTAATGCATGTTTCGATTGACTTCTACAAAAAATCACAGATAATTAAACTGCATAATCCATTAAAGCTTTTAATGGTCGGCACCCGTTTGTAGCATCGATGAAATAACGTACTTAAAATATATAAAACAAAAACATTAATATCAAGACTATTACGTATTTGATTTGCAAAATAAGTTGGAGAGCTTTTGAACAATCATTAGCAGTCCAAGAGTAAAGAGGGGCGTGACTCATAGCCCAATCTAAATCACGAAAACCCTCATTAAAATATGTAAATGTTACTGGGAACTAAATCATAAAGAACACCAGTAAGTCGACAGTAATTCCGCTTATAGAGCAAATTCTTACAGGGCTTTTTGTGACTAAAGCATTCTATAATTATAATGAATGTACAATGATGTATAAATACTATAGACGGTTTTGAATGATATTTTATGTTATTTCGATTGTTCTAATTGCTTTTGCATTCAAAGTGTTGCAAGCACGTCTGTACAGAAAATTTTCCTTAGTAATACCAGTTTAGTTAGTAGTATATAGTGATTCGCATTTTCAAAATAAAATTCAATCGAATTAGATTGAAAAATTCGAACTTAGCGTGCTACTAATTATATTTATGTTTCTCTTTTTCCATAACGTTTGTATCTGATGCTATATTGAACCTACATTTGAAATGGTTCAATATTAATTAGGTAAAAGGTTGCACGTTGCCACGTTCCCTTCACTAAAACGTTGATATTATTTAAGGTGGTAGGAGTCATACTTTTCTGAGATCGTTTTGTTCAGATTAAGTTATTCTTCCTTTGGTTGTGTAACAAACACTCTTTTGCAATAACGATTCTTTATTATCAACTGATTACACAAGCCTTTATTTAACCACTTGAGCAACACAGAAATTCTAATGTACTCAGGGCAATTTATTCCAGTTAATCGCTAGCAGCACTAATACTAGCTTCTGTAAAGCTACAATGCTGTCTTCTTAAGTACCTTAGAGAAAGGCGACTTTGTAACTGTGAGCGACTTTGATCAAATACATATCCCTACTTTATTCGTGTCTGTGTGGGGAGCAGTATGACTCCAGTGGTATTGTTTGTGATGGGATCGCAACCTTCAATTCTATTTATATAACCAGTCTCATTTTGTCACTTCAAGTGTGTGCTTCTCGTCGCTTAGTAATAACGAAATTGTAGCATACTTTATGATTTACTGCGCAACTGACTAAATGTGAGTATTATAGTGGTGTGCATTCACATACGTTTTAATGTGTATGTTTTGTTTTAATGTCATTAGCAAAGCATCGGAATACTACGATATCTTAGAAATTTAAGTTACACTAGTTTCACAAATTGTAAATAAGCAACCTAGGGCGAGTTTGACCACTGTTCACTTAATTTATTTTCTTGTTCTAGGACCAATATGGTTCGAGTGTATAGAAAAAAGTTTGGAACAAGATCTTATAAAAACTATTCTGATGAAGTGTTAAAAGAAGCACTTGCTAAAATCGCTAATAACAACTTAACAATTAGGGCAGCATCTTGTCAGTACAAAATCGCTTTTGGAACTTTGTATTGTTACGAGCTACTATTAGGCAACCCGTCAAACATACAGCCGCCATAAGCACTGTATATTCTCCAGGGACCGAGAATTTTCTAGCAATTACTGGAGGATGAATCATCCTTTTAATTCAGGGTATAAATAAGACCGATGATAAAGTACTGAGTTAGTTTATATCAGAATGTCGAGTATAAATTATATTGTGTAAAGTTAAATAGTTGAGTTTTTGGAAGTCCAAGAGTAAACATAAATGTTATATTATGTGAACGTGTCTAATGTACATGCAGCTTGTAGAATACATAAATAGACAAAAGTGTAATAAATAAATAGTTGTGTTAGTGTTGTTAATAGACCTATGGCTAAGAATTTAGTTTAAGACGATATTAGTGCTTGTAAATTCATTAGTGTGATACTGCTTCATTGTTAATTGGACTGAAAACATCTATAAACAAGGCATATACTGTTAATTAGACTTGTGAACAGTGAGTAATAAAGACTCTTGTTATTACTTGTTTTAAATTAGTGAAACGTGGTAGTAGTAGCCCGCTACAGTATAATAGATTTAAGGGTAAACACGTTCGTAAACCTGGAGGACAACCAGTATTTTCGCCACCTGAGGAAAATGCATTAATACAAGCAATTGTAAGATGTAGCGACTGGGGATTTCCCTTAGATGTTCTTCATGTTCGTATGTTCATTAAACATTATTTAGATAAACGTTGTGGAACTATAGCAAGATTCAAGGCCAATTTACCTGGCAGAGATTTTGTTTATTCTTTGTTAAAGCGAAATAAGACCGTTGCTACGCATCGACTTGCAGCAAATATAAAACGTACGAGGGCGTGCTTGAACCGAGAAACCATCGAGAAGTATTTTGAAAATCTAAAAGCAACACTTACCTACAGATATTCCTGCGGAAAACTACGACGAATCGCATTTGTCAGACGATCCCGGAAAATCAAAAGGCATTTTTAGAAGGGGAACAAAATACCCGGAACGCGTGGTGAATCATTCTAAATCAGCAACCTCAATTATAATGTGCGGATCAGCAAGTGGTGTGCTATTTCCCCCTTACGTTATTTATAAAAGTGACTGCATGTGGAACACATGGTGACAAAATAGTCCAAAAAGAGCGCCTTGTTGCACCGAATCTTGTTGTTCACAAGAAACAGGTTTGCCAGGACAAAACATGGTTGGATAGACTCCAGTACGTTTGAAGACTAGTTTACACTCACGTTTTTACCTCATGCGAAAAAACTTCCTTGTAGAAAAGTTCTCATAGGAGATAATTTATCATCACATTTAAATGAGTCTGTCATAACAGCTTGTGATGATAATAATATATCTTTTACGTGCCTGCCTTTAAACGCAACCACCCACATTAGTCATCCATTAGACGTAGCTTTCTTTTGTTCTTTAAAAGGAGCATAGCGAAAAAAGCTTTCAGATTGGAAACTTATGCATCCCAGTAGCGGCCCTTTGCCTAAAGAAACTTTTCCGAAGCTGGTGAAAGAGACTTTAGCTGATATGGATGGTACCGATAGCAAAATTTCAAAAAATTTAATAAGCGGTTTTGTTGCTACTGGAATATTTTCAACAGAGCCCGAGAAAGTCTTGCGCAAGTTGCCAGAATCCCCCGACAAGGATGTAAACCGAACGGTCAATGATTCTCTTACACAATTCCTCCAATCTCAAAAGGCTGAACAAGCTACTTCTTCGCGGAAAAAACCAACAAAAATTCAAGTTGAGTCTGGACGAAGTATAACGGTAGCAGCATCCGATGATGAGGAGCATCCACAGAAGGGCGATGAAAGTCTTGAAGAATCGACAGACTCTGAACTATTCGACAGTGGATCAGAAAATAATGATGAAAATTCTGCTTCACCAGAAACCAGTTTAGATAAGTCTCATGAATCTGAAAAATCTGAAAAACAATCCATTTCACTAGAAACCGGTTTACATAAATCTTTGAAAACTGGTCAGTTCGTGCTGGCCAAGTTTTCTTTCGAAAAACGTCAAAAGTAGATCTATAAATATGTTTGTTTAATTCAAGATCTTGTTGATGTCATCATCATTTTGTTTTCGACCTTACTTAAGGTCGGTTTGACGCAGCTCTAACTTCTTTTCTATTCTGTGCTAATCTAAAAAGCTCTACATATCCTTCACAACCTAAATTTCTAAAAATTTGACTAATATAGCTTGGTCTAGGTCTTTCTATATCCTCCTATCTTTTTCCTATCCACCTGGCTCTACATAGATATTAGCAACCTGATGGTTGTTAAAGAACACTAACATGTTTACATGATTATCATTTATAAGGAAATGAACTATAACCTGGTTATCCGCTTCAAAAAAGGAAAAATGTTAAATTATATGTTTATGGTAAGGCTTAAGCAACGAATCGCTGACAACATGCCAGACCGCTAACTAATTGTGAGTTATGTCATGGTGACATTTGGATAATTGATTTTTATTTACTTATTCTTTTTGTTTTGTTTTCGAACTTACTTATTAAAGTAGCTTTGACGCAGCTCTAAATTCTTTTCTATTCTGAGCTAGTCAAAAAAGGTCTACATACCCTTCACAACCTAAATCTCTAATAATTTGACTAATATAGCTTTGTCTAGGCCTTCCTACTCTATTTTTATTTGGTAGTCTATAATCTAAGACTTTATTAAATAGTCCCTCATGTCTAAACTGGTGCCCTATCATTCTATCTCTCCTGACCTTTAATTGTTTCCATATACAGGGTTCCTCGCCTATCCTTCTATAAACTTCCTCGTTTGTTACTCTATCTGTCCAACTAATCTTTAACATTCTCCTATAACACCAAGTTTCAAAAGCTTCTATCTTTTTCTTATCTACTTCTTTAATTGTCCAAGTCTTACTACCGTATAGAACGCTCCATACGTACGACTTTAAGAAACTTTTTCTATTATCTAAACTAATACTATTAGCTATTAGTAAGTTTTTATTTTTTAAAAACATTTTTCTAGCTTGAGCTATTCTAGCTACTATATCCCTTCTGCTACGTCTATCCTTTGTAATTATACTACCTAAATAGCAAAATTCATCTACCTCCTCTAACTCGGTATTACCTATTTTTAATTTTGGTTTAGAACTTGTTGATGAAGACGAACTAATAGTTTTAGGTTAAAATCTGTAGGCTCTAAGAAAAAGTTTAGTGTGGTAAAAGATGACATCTCTTCTATTACTAGAGATGACATTTTAGAGTTCTTACCGTTTTCAACAATTCTAACTGATAATGACAGCATTGTTTACACTTTTACAAATAACATTAATATAAAGGAAACTTAATATGTAAAATATTATGTAGTTGACATGAGAGTTTATAAATAAATGATTTCTACGTATTGATGCCATATATTCACATCCTTATACCTAAATAATTCAATATTTTAGTAACGGCAATAGATAAAAATATAATTTAAAGACTATTGTAGCACTATATGTGGTGACTGTTATTTTGAATCAAAAAATCACAGACGATCAAAGTAGCCTCACTCGAGTTTAACTTTGATCAACCCTATTTATTTTTGTAAATTAAAAAATGTAATTCAAAAAAATGTGTGTCCTCTAAAATTCGAGATGTCCAAATGATGCAATTCGGCTATAATTTTAGGCATTTCCAACTCTCATAAGTTTAGATATAATCGACAATTAAAGTTCAAATCTGAGCCAAGTCACCCTGATCCACGGTACTACTCAATGCACTTATAATTAACTATCGAAGCACTAACTGTTAATTTATGTCGATTACTACAATCATTCTCATAGATAGCCCTATTTATTTCAACACTATGTTAACACTAATTTATCTCATACCACGAGCTTATAGCTTACAACTCGAATAAAATTAATATTGTATTCAAAGCTTGAAGCGGACTGATACCTGTGGACGGACGGGCAATCTATATACTTATTTGAATTGTTCTAGAGCATTCTAAGAACCTACCAGAATTATGCAAATAATATCGAGAAGGTTCCTATTAGTAGCTCCATAAAGCTTTTAAATGCGAACTTTGCAAACTGTCAATCATGTCCATCTGAAGATGTTACGCCACAGGATGTGGCCATCAATTACCCTTTGTGTACAGATGCCGTGTTTATGTTCAGATGTATTATTCTGGTCAAAAGTAGACCATATGACTCCTTGTTACATGGCCCCCTTCCCTTTAAACTGTTCTGTCCCAGAACACTTTGTGACCCGGACATCGGAAGTCCCCGTGGTGGTAAAGCACAGTCGGAACTATTTCTGCAGTTTCCATGTTGATGAAGGTCTCAATCAACACTCTTTATAACAGGCACCGTACCATTTGGATTGTAACCACCCACCAAGATAAGAACCCTGGCTTTATGGAACAGTACCTCTAGCATATTTCGTACCACCCTCCAGTTCAATTCAACGAGTCCATAAGTGATCTTGAATATGGCCAACCTTTTGTCGCCAAATCTGATCGTCTGGCATTTGAAATCCACTAACGCCTTTCACTGATCCTCATAATTCGATTTAGCAGAACACTATTGCTTAATCACCTGGTAATAGATACCATGATGTTAGGCCTTCCAACCCTGGTTGTTGTCGGCGAAGTTGATCCAAACTACTAAATTTATCTTTAAACATCTAAGCAAGTGCTTGAGACATATCAAAGTCCGCCGCTATGCAATGTGCCAGGAAGTGTTCCAATAGCACTTCGCGTAGATCAACCTGAATATCTTTCGTGACCCAAAACCAGCTCTGCCTGTGCCACTGTACAGAGACATGAACCAATCATAACTCGGCTTAGAATTTTATTCATTCTCAAGCGCGTAACTGATTGTTCGTTGTAATGCTTGCCAATATACCATGTCGTTACTATTTTTCACAACTATGGACTCTTCCAATGTCTTTGTAACTAGGCAACAACAAAGCGGAAAATTTTAGAACACTTGCCCAGGAAATGTTGACAACTTACCATAAATGGGATGTAATATATCGCTAAGTTGCATTATATTACATTCAATTTGGACTTTTTCTCAAACAATTTGTGAGTTGTCGATGAAGAGCATGGCTAACGTTTCCTTCATTTTCAGCGTTGGAAAAACGATACTAGGAAAATGGGATGGAAATATGGTGGGTGAATACTGTTGGTTACTGATTAGAGAGAGGAAACCCTAATACATCACTACACAAAAGAAAATGGTCAATTAGAGCATTCAGAATGGGTTTTATGTACAATTTCTAATATTAAATGCACGTAAGTATTTTAGTGTTGTATTTCGAAACAAAACTTTGTTTTATCTGAAACTGTGCGTATTAGGAAAAAACTAAAGTAAAATCGAATTTAGCTTAAAGAAGCGTATCAGGATTACCTATTTGTAATTAGGAACCAGAAAATTTAATGAACAGTATAATTTTGTGAAAGTTTTGATATTTTTAACCGAGAACGATTGAAGATGGGGACAGTGGGCGTAAGTTCAGCAGTTACATTAAGACATTTTCAGAATTTTGTATTTCAGGTGTTAAATTCTGATTTTTGAAAAAGCAATGTTTTTTATTACAAGTTAGTATAAACACTTTCTTAGAACACGAAGTTTTTAAAGGATGAACATCTCATTGAAATACCTTATACGTACCATTCGTTATAATATAATTATAAATTTTAATCTGTAGAAAAGCAAGTCCATTTATTATGCAGCCTTTACTACAGTGTACTGCTGCATATGCATAACATGTATTTAAAAGATTTAAATATATCTAAAGCTAAATTATTACACCAAAGTCGGTCACTCCCTTGAAATTATCTTATGATAATTGCAAAACCTATAAACTTCAATTAATGGCAACAAATATATTTATATAAAAGCTGATCAAAGTTTCACCAGTTGACTTACGAGTCCGCATTATGGGACGCAATTAAACCCACGGACCAGACTGATGTACGATGACGCATCTGATCGGGACTTCTGCTACTCCTGATTAATGTAAATGTGAAAACCAGTATTATTTTAGCTACTTACTCTACAGTTACAACGAAACATTGGTATTATTCAGTAGCTGCTTGAGAAGAATTGTAACACAACCTTTAGCGACAAGATGACAAGTATTGTATTGGTAATTTTGGAAGACAAACATATTGAAGCATCTGAAGTTTAGTATTTGACGGAAGCTTAGCTAACGCAAATAACTGGTTTCCAATTCACAATATGTTAATAAAAGATTAAATTATTTTGAAAAAATGAGAAAATCTGAAGAATTGCAAACTTACGGTTGGGATAAGATCACAAGTTAGATGACGTCTGTTTCTCCCTCTCTCCCTTAATCTTAACTTCAAGGTTATATTGACGTCGCGTTTCACTGATTTCTATCTTCAGCTAATTCTTTCTGTGCCCTAAAGTAATCTTTACCTACGTATATTTAAATCTAGTTCTCGTCTATGATTGAGACTTTACCTTGCTTTAAAGATTTTATCTTCTGGTTTGACTTTTACGACTGTCTTAACTATTCTTTCATTCTCACAACATGAATTATCAAACTACTAGGTGTGGCTATCAAATTACGGGACTGATGCTATTACAGACAAACTACGCATGCACCAAAGCCATACCACCGACAGCTGTGTAGCGTAAATTCTTCCTTTTCGATTGGCGCCCCATCGTTTGTATAAGATCTATTTCTTTATTTTGCCGGAAAACGAATTGTCGTGAAATTTTATATGAAACTTGGAAAAACGCTACTAGGGATGGACTCGGGCTCGGGCTTTCGGGCCGGCCCGGCCCGAGCCCGGCCCGATTTCGGGCTCAAATCCGGGCCGGGCCGTTGACTACATTATTCGGGTCGGGCCCGGGCCGGGCCTATCTTTTTTCGGGCCGGGCCGGGCCAAACGACTCGGGCCGTCCCGAACTTTTCGGGCCGAAAAACGCACGTGTAGATACTCTATTGTCCCTTCACTTCTATCTCACATTGAGTAAGTAAACGTTCTTAATTATATTTTTACGTAGTGTTTTCATGAACCCATTAATAATCAGTTTTTCGTCTTGTTTACTGTATAGGAGACGTGATATTATAACTCACTTCTTATACCGAATATTTTTTCTAGTCCTATTTAATGTTCCTCATGCTGTACTTTAGGCAAGTTAAAGATGCCCAAGAACATCAAACTAGGTGATTTATTCATAATTCAAAAGTTTGCACGATTTATATTATGTATATGTATATACTCCATATCGCAATCATGCGGCGAACGTAGATATTATCAATCGCGTGTATAATTTATGTCTACCGCTTAAAACACTAGAGGGTTATTGCAACGTTCATTTTACCAATTTTTTAATAAAGTTTTCCCTTATTTGACATTTACACATGCGCAATTACACCTTTAATGTTTGTACTTTACTAAAATACAGGACACCTTTATTTAATTTAAATACAGGCAGGGAATGCTTTTACGCCTTAATTTTGACATATGCCAAATGCCTAACGTACAAACTTACATTTAATTGTCTGCTTTGTGTATAAATATAGCGAAATAAATGGTTTTTTGTAGTATTGTTTCCGTAATTAAATTTAGAAATATAATGTCCAAGTTTATAACACGAAAAAGATATAAAACGTCAACGCTCTAAATACGAGGATGCTGTTTTGTAATGCTTTTCCTAGAAGTAAACTGTAAAAATCCTCTTGAAAACAGATATGCTATATGCTTTGAAAGGAGTAAAAACAGTGTCTTGAAGTAAACTCAAAAAGTATTCCGCGAAAACACTTTGACAACACATACAAATGTTATCGAATCAGTGGGAAATAAAAGACTCAAATAATAAAAAAAAGGTTCATCTTTGTGTAAATACAATTTCTTTGATTTTTTCCAATATAGTTAAACATGTATTATAGGTCACCTTATCACAAAAGAGATTAATTCTTTATTCATTTTTAAAACATAACCTATAGATATAGAATACTAAATATATATGCCAGAATAAAGAGTAAGGGAAAAGACACTTGCATTAACACTCCTTTAGATTGGATGCAAACTTTTAAAAAAGGATACTTTATTTGGAGATTCTTTTAATAAACTCTGCTTGGAATGAGTTTACAACAACTCTCTAATTTCAAATAGGTAATTTTAGTAAAATATTTTGAAGTAGGAACGACAAAATAAAGCGGACGCAAATTTATTATAAAGGTTATAAGGTGCGTTGAGCGTACAATTTCATAAACATTGAAAATTGCTAAACATTTTGTACCTTTGTTACCTATTTCTAGGATTTTTTAAAGAATTGTTACGTTTATTTTCAGCATAAATTAATTACACTATTTTTCTCCCTTATTAATATAATACCCGCTCGAATAAATTCTGTTTCTACTGTTAAATCCTTTAACATAATTAATAATAAACACGCTCTCGAATAAATTCCTCAACTTAAATCTAGTTGCTTTGAAACGACAAGTTTATGCAACAACTAAATAGTTATATCCTGTTTCAGGTACCCGTTATCTTGGTATACATTACGACCGCCTATAATGATTTTCTCTATTGTTTCAATGTAAAAACTTGTTGAAATAAGGTCGCACACTATCTGATAAAACCCGGTTTTCCAGTTTTAATCGCGCTTCGATAAGCAAGGATTTGCAGTTGGAATTCGTGTTATTTGAACCATTGTTAAATTTGCTTCTACAGCTTGTGCGTCGACATATTTTTTACATTATTCGTCACCGTATTTCAAAAGCAATGCACGTTTGTTTATTTTCTGTTCAACAACTAGGAGGTGTCTTGCGTGGATTGCTTTTTTTAACTGGAGGCCAAATGGGTTCTTCCTTTCTGTAGACCAACTGCTTTTGCGCGTAGGTCGTTGCTGTAGTTACGATGCCAGGAGAATGGATCCTGAATACCGCGGCGTTTCTGTGTTGACCCGCCCTCGACGGTTTTCAAGCTAAGTATCCGGACACCTACAGGTATGCAACTCGTTTTCTTTTGAGTGTACTTATGTGACAAGAAACGTCACATCGCAGAACTATTGTTCGATGCTGCTAATCGATATTATCGCTCTACATGTGTGATGTACCTGTGTTAAAAGTATTGGACAGACACACGCTTATTCATTTTTACTGATTAGTTTATTTTACAAACGGTACTATGTACGATTTAAAAGATATCTGATAAAAGCTCCCACACGTGAATTCTTTCCTACTAATTAGTTATTTTACAAAAAGTATTAGGTGAAACTTTAAAAATGTTTGACAAAAGCTCTCACAGGTTTATTTACTACTGATTAATTTTTTTTGTGTGTAAATACGAGATGCGCACTTCGTATCTAATGTACTAAATTGTTCATATCACCTAACTGTTTGCTTTCAAATAGTAACGCTTAATTTATTGCTCTTGCTTGTTTGTACAGAATCCGTTATTTATTTTTATTTGTTAATAGATCATCGTGGGCAATGTGTTTTTTGTTTCTTTTTGGTATGTAGGCGAATCCCCCCACTCTCCGCGTTTAATAGTTAGCCTGGTACTTACTTTTCTTCCGGCTACGTCTAGGTACGTAACAGAATCAAAAATCAAATGATATACTACGATATATTCCACAAGTATCTTGATTGTAATTCAAAATCATTATACTCTTAAATTAAACAAAAGAGTGATAGTTACTTGTTGAACACAACAGAAAAAAATATCTTCTCATTCGCTGAATAAAAGTCGGGCCGGCCCGAAATTTCGGGCCGGCCAGGCCCGGCCCGGCGGGTCGGGCCGTCAATTTTTATTTCGGGCCGGGCCTCGGGCCGAGCCGGTTACCTTTCTGCGTCGGGCCCGAGTCCATCCCTAAACGCTACTGAAACTTATCCTTTATCGAAAGAAGTTATGACAATGCATGTTAATCACGTACGCCTGGTTTTGAGTAGTATAAGCGATTACAAATTAGCTGAAAAGGAACGCTGTGCCAGTGACGTAACTACAATTTGGGGGCCCTCTCGCAAAAAATATTATGAGGCCCGATTTAATAAAAATTTTTAAGAAACATAAAATTCACCATAAACTTTATTTAGCATCTAACACAAAACTATAAATTAAATTTTTTGCGGGCTTTAATAGCAGCGAAGTTGTCAATAACATCCTAGAGCTCCATTTTGGCAGCTGTTTCTGATTCTATGTTAAGCAAAGCTAACATACATAACCTATCTTGGCCCATTCTATTACGCAGATAATTCTTTATGAAAATGATCTTTCCGCTGAAGCAACAGTTATTGGTATTGTCAAAAATAAAAGAATTACCGAAACTAAATCGTCAAATGTGGAACACATACCATAGTGGTTAACAATTAGTAAAAATCCAATATCTTTTATTGTTTTGATTTTCTTCAGTTCATTTTTAAAAGTATTGGTAAATAATAATATTTGCAAACCTAAACCATCGGATAAGTCATTTGAATAAAATGAACAAAGAAATTCAGCTTTTCTAATTATTTGGTCGTCTGCCATTTGAAGTAAATTTTTAGGAATAAAGAATGAAAACATATCTGCCACTTCGTGAAATCCTTTAAAGCGTGTACGAATTTGAATAATTGCAATATCAACTATTCGAAAGAAAATATTAATTTTAAAATACATTTCCTCATCTGTAAATCGATGATCTTCCAAATTCATCAAAAAATTTCTTCTTATTTTAGTTCTCCTTTTAGAAAAATTTTCCGAAACTACCCAATTTCTAGCAATATGTGTAGCCTCTGTTTTCAAAGCTTCAAACTTGTTTCTTATTGCAGTCAATTTTTTAAATATTTCCTTTAAAGTTTCGGACGCTTTTACTACATCCAAATCTTTTCTTTGGAGTATTTTTGAACCAAAATTTATTTCTCCAAACAAATTTGTCAGTACAACCGTAATTAAGACAAAGTCAAATTTCTCCATGTTACTCTTTATTCTGTTTGCTTCCTGAATTTCTTTGCGGTGTTTGCTTTCAAGAATTATGTTGGGTAACTCTTCATTATATTCATGTATTTTACTTTAACAGCTAATGTCGAAATTAGTCTTCCAGCCCGGAGGGTTGGATTTAGTTTTTTTAATGTGATTTGCGACTCATCTGTTATAGAACTTAATATATCCCACCTTATTAATACTATTTCCGAAAAAGTTATAAATGTCTTGTAAATATACAAAATAAATTTGAATTTCGGGAATTGCATTGATTGCATCATTAATAACTAAGTTTAAATTATGTGCTACACAATGCACGTAAAGAGCTTTAGGTTTTAATTCTAGATTGAACGGCAGTGTAGTGCTGCTCATGTTACTTGCACCGTCAAATCCTTGGCCGCGATACTTATTAATATGTACACCATCATTCTGTAGAATATTCATTATCTGGTTACTAATACCTTCAGCAGTTTGAGAATGTACTTGAAAACAAAATCCCTGAAAGTATAATAAATATAATTTACTTATAATTACATAAAAATAATTTACCTAAAAATGTCTCTTGAATATAGGTTCCGTAGGCACGCCCATGTCAGTTTTCATAATTTTAACATACCGATAAGTAATGCTAAGTTGATCAATGAGTGGTGTCAGCAATGACTGAAAAGTAAGGGACTTCCACGATATCCCCTAATAACTTTTTTCTCAAAGTTGTACCTAGACAGTCAATTAACTCATTTTGAATTTGTAGAGATAAATATTTGATGGTATTTTTGGGTTTGTTAACCACTTCTCGCATGACATCGTCGTATTTAGCAAGCAGCGTCACATCGGATAAGAAACTGCCGTTATTAATGTCATTGATAGTTTCTTGGCCTTTACTTCCTTTGCTAGTCTTTCTAACACTTGTCGCCAAAAATGTTATTGTTTCAAAATGCTCTCGTCATCTACGTTATCTACACAATTCAGTCTTTTCAAAGTCTCTTTAACATGACATGAATCTATATGCGTCACACTATCTCTGTGGCTTTTAATTCTCCTAGATAAGCCTTATCAGTCATTAATACCTTTCTGTCACCCAGACTTAATTGTAGAAAACAGCCAACATGGTTCACAATAAACTTTGTCGTATATGGGGGAGTTACATAGCCAAGTTAAATCAATTTCTATATTAGATATATAATTTTCAGAAAAAAATGTTTTAGCATTTCGGACAACAGGGTCCGTATTTCAAAATAAATCTCTTAATGTCTGTTGTTAATTGTATACCAATATACAGGGTGTAGCAAAATAAGTGTAAAATATTTCAGGGAGTGATTCCTCATCGTAAAAGAGATAGGGTCTTTCATATAAAAAACTTCATTGGAGCATCTCTTGTTAAGATACAGCCCCTTAAAGGGGGTACATAAAATTTGTTTTTTATTTTTCTTACAAACACTAAAAAAGTTACAAAATTGAAATTAAGGTGACATTTTCTACTATCAAAAATACACCTACTCAGTAATTTATTTGGTTTACTCTATGGTTGTAAGGAGTGGAAAACGCAACCCCTAAAATTTATTTCCAATGTAACTTTTTGTCTTATTATTTGTTTGCCATTTAAAAATTTATTTCCAATAGCTTATTTTATTCTAAACAAAAAATGTCTCTTGAATTTTTTGCCCAAAATTAACCAGTTCGCAGAAAAAAGTTATTTTACAAACCACTACAGAGATACATCGTCATAAGACGAAAATGCGAAACTAATTTATCTAGTAGACCGCTATTAGTGATAGTGACAATTAAATTGTTATCACGTTGTCAGTTTGTAAACTTTTGAAATTGAATTAATAATTGTGTGTCGTTGTTCTGTTTTTAATTTGTTAGTTTAATTATTCACTTGCTATTAAAATGGCATACACAAATGAGGAAATGGCTGATATGCATTACGTTTACGGTCTGTCGTAGGGTAATGGGTTAGAAGCTTGTAGAAGGTATGCTGAAATGTATCCTCAACGGCAGCTTCCTTTGCATAGAATATTTGCCCAACTTTATCAACGATTACGAGAATATGGTTCATTCGAAAAAAGAACGCAGGATTGTGGTCGCCATCGAGAAGTTAGAACACCACAGCTTGAAGAAGCAGTACTTAATTTGGTTAAAGAACAACCCACTAGCAGTTATAGAAAGATTGCTTTCGAGTGCAATGTTGATCATATGACGGTATTACGAATTTTAAACGAACAACTCATATACCCCTACCATCTACAACGAGTACAGGCACTGTTACCGCGAGATTTTCCTAACCGTCTTGAATTTTCCAATTGGATGCTGGAAATGATAAGAAGAAATCCTAACTTTCTGAAGACGATCGAATTCACAGACGAATGTACTTTTTCTCGGGACAAGATTAATAATTTTCATAATAACCACATATGGGTTGATGAAAACACCCACGCTATTGTCCAAGCTAACCATGAAGAACATTTTTGTTTTAACGTGTGGGTCGGAGTTATTGGGGATTATTTAATTGGCCCTCATTTTCTACCTCCTCGATTAAATGGCGAGGCATTCACTCAATTTTTAAGAGAAATGCATTCAGTACTGCTGGAGGAAGTTTCTTGTGGTATCAGAAGGGTTATGTTTTTATGCATGATGGGGCCCCCGCTCATTTTCGTCAAGCAGCACCTCAGCATTTAACTCAAACATGTCGAAATCATTGGATAGGTTGAGGAGGACCACAGAATTGGCCCGCTCGATCCCCGGATTTGAATCCTCTCGATTTCTCTACTTGGGGCCATTTACAGAGTTTGGTTTATCCCACTTTTGTTCACGATGTAGACTTAAAAAACCGCATTATCGATGCGTTCAGGGTAACTAGAGAGACTCTAGGAATATTTGAGCGAATACGTGGCTCAATGTGCCGACGTCTAGACGTATGTGTAATGACAGTAGGTGGACATATTGAACATTTACTATGATTTCTACATGTTGTATATTTTGTTATTAATAAATTAGTTTTATTTATAAATCTTTAATCATACTTTGATGCAGGTAGTAACTACAAAATAACAATAATAATCCAGTTCGTATTTATGACGATGTATCTCTGTTTGTAAAATACTTTTTTTTCTGCAAACTGGTTAATTTTGGGCAAAAAATTCAAGAGACACTTTTTGTTTAGAACGAAATAAGCTATTGGAAATAAATTTTTAAATGGCAAACAAATAATAAGACAAAAAGTTACATTGGAAATAAATTTTAGAGGTTGCGTTTTCCACCCCTTACAACCATGGGGTAAAGCAAATAAATTACTGAGTAAGTGTATTTTTGTTAGTAAAAGATGTCACCTTAATTTCAATTTTGTAACTTTTTTAGTGTTTGTAAGAAAAATAAAAAACAAATTTTACGTACCCCCTTTAAGAGGCCGTATCTTAACAAGGGATGCTTCAATGAAGTTTTTTTATATAAAAGACCCTATCTCTTTACGAAGAGGAATCACTCCCTGAAATGTTTTACATTTATTTTGTTACACTCTGTATAGAGCCATATCAGTAGGATACTTTTCCTCGATAAAGAATTTTATTTCGATTTCGGAATCTTGTTTTCCTATAAATAAATTATAGGTTGTAGTAGAAATCTCGCGGTAAAATTTGCCTGCGTTTCTTCGCAGAAAAAACAAATATGTTAATTTTTTTTCTTCAAAGAAATTTCTTTGAGAGAATTTCGTTTTCCTTTAAGTCAAGATATTTGTTTTTTCCTCCAAAGATATTTCTTTGAAGGAATTTCATTTTGCTTTAGGTCAACATACTTGTTTTTTCTGTGTTCGTAAATCTCTCGCGCCTGGTGACGTTTGCTGAACGTACTTAAATGTTCTATAAAAATACTTACTTTCGGATAATTCAGACTTTTGCAAGAACTCAGATTCAATATCAGGTATCGTCGCTTGCGAGGATGAAGAACAACTTAATAAAATATCGTTATCAATGGCAACTTCTGACGAACGCAGAAAAGAAGTCCTGATGGGGATTGTTTCTGTACTGAATGAACATGAGGGACTTGCATCACTTTCACTTGGAGTAAATTCAAATTCGGAGGTAGTCGTTTGTTTGAAAAATGCTGTTAGTTTTAGTATTTTTTTCACAAACTTTTCCTTGCTCACTTTGGCTTCTTCCCTTTTCTTACGTTTAGCAGAACCACTTTCAAAGTGTCTTTTCATTGTGTGTTAAGTGTCAGTGATTTATACATTTGCGGTAATCGAAATACGAAAATGAAAAATAACAAAGGTATTGTTTTCGTACAGTTACACGCAACACCGACAGCAACATGCAACGGACTAAAATAATAATATAAACATACAAAACCAGCATGCATCTGCAAGCAGAGCTAGGACAACGCTGGCGCGTCGACGTTGACGCGGCACCTTATCACCCACGCTTACCTACTAGATTTAAGATTTCAGCGGTGATTGGCGAGCCGTCAGTAAATACATATTAAATTACAAACATTATAGACTGGATCCTAGTGCGTGGGTTAACCATTTGAAATAATAATGTTCTGTTGATTTTCTTTTGAATTGTAGGTATAATGTAAAATTTTAATAGGTACTTATTCAGTGCTATATTGTGTGTCATTGTGCTTCAATTTGTATTCTCCATTCTAGTTCTAATTTTATACTAAACTTTTCCTTTTAGAAACTTATAAAGTTGAAAGCACATTTTACTAATACAACATTCAGGATATGAACACTAAACACTTTTTTTTGATTACGTTATTATTGAAATTTTGTCAGATAGGCCCTTGCGTGAAATACTACCTGGGTCTCCTTTGGTGGTCGGGGCCCCCCGCGGTTACGGGTACTGCGAGTACCTAGTTACGTAGCTCGCTGGTGCACGTCCGGAACACCTCTCCACTTCAAAAACGAACGCAAATATTGAAGAAATCGGTAATCTGATCTCACCTGCCCGTCCATTAACGATTCGTGCACTTGCTGAAACTGTAAGAATTGATATAGAATGCGCGAGGCAAATTTTACATAAGAATTTTAATATGAAAAGTGTGTGTGAGAAAATAATGCCAAAAATTCTCACAATCGAACATTATAATCTAGAAATTAAGTGGCAAACCATGCACCAGAAGAGTCCAAGATCACCGAGAACTAAGAAAGCTTAAATGAGCAAATCAAAATTTAGAGTGTTACCAGACATCAACCGTCAAACAAACTCAATTGATTTTGTTCAGTGAGCAGCACGTGTAAAAGTTGCTCAAAACTTACTTCCTTTTGTTCTGTGAGCAGTACGTGTGATAGTGACTCAAAACTGATTTCCTTTTGCCTCGATCACAATAGCCAGTCCACAATAAGAAGTTGAAAATGTAATAAGCAGCTCCGAATCGATCAGAAAATCAGTCCTTGTCGATTGCTATCCAAGGACCAGTAACTATTAACCCTCTTGTGATTGTTATCCAACAATTGTCTAGTCTTACGCTCTGTACAAGCTACGTTGACTTAAATCATCATTACTCGATCAGTGATTGTTATCCTGATTAACATACCACTACTCTAACCGTATGAGGTCAGTGATTGTTATCCCTACTAACACCCACTACTTGCTTACACTTGGGTATGCCAGAGCACCATGCTAGCGGATTTATGTCCTACCACCATGAAGTCAATGGAATAAGGAATTAGAGTTTGTTCTTGTTTGTGCTATTAACGACCATCCGTGTTAATTTTGTAAATAGATTATTCATAGTGCATTTTGAATTACTGACTAAACATGTTTTTATATATATAAATATATGAAAGTTTGTTCTTATTTCTGCTTATTAACACGCACTCGTGTTAATCCTGTAAGTAGATTATTTATATTGTGTTTTGCATTAACTGTCTTAAAATACATTTTATGTATGTATGAATATATTAACGGTTGTTCTTGTTCGTGATTATTAACACGCATTCGTGCTAATCCCATAAATAGATTATTCATATTGTATATTGCATCAACTGACTTTTATGCTTTATATATAGGCAACTTTTGTTCTTGTTTGTGCTTATTAACACGCACTCGTGCTAATCCCGTGAATAAATTATTCATAAAAGGGACACTATTTGTCTTGAGAATAGAAAGAATAAACAAGTGAATTTGATGAAAAATACTTTTATTGCTTTTCAAAATAATCGCCTTTAAGATCTATATACTTTTGCATACGATTGCAAAGCACTTTGTCCAGAAGATGGTAGCTCTAAAACATGCGTTTTGAAGGCCTCAACCGCTTCTTCGGTCGATGAAAATCGTTGTCCACGCAGTTTATCTTTAATTACTGGAAACAACACGAAGTCATTGGGTGCCAAGTCGGGGCTGTAAGGCGGATGACCCATCAATTCGATCTTTGTGTGTCCAAATATTCGTTTGTTACTTGTGATGTGTGTGAGCTCGCATTGTCGTGATGCAAAATGATTCGTCGTTTTGGGTTGCTTTCTCTCAATTTACTGAAAGCTTCAGGCAAACAAATGATCGTATAACACGCTGAATTAACGGTTTTTTGATTTTTTAGAGCCATAGTTGCCACAGGACCGGTTTTAGTAAAGAAAAACTCCACCATTTGCTTCTCAATGCTTCGAGAACGAACAACTTTTGTCGGCTTGGCCCCACATCGAAACACCCAAGCTGCCGACTGGCCTTTTCTTTCTGGCTCATATGCATAATCCACAACTCGTCACCTGTGACGATGTTGTATTTCGCTTTGGATGCACCACAGTTGTATTTTGAAATCATTTTACGGCACCAATCAACACGAACATTTTTTTGAGCATCTGTCAACAAATGTGGAATCTAATGCGCACAAAGCTTCCGAACACACAAATGTTTGTGCAAAATCTTATGTATACCGGTCACACTAATGCTTAAACATCTCTCGATTTCTTGATATGTCACATGACGATCTTCTTCAATTAGTTTTCGCACAACATCGATATTTTCCGGTACAATAACCGATTTTAGACGACCTTCTTTAACTTCGTCCGTGAACGAACTACGTCCACGTTTGAATTCAGTATACCAGCAATATACAGTGGCTGTATATGACGCCTCATCGCTAAAAATTGAATTCAGTTGATTGATGCATTGTTTTTGAGTTCGACCACGTCGAAAGTTATAATAAATCACAGCTCGAAAATTTTTGCGAGCTAATTCCATATTGTGGCTGAAATGAAATTTTAAACACTGCAAAAAACACAAATAGTGCTTATACCCTCAAAATGTCAAACTTTACGATGGCAATTTCAGATTTCACCTGGAAATACTAATGTTGCCAGTTCTCAATACATAAATAGTGTCCTTCGTATTGTATTTTGCATCAATTGACTTAATATGCTTTATATAGATATTGACCTAATACGGTTGTTATATACATGTATTTAAATGTTAGTTATTAATTGTTCAATGTTGTAAGTATATTTTGAACTTGTATATACTAATTTATGTGTTGCAGTAGTATGTTTGCAAGATACAGGTAGATACTGGTATCAAGGGTAACGACAAAAGTTTTTAACGATATCGATGGGATTTATGCCGTTAAAGGGTTCCTGAAAGTTTCACTTTTAATTAATATTACTACCTTGAGATTTTTGCTCTATTCCGTGGAAGAGTAGAAAAAAGACCCGAACTATGGACAAACAAATCATGAGCTCTTCATCAGGACAGCGCACTCGCGGACGCACACTGCATTGAGGCAGCTCCGTACCATAATTGGTTCACATGTGACTAGTTAGCCCTTTTAAAAAGTCTGTCTTATAGAAATCATCTAAATTAATATTCCTTTTTTAATGTATTAAACCTGCTGAAATTCAGTATGTTTATTATCTTTTATGTAATCATAAATTCTTTACGTGAATTTGCAACCCCAAATAATTTATTTTAGTTGAAATTGTACTCAAATATCTACAATGAAAATTAAAATCTTAACTAATAAAATAAACTTTTATGAAATCACTTAATTGAAACAAAATAGTTTATATATCCGACTTTCTTTAACATACGAGTGTTCTTTTGAAGTGTATTTTCAGATTACCAGAGCTCACTCTTGAAAAATCTAAATATTACGATTACCCAATTTTTATAAATCAATACTAATCATCGGTTTTTTTCTTAAAGTCGTTTTAAGCTGTACAGCTTCCATAAGGAGGCTCCGTGGCTTAGTGGTATGTGTGTGACTACTACACCCAAGGTCCCGGGTTCGAATCCCGACACGGTCCGCTTGAAAAATGTTAGGCGAGCATTTTTCACAAAAATATACCCTCGTTCGGATGAGAGGTAAAATGGAGGTCCCGTGTGTGAGTGTTGTCACGCACGCTAATGATGCCTACCTTGCTTGGAACAGCAAGGGTTCGGCAAAATTCCAAATTTTTCAGGTAAAAAAAACTCGCTTCCTGGCCAATGTAGTACCTTCGGGTGGAGCATTGGAAAATCAAATGTAGTGTACAGCTTCCATCGTTAAATTGCAAAATTAATTTTGAAATTATTGATTTCATGAATCAAACTCTTCTTCAAATTATTTTATTATATGCATTAAATTTGTAAATATTTCATTTTAAAACAATACACTTTAAATAACAACTCGCTGCAAAATATTGGCTGCTTTTTCGTTTGAAGTTACGTAAACTATTTCACTTATATTAATAACATGTCTACTCTCGTCGTCTAAATAATTACTAACTTTTCGCATGCTACATGCATCTGTTTAAACATAATCCAACTTCTAATGTCATACGTTCTCGCATCGTCGCATGCATTCTGAAACATACTAGGCGATTTCTTGTACATTTTATATTACATATCCCATACGATTTAATAATTTGAATTGCTTAATAGTTAACGTAATTATTTTTAAAATACGATACTACAATTATTAGATATGAATGAAATTTTTTTTTAGACGATTTTTTTTTGTTTTAAACGTAACAATACACATTTATACAGTGTATTTCAAATATATGTTTTAAATATGCGAATGACTAAATTAATTATGTATATATATATATATATATATATATATATATATATATATACTCATATTTAGACCAGGGTAGAAAATTAAATAATCACATCAAATAATTTTAATCACCGTGTAGAAGCTTTGGGAAGAGGTACGCTTTATTAAAACCGTGAAGCATAAAAGGTTATTAGTTTCATTAAACATAAGAGATTTAAATCATGTACAAGACGCTTTATATCAAAAGAAACAGTATTAACAAGCTCTACGGGTAATGTAATTATTCCTAAACAAATGGAAATTACGTGCAAAATTTATATTAATTAACCCTATTTTAAGTAACCGGTAGTAAAACAAAGTGTACACATAATAATTAATATTTAACTTGTATTCGCTAAAAATGAAAGGATAGAAGTCAATTTTAATTGGAGTTAATTAAACCATTATTAATAATAAGCATAAAAGTCTGTGAAAACCCAAGATTATAATACCAGAAAATAAAGCTCTGAGAATTAATATTATTTAGAACACCTGCGTAGTTTAAATATCACGTACGGCGAAAATTGTGTAGATAACAAATGGTTTCAAAGAATCTTGAAGAAACCGTGGCTTAATATTCACGAGAAGGTGCGATACGGGGTTATTTAACCCAGATAGTCCACATGGACTAAAATATAATCGATAATAAAGAATATCAATTTGCACCAATACGAACAGGTTAGAAAAGGAAAGAGAAAATGCGTCAAGCAAAGACACATATAGTAAAAGGCGTGATTTAAGCAACGTCACGAGGGTCACAATTGGTTGAAAATAGGATGCAAATATCAGAGGTAGAAACAACGATTTCTGTACAAAATTAATTAGCTTTTCTCGGACATGTTTGCGTGCCGTGTGAGAATTTCTGAGATTTTCAACTGGGGCGAGTGAAAAATTCGTAAAAACCGACGCGCGAGCGACGGACAGGGAACATGGCATGAGAAATTCTTTAAAATTACCCGTTTTGGGGAACAGACCGACAGACAGGCTTTTTGCTATATATACCGAGGTGAATATAAACAAGGTCTCTTAGACTTTTGACTATTCGATGCGTTAAAAGCTCTTACATCCGCGACTTGATTGAAGATGTTAAACAGTGCATTTTAGTTTGATAAAATAATTTAAAGTTTGCTCGTATATTTTAGTGATTCAAAATAGTTTGTTATTTACGTGCTAACATGAATGTACTTCAGTGCACTTAGATACAAGGTAATAAAATTTAGTATCACTGTACCAATTAGCAAAATTTACAACGACAAATGTATACACAAAAGTAGGCAGTTTTGGCGTATCTTGGTGAAAGAAGTATGAATTTCTTTGTTATTTTTCGGAGGTATTAATACTTAAATGGTTCAAATACGTGTCTGGATCCACGAAACAAGGGTCAGATATACACAGATGAGTTCCGGAAAAGCCCAGAAACAACTTTAAATAAATGGTGATGGAGAAAATTTTAAAAGCGTTGAGAATTAGAAGCCGTAAATATAATCCTGTTGGAATGGTGTGATTAACAAAAGGGACGATGTACATTGAAGCTACGAGGACAGTAACCTTCAGGTAAATTATACTATTTTGTTTGACATTTTGGTGTGTGTTGTATAACTTTATTATACTATTTTGTTTGACATTTTTGTGTGTGTTGAATTTCTTTATAATTGATTTACTTTAAATGGACATTAGTGAAATTGTACTAACCATAAAATTTTAATGTTAAGATGAAATTTGCTTGTTTAAGTAGAAAGGGGTATTTAGTATTGATGTTCTGGATTATGATGAAATTTTAGGTATGTCTTTGAGCTCAATTAGACGAACCTGGTTAATTAACGTAAAGGGGTGGTAGATGCTCCCTTTTTACTCTGCATATATTGTTATAGTAATTAGTAGGCATCCTACAAGGACTTTAATTCTGGATGCACGTTAAAATGATAATAAAATTAATCTTGAAATTCTTTTTAAAACTGAAATTTATGCTGAATTTTAATCTTGAAATTTTAATGTATTGTGAATATTGATGTAAATAGAGTTGACGTTGATGTTTGTGGTAGGAATGTGTTTGTTTTTTTTATGTATGAGGATGAAAGTTATATAGGGGAGCAGCCGAGGCGATTAACAGAAGAAAGTCAACAGACCAGGTAATTCAAGAGGTTTCACAGCAATATATATATATATATATATATATATATATATATATTGCCGTGAAGCTGTCTCTTAGAATAACAAATAAAAGTGCAGTAATGCTTCGCCCTTGGTTGTGAGCCAACAAAACTGTTGTAGAATGCCCGTGAATTGCTAGCTCTTAAAACAATTTCTCCCCAGATGGTAGATAAAAAACTCCTTGTAAAGTTTGTGGAATTTCTAAGTTTAACGTTCTATTATCAATAGTAAGAATGTAATCAAATAGTGTTAATTAATGCGACCTATGTACAATTGTTTTAAATGTTTCATTCGTTAGACAAGTTATATCTAATCAATAAGTTCGAAGAGCGGCGGTTTAATATAAAAGAATCTAATGTCGGCTACTTTATCAAAGTTATTTTATCCTTAAATAAAGTAGGTTTTATAAAGTTTGTTAAGC
Organism: Platerodrilus igneus; assembly: GCA_036346225.1. Lineage (NCBI taxonomy): Eukaryota > Metazoa > Arthropoda > Insecta > Coleoptera > Lycidae > Platerodrilus > Platerodrilus igneus. The sequence continues at coordinate 533,280 of JARFIW010001357.1, forward strand.
TGATTATTTTTACACAGGGCTTAAAAATTTACCTTACACATAATTTAGCTAACGGGTTGGATTTGTTTAAGTACAAAATCTCCTTAAAAGAAATTAATACTAAACGGTTTTGATTTCAAATACGTGCAAAATTCACCTTACATAGCACAATTAATTTCATAATACAATTAATACTAAACGGTTTTGATTTCAAATACGTGCAAAATTCACCTTACATAGCACAATTAATTTCATAATACTCAAATATAAGAATAAAATTTTAATATTCATAAAGCATTAACCTAGAGAAATTTCTCACATTGTTTACAAAATGTAAAATCACCGGTTGTTGTCCTTGGTACCCCAACCAGCACAGATGATGTTTCCATTTGAATTTGTTGCGTGTTTTTTAACCAAAATTATTTTTCATTCTTTAAAATTATTTTTAATTCCTGACCCTTATTTAAAATTAGTTTAATTTCTATCCATCATATTGAAACTTATTTTTTCTAATGGGCTCAGCTAGCCTCACGCATGGGTGCCAGTGAAACATTTTTCCTTGAACTACTAAAACACCAGCCCCACATTGGGTGTCAGTGTCACAAAGTCTTCCGACATAACTAGGGGTCTATTCCCTGGGTAGAGCTATGAGCAATGGGTTGGTAAGTCGAAATCTGTTGGGGGGGGTCACACTCAAACTAAAACAAACAGGCGCCACCAAGTCCAGACTAATTCATGTTAATAGCATGGCATATTTCTAAGGGCGGACGTGGAGACCAAAGAAAAAAGATCGCCTTCGCTGACAAAAACCTGTCTTAACAGAATAAGACGCTGTTCCTGTAAGAAAGAATAATAATTAAGTCACATAGAAAATGGGAGCACTGTTTGTGTCCCTCAAATATGCCTAAAACTGCAAAAAGAATATTTTCTACATAATGGTGGCATCAAAAATCAACTCTTATGGCCTTTCGGTTGTTAAGTTTGAGCATACTTGATCAAAATAAAAAACTTTAAGCTTGGATTAATAATTTACTAGAAGGAATCTCTTTTTCTTTAAATAAAATTCAATGCAATAAAATTAAATAATTATTTGAATTACTTTAAAAAAAATTAACGTAAGGTTTATCACCCTGATTCTTGATCAAATATATTACTACAAAGTGTAACTGGTTACACTAATAATTCCTAACCCATTCAGATCTGATTCGGTCGGTTACATTATAACAAATTTACATTATAACAAATTAAGGAGACATAATTTTCTCGTTAAGTTAAATGTGCTAATATCATTTTAAATAAGAATGTTCACAAGGATATTCTCGTTTTCAAAGGTGGTAGTAATATAATACTAAACATCTGCTTCCGATGATACAAGTGTCAGCAGCATATTTCAAACAAACAAGTGACGTAACAACAGCTGTTAGGTTATGCTGAAGCAACGTGTTGTTACTTACACATTAAACTGAGTGAAATTTAAATTTGATACTGGAAAATCCAGCCTAGTAACAAATGAAGTGAATAACAAAATCGTATTTCTACGTATCGAAGCAAAATAACGTGCATTCTGAAGGAAGCACAACAGAATTTCTTAAAGCTGCTACGAACCAAACAAAACTGCTTTTCTCTACTGGGTTGGGAAGTGCATCGTCGTGCAGAATTTACTGCAAATATCAAATCAACGTAGTATCTTGGCTCGGAACAACAAACGGCCTCCTACTAACTAGATCTGCTTTCCATCCTCTAAAAACACGTGTTAAGTGTTGTGGTTTTCTTAACGTTGGTTCAAAGTTCTAAATCCTTGTCGCCTAAACTGTGTAGCGTAATCTTTCATCGTCCATTCTTAATTGTTGTTGCGCGTTATTCAGAAAGTGTATCACACAATTAAACCGACCCGCAGGTCACTCGCCATTCTTTTATTATACATGTTGCTGCTGCTTTTATCTATGGCCGAGTGCTTGTCCCGCGCTCTAGCATGATGGGAGGTTACCAAGGGGGGAGTTGTCAATCCTCTCAATGCGCGTGCGAGTGGCTGTGGAGCCCACCGGCATCCGAAACAAATAGACTAACGACTCAAGATGCTATGTAGATGTAATTTAATTATTAAACGTATTACGACTTTACTTAATAAAGGTATTTTAACATTTGTTGTACCTTTAATGAAGAGATTTATTAATTCAAAGAAAAAAAATTGTTACACTACTCCTTTCCTAAAAGAAAAAAAATTTTTCAACGAATATACTCTAAGTATAACAAATACAAAAAAATTTTTTTTTTTTTAAATATACTAGCCTTATCTACCTTCCTAACTATCAATACCATTTTTACGAATTTATTCAAACGAGGGAGCCAAATATTTACAATTTCGAGTGTGTTGGTAACTACGTGTACCTGACGTCCATCGGGAGACAAAATCGGGGAGTCACAATCGGTATCAGTCAAAATTGGGAGGGGTCAAATCAGAAAGTCAAACACTCCACGGGACAAAAAAATCAATCAAAATCCAAGCTCAAAATAATCCTTCAACTAGAGGTTCTTATTTTTACCAAGGCTAGTATCTACTAACTGTAACTAACATATCACAATTTATCTCAACGTCCACAAAAAACTTCACTTCCTGGAGCTCTATTAGCTCTATCTACAAAAAAAAGGGAATGCTACAACATCAAAACAGCATCACCATTCAAAATATTACCACTATAAAGTGACAATCAAAAGAAAGACCCTACTAATAGGTCTAAATTTCAAACACTATTGTCACAAAGTGATAATCAAAACGAAGGTAACCTAACCATAAGGTTACTTAACAAATTCAAATACAAAATATCATCACTTTATTACAAAAAGATAATCAAAACGAAGATAACCTAACCATAAGGTTACTTAACAAATTCAAATACAAAATATCATCACTTTATTACAAAAAGATAATCAAAACGAAGATAACCTAACCATAAGGTTACTTAACAAATTCAAATACAAAATTGAACCAGATAGAGCTGTAATCTACCACACCCTACTGATCATCCTATCACTAATTTCCAACAAACAACAGATCCCATTAGTGATGGACCAATTGGTGAAGCTCACCAAACAAACTTTTGACCTAATCAAACAAAAAATTTCGAACGGTCAAAACGAGGGAAAGAATAACTTAATCTTCTATCTACCTCGATATGTAGAAATCAGGACTAACAACTTTACATAGCCCACCTACTTCTACATCTAAAAGATATCTGTCATCGACATCTTCTAAACACATCTCCGAATAACGCGCGAACAAAACGACCAGCGTGCACACCAATGCACACCTCAAACCTACAAAACCTACAAAATCCTTAACCACTGGTTCCACTTATCAAACAAAATACTCAAAATTAGTGAAACGACACTAAATCAAAAATCGGAACAAAACAAAGCAGACCACTACTGTATTACTTAACATCAAAGAGATGACCAGACCGGAACTAATCGTCAGGATCATCATTTTCATTTGGACACGCTGATTCAACGGGTTTCAAGTCTTTTACGTGCCATTTCCCGGCTCTTGTTCCATCTTCATTCTCTAACTCATACACTAAATTGGAATGTTTTTTTCGAACTTTACTCAAAACGAACCTTGGAGCTAGCTTACCAGAGAATTTATCACCAGCACTCGAGAGTACCTTATTAGCTCTCCAAACACTTTCTCCGACTTGGAACGAAATGTCTCTTCTTCTAAGATTGTAGCGTTTACTCGAACGTTGATAAGCTACATGCAAATTTTCACGGACATTTCCAAAAATATCAAACAAAAGTTGACGATCTAACACATAAGAAGGTCTACTACTGGAGACGACATCAACATCCACACCAGGTTTAAAATTATCATTATAAGCTTTTCCACTTAAGGGTACCTGACGACCAAAGACTAAAAAATTTGGCGAATAGTTGGTGGACTCATGTTTTGCTGAATTAATTGCGTACTGAATTTTTGATATTTCATTATCCCACGTATCATGTTCTTCTACGTATGAACGAATTGCAGTACCAACTGTCTTATTGATTCTCTCCACAAAATTGCATTGAGGAGCATAAACAGCATTATACTAAATCTTTTGAATTTCGTACCTTGCACACAAAGCTTTAAAAATACGTCCAATTAATTGTGGACCATTATCACAAATAACAAACTGTGGCACTCCGTAGACAAGAAATACTTTTTCCTCCAAAAACTTCTCAATCAAATGTGCCGTAGCACTACGCAAAGGTTGCAAACTCAAACACCTCGAGAACCAGTCACCAACAACTAAAAGTCATTTTCCTGCTTATGAGTCATCAATAAAAAACTAATCACGACTATAGCTAACAAAAAGATCAGTGTTCAGGTACACTCTCATCCTACTACCAATTGAACTGTCGAAACAACTATAATGCTTCACAACGCCTAAATATGCTAGAGTGACAAACCCTCTACGAGTCTCACCTAGACTAACAATACCAAAATTTACATCAACTCAAAAAAAGATGCAAAAAAATTTCTAGAGCGCCTAACTCACCTCGAGTCTCGTCTAGACTTATATAATGCCGAGCGACCAACTCTTCCTGAGTCTCGTCTGGACTGACATACTGCTGAGCGACCAACCACGACGACAAGTTCCGCCTAGACTAAATTGCGTTGCAATGCCGATCTAAACAAAAATCTGCTAACAAAATCAAAAACGTGCTTATGCACAAGAGCAATTCTCAAATGACATAACGACAGCTCTATCCAATGTACCTTCAAAATAGAATCTCTAGCCTTATCATCAAATTTGGACAAAAATGTTCTTTATTGACTCAAGCAAATCAAACTACAGGCTTATCAGCTTCTTCAGCTAACAATCTTCCTAAAATTTTCCTTTTCTCCAAGACTGGTCTCTCACTCACCACTCCTCTGATTTTCAGTTCATACTCCAATTCTTCTTTAAGTAGACAAACGATTTGGAATTTTTCCGACATGATTACTCAAGCCTATTGGGATCAGACCGCAGAATTCAAATGATTTGAACCTTACAAAAATTGTTAAAACAAATTCGGGCAACCAAAGGTAAAAGTCAAAAGGTATATTGGAAAAATAAATTTTACCAAAACAATATCAAAAAACTTATATTGAGTCTAAACGGAATGAAAGTTAAAAATAAATTTAACTAAGTTAATTAATTGACTGAAAGGGGGTTAACGTTACAACCAATCTTTTAAACAACCAAACCTAATTATCACCTAACCGTTGAGCAAACCAATCTCGATGCAAAACTATTTTTGAACAACCAAATTCCAATGCAAAATAGATTTTGAACTAACAATTTTCGAAGCAAATTAAATTTTGAACAAACAAATTTCGAAGTTAATCAAATTATGAACAAACAAATTTCGAAGCTAATCAAATTATGAACAAACAAATTTCGGTGCAAAATAGATTTTGAACTAACAATTTTCGAAGCAAACTAAATTTTGGGCAAACTAATTTCGAAGTACATTAAATTTTGAACTAACAAATTTTGAGGTAAATCAAATTATGAACAAACAAATTTCGAAGCTAATCAAATTATGAACAAACAAATTTGAAGCTAATCAAATTATGAACAAACAAATTTCGAAGCCAATCAAATCATGAACAAACAAATCCCGAAGCCCCACGTTGGGCGCCAGTGAAACTTTTTTTTTCTAATGGGCTCAGCTAGCCTCACGCATGGGTGCCAGTGAAACATTTTTCCTTGAACTACTAAAACACCAGCCCCACATTGGGTGTCAGTGTCACAAAGTCTTCCGCCATAACTAGGGTCTATTCCTTGGGTAGAGCTATGAGCAATGGGGGTAAGTCGAAATCTGTTGGGGGTCACACTCAAACTAAAACAAACAGGCGCCACCAAGTCCAGACTAATTCATGTTAATAGCATGGCATATTTCTAAGGGCGGACGTGGAGACCCAAAGAAAAAAGATCGCCTTCGCTGACAAAAACCTGTCTTAACAGAATAAGACGCTGTTCCTGTAAGAAAGAATAATAATTAAGTCACATAGAAAATGGGAGCACTGTTTGTGTCCCTCAAATATGCCTAAAACTGCAAAAAGAATATTTTCTACATAAGGGTGGCATCAAAAATCAACTCTTATGGCCTTTCGGTTGTTAAGTTTGATCATACTTGATCAAAATAAAAAACTTTAAGCTTGGATTAATAATATACTAGAAGGAATCTCTTTTTCTGTAAATAAAATTCAATGCAATAAAATTAAATAATTATTTGAATTACTTTAAAAAAATTAACGTAAGGTTTATCACCCTGATTCTTGATCAAATATATTACTACAAAGTGTAACTGGTTACACTAATAATTCCTAACCCATTCAGATCTGATTCGGTCGGTTACATTATAACAAATTTACATTATAACAAATTAAGGAGACATAATTTTCTCGTTAAGTTAAATGTGCTAATATCATTTTAAATAAGAATGTTCACAAGGATATTCTCGTTTTCAAAGGTGGTAGTAATATAATACTAAACACCTGCTTCCGATGATACAAGTGTCAGCAGCATATTTCAAACAAACAAGTGACGTAACAACAGCTGTTAGGTTATGCTGAAGCAACGTGTTGTTACTACACATTAAACTGAGTGAAATTTAAATTTGATACTGGAAAATCCAGCCTAGTAACAAATGAAGTGAATAACAAAATCGTATTTCTACGTATCGAAGCAAAATAACGTGCATTCTGAAGGAAGCACAACAGAATTTGCTTAAAGCTACTACGAACCAAACAAAACTGCTTTTCTCTACTGGGTTGGGAAGTGCATCGTCGTGCAGAATTTACTGCAAATATCAAATCAACGTAGTATCTTGGCTCGGAACAACAAACGGCCTCCTACTAATTAGATCTGCTTTCCATCCTCTAAAAACACGTGTTAAGTGTTGTGGTTTTCTTAACGTTGGTTCAAAGTTCTAAATCCTTGTCGCCTAAACTGTGTAGCGTAATCTTTCATCGTCCATTCTTAGTTGTAATCTTAGTTTGCGTTGCTAAATCTGCGTTCCTAAATTTTTGTTGCTAAATTTTGCGTTCCTAAGTTTTTTTTGCGCGTTATTCAGAAAGTGTATCACACAATTAAACCGACCCGCAGGTCACTCGCCATTCTTTTATTATACATGTTGCTGCTGCTTTTATCTATGGCCGAGTGCTTGTCCCGCGCTCTAGCATGATGGGAGGTTCCCAAGGGGGAAGTTGTCAATCCTTTCAATGCACGTGGAGTGGCTGTGGAGCCCACCGGCATCCGAAACAAATAGACTAACGACTCAAGATGCTATGTAGATGTAATTTAATTATTAAACGTATTACGACTTTACTTAATAAAGGTATTTTAACATTTGTTGTACCTTTAATGAAGAGATTTATTAATTCAAAGAAAAAAAATTGTTACAATATAAAGTTATCCCCCTTTTCCGACCATCACTTAAAATTACAAAATTTTATTTTTACCAACATTTAAAGCTCTGTGAAATTTTGTATAAGTATTAGTTAAATAAATTCTTATCTATTACGTTTGTTAAACAGCTTTTTGTATTACCTTGAAAATTGCAGTAAGTTCGTTTATTAAATTTTAAACTAAATTGACTATATACCTTATGCAAATTGGCGGATATATTATAGTTAATAAGATGAAATGACAACTTAGACTTCTATACAAAGGCCAAATGATCATTTCAAATCGAGCTAGTAATTGAATGATGGAAAATATAGGTCCCGGACCGGACTTGGACCGGTATCATAGGCTTTCCGTCGCTTCCTGTCTACAACTGACAGAAGTCAAAAACTTGACAAACTTAATCGAAAGTTAGTTTGATGTATGGTTGTGTACATGATTTATAATTGTTAATTTTCCAGTTGTCACCTGTCGCGGTGGCGTAATTGGGAAACGCATGTCCTAGAAGGACTGAGATACAGGTTCGAGTTCTGTCGAGGGCCTTATATTTTTCATCCTTTAATTAGCAGCTCGATTTGAAATCATCATTTGACCTTTGCATAAAAGTCTAAGTTATTATTTCATCTTATTAACTGTAATACGTTAGTGTTTATCAACTTACCTTGTGTAATTAATTACCTAAGCCTTTAACGACTGTAATACGTATGATTTTTTATTATTGGTCGCCATTATTAACCTCCTATTGAAATAAAAAGATAATAACCGATTTATACACATCTTCCTTGCAAAACAGTAAAATGTTTGGACTTTTACGCTGATAATTTTGTTTAACTCCACATGTTGTGTGCATCATCTTTTTAATAACACGTTATTTTGGACAGACTAAACACCCTATCTGCTTTGTTTTGTTGTATTAAATTATTTTTGAGCGTTTATTTTGAACATATTGAATACTTTAAGTTACATATCATCATTTTGTTTTCGACCTTATTTAATGTCGGTTTGGTGCAACTCTAACTTGTTTTCTATTCTGTGCTAATCTAAAAACTTTTACAACCTAAATTTCTAATAATTTGACTAATATGGCCTGGTCTAGGTCTTCCTATACCCTTCTATCTTTTTCCTATCTATCGGGCTCTACATAGATATTAGCAATCTGATGGTTGTTAAAGAACTCCAACAAGTGTACATGATTCCCATTTATAAGGAAATGAAATATTACCTGATTATCCCCTCCAATAAAGAAAAGTGTTAAACTATATGTTATGGTAATGCTTAAGCAACGAATCACTGCCAACATGCCAGACCGCTAACTAATTTTGAGTTATGTCATGGTGACGTTTATTAAATTATATGTTATGGTAAGGCTTAAATAACAAATTGATTGATTGATTGATTGATTGAAACGTCTTTATTATTAAGTTAAATATACATTATGAAATATAAACTTTTGATACAAACTGCATCAAGCGCGATTAGGGCCATCAGGCCCTGTCTTACCCCCTAACTTGCATGCAGCAGTACTCTTGAATAAGGTAAAATCGCTAACAACATTCCATACCGCTAACTAATTGTGAGTTATGTCATGGAGACGTATATATACACATATATATATATATATATATATATATATATATATAAATATATTGACGTGATAAGGAGGTTATGAGGTCATATAGCGGTAAATAAGCACCAGGCGGCCCTGTGGCATAGTGGTATGTGTGTGACTACTACGCCCAAGGTCGCGGATTCGAATCTCGACACGGTCCGCTTGAAAAATGTTAGGTGAGCATTTTTCACAAAAATTCATCCTTGTTCGGATGAGAGGTAAAATGGAGGTTCCGTGTGTGAGTGTTGTCACGCACGTTAAAGATCCCTACCTTGCCTGGAACAGCAAGGGTTTGGCAAAATCCCAAATTTTTCAGGTAAAAAGAACTCGCTTCCTGGCCAATGTAGTACCTTCGGGTAGAGCATTGAAAAATCACATGTAAGGTAAATGAGTACCGGCGTCGCCGTGGATCAATATAGTAAGCGTAATACTACGGATCCCAAGGTCCTGGGTTCGAATCCCGACACGGCCGACTGCTTGAAAAATGGCAAGTGAGCATTTCTCACAAAAATTACTCCCTCGTTTGGATGGGAGGTTAAATGGAGATCCCGTGTGTGAGTGTTGTCACGCACGTTAAAGGTCCTTACCTTGTCTAGAACGGCAAGGGTTCGGTAAAATTCTAAATTTCCAGGCAACAAAAAACTCGCCTCCTGGCCAATGCTGTACCTTCGGATGGAGCATTGGAAATGTAAATGCACAGTAAATGAGCATATTCTGAAAATAAAACTACGGAAAACCAGAGGTAATAAAAATTTACTAATACCTAATTTTCTGTAAATAAATTAACATTCCAATAATACGTTAGGCTTAGTATAATTTTAAGATATAAGTGAAATCTGTAAAGATGCAAATCATTCTTGGATAAAAAATACCATTTAAAAACAGGTTTCAAATGCATGTTATGTAGTTTGAAAAGCCCGTAAAACGAATTCTAATATGTAAATATTCGTTTTTCTCAAAAGTACTAAATACCATTTAAAACACGTTCCAAAGATGTACGTAAGTAAAGAATACAAATCGTTCCTTTATAATAAAACCCGGGTTTCTAATTAAAAAACGAAATATCGCTTAAATATGTAGACATTAGTCCTCAAAAGTACTAAATACCATTTAATATCGCGTTATCTAGCAAAGTATTTCTACTGAAAACGTAATTTTTGCAACTTCACTTTTGCTAAAAGCATTAATCTTTTTAAAGATTTCTTTTCATTTTAATGAATAACGTAAAATTCAATTTTGAATAAGGGCACTATTCTAGATTGTTCTAATGTTGAAAATTCGTTCTGTAGTGAAAATGAACTCATAAATCAATAAGCAAATGACAGCTAATTATTTTTTACTATAAAACAACATAAATCAAAACAGTCCAAATAGTGAGTTACAAGCTTTTATGACCATAATTTGGATAAGATAAGACGTGTATGGACCATAAATTAGATAAAATAACCGCGATAACAAGCGACAATTTCCATTCACTCCTAGAGCGGCAACATCAATTAACAAGGGTACGACCTAATAGACCTGTCAAATGAACAGAATTTTGAGGTTGCATCATACTTGATGAGTATGACCAACTGAATAGGTATGAAAGTTTCTAGAGCTTGTGACGTATTAAAGATTTTATAGGTGTTTTGTTTATAAAGTACTTACCGACGATCCTTTTTCTTGGTAAGCTGTTTTAACAATACAATAATTAATTGTATAACGAAAAATCGCGTACGCATCTTGCATCTTAAATCATAGAAACCGAGTTCTATCTCGAATACGTAGTAATCTCGACTATTCCCATCACGGTTTGCAAATGTAGTGTCGGTCATAAAACTGCACTTAAGAACCTTGATAGATTAACCATTACAATTTACAAACCTAAGTTTCTTGTTTTTGTATTTATATACTCGTACGCACATTCGCCTTGTTTTGGAGGTTTTTAAACGCCACCGCAGAGAAGCCTAAACCAATTTTTACAATAATCGAGAACAGGGTTTACCTTAACTGCATCTTAAATTATAGTTCTGGTAAGGCCAACAAATTGTTGAAAATTCCGACAAAGCCAGTCTGTATTTTTATCAATGTTGCTGACCATCATAATAAACCTCAGAATAAAATGGAAATATTTAGGCAGATTAATCAGCAATAAAGCTTATGAAGTCCTACTCGCTTGTTAAGATCAGCTTTATGAGCTTAGGTGTACCTTTAAGTTCTTGAAGTAAGATTTCTAGATAGTTAGGATTAGCCTGACACGTTGAAGGTGAGCACGGCGTGCAAGATAACTAGTTGCAAAGCATATTCATAGCAAATATTATAAATCTGTAAAAAAATTGCATTAATGAAGTTTTTAATTGTTGGCGAAGTTTGAAGGTTTTTGAGAAGCCCAAAATCAAATTGAAAGTTTATACGCCTTTATAACTTAATTTTCAGGCATTAGAAATATGCCGAGTGAGCTTGTGTATTTATTTGATACAAAGGCCTTAAAGAACAATAATAATTTTGAGTTTACCTTGATTTTCAAGGAATACTCTGGAATAAATCTCCCAAACTCCATTTAAAACTTGGCACGCTTTTCATTCTAATCCGTCTGAGCCCTGTTTCATGAGTATAAAATCACTAATGCTCTTGAATGAATTTACAGCATACACGCTTTCTATTAATTCAAATTTTTTATTCTAATTAATTAACATTCCTAATGAGCCACTTAACGTAATTCATGTAATTCAAGAGCCTCTCATATTTTAGTTAAACGCAGCATTCCAAGCGGTAATCCCATTTTACGACATCACCAACATCAGCAAGTTTTAATCTGGAGGTTTATTCTCCTTGATTAGTAAACCTGTTTTTCGTCAATTTGATCAAAACAAATGTTGATGATTATTTATGGAGTTCATTAACGATAATGTTGCTTTATTTTTCCCTCGAACGGCACATTATTCAATTTGGGCAGCAAAAGCAATCTACAACAGAATGAATTGTAGGGCGACTATATTTTTATATCGTGGCTGTATGAACGTATGTAGATACGCGTTGCATATGTATGATAAGCGGTTGCTTCGTCCTTTATAAGCTTTCCTCTTCCTCAGTGCTTTGTTTTGGGACGTTGCGTTCCCTCCACGGTATTCAACTAAACTTCGCACTTGATAAATAATCACCGAAATCGTTCCGCTCTTGATAAACGGTTTTAGGCTTTTCAGAAAGCACAGTGGAGCTTATAATTAGCATAAAAATATTGCAAGGTTTGAGATTTCTAGTCTTCAGTGAAAAAAGCGTAACACAAGCTGCAAAGTGTAGGAAATCATTAGATAAAAATATTGCTAACATCAATTCCAACATTCAAAACGCTGTTACTGTATAATTTATCGAAACCGCAGTGGAAAGCATGAGCGACCAATCTACTGCTACATAATTCAAAGTCCATCTCCAATTTTTATTATTTTCCACAGTCAAATTCCCTCTATTTTTCTGCCTTTCGGTCGGTCAGTTTTTTGCGCGGCTTTAGAGGGGGCTCCGAATGTAATGATATTTCCATCCAATTCCACCCTCTCGCTCTCACTCATCCTTCAGTCACCACCTACTGACCACCATCCGTACACTCGCATTCGTTCAAACCAATCGACATTCACAAATTTTTATTTTCAGCGTAATGTTGCTTTATATTAGCCAATCAATTGTGCGGCATTACGAACTTATTACGAATTCTATGCAAAATGCACGTAAAAATGCAATTCGTTTTATAGCACTGCAGTACAAAAATTTTAGATATTTTTATGGAAATGCAAATAGTTGTTTAGCAATGAATTTATTATCACATTCACCTCTAAATTTGAATTAAAAAGTGCCTATAAGATAATAGAAATAAACTACAAAACCCCTATATATGCAGCGTATACCCTACATTGCATTTTACAATTATATTACCCACGCTAGTAGACACTCTCTATTAGGCAAAAACATGTTAGTTGTAATTACTCCAATACGAAGGAACTAAATGATGTGATATAAATTTAACACACAGCACATCAAGCAGTTGTGTTAAGGGGGTTTTGTTAAGGGTATCTGTTTTTACTTGTGTCATCTCTGACTGTCCGCGGTATCAACTTACGAAATTGAATTTACCGTATGGGCTGTATTGTAAAATTACGTTACTTGATAATTTTTTACTCCGCAAGATAGATTTTGGGCGTTTGGGAGCTTCTTTTTAAAAATATTTATTTCCCAAAAACACTACTATCAAATTTATGGTAATACAGTAATTACAAAATGGTTTAACAACTTGTACGTTATGTTTATTAACATGAATTTTAATTTAACAAATTAACCAAAGTTAATATTTTAATAATTACCAATGAGTAGCTTGAACTACCAACAACGTTAAAGTTATGAAATTCGAGACTGACTGGCCATCAGGGGCTCCTAAGGCTATTTATGTAATCCCTGCTCTCACATCGTCTTGTGGTAAAGTGCAGATGTCACCGTCTGCTATTTCGTGATAACATACAATATCTTGTTCTAAGTAATGTTTTAATTAAGCCTGTTTTTTGCAGTTCCTTGTATCTGCACCTGAAGTATCAAGTTGCGTCTGGAATACAAAGTAGTTGCTTCCGTTCTCATGTCTGATATGAACCCTGATTAACCTTTAATATTGTTACCTTCAAATAATACAATGCATCATGCTATTACTAAGACGTAATAAATACATCTAAATGTTTGTACATATTGATATGGGGGATATGCAACTCGCACATTTTATAAGTTGCTCGACATACCTAAGAAATTTAATTGTTAAAAATTTTAAAAATAAAATAAAAACTGTAAATTAAAAATACATTTGTAAGAAGTTTTTTTAAGTAAGCACTATTTTTAAATATAACAGATATAGCGCTGCTGTCGTAATTACGCTCATGCGCGCTAAATTTCTATGTTTGCTGGTTAGTCACAGATATCAGTATGGAAGCATTCTTCTGTCTCTTTTTTTTGGAATGAAACCACGTAGTTTTTAATTATATATTTATTGAGGTTTTGATCCATGGTCTAGAATCATCAAAATAATGTCAGTTTTAGATATGCATTTGTTACTTGAAGGCAACTTTGATGTATCAACGGTTGAAATATTTGATAAGAATAATTTATGGTAGAAAGGAGTTTTAAAGATTGAAATGTAATAATTACTTTCAATTTACGTTGCGTAGCTGGGAGCAACTTTCAGACAGCCAATCCGCTTAACATGAAATTAGCTGACTAACTTTTTATATCTAAATTAATTAAAATATATATAAATTAAACAACCTATTAGATTGGTAAAGAATTTTGACACGTATAATTGATTTCTATTTATATAGGAGTGAAAGGAACGGCATGATTATTGAAACTATAAATCTTCTTTAAAAAGGAACGAAAAGAAAAAGAAATATGTCACGTTAAAATTTAAGCAACTTGTCGGTCACCAAAATGTCTAAATCGTGGTTACAACTGATTGTTGTATATTTTTTGGATATGTAAATAGAAATGATAGTTGTCAGGTTATGTTAATATCATATAACTTTACAAGAAAACTGAGGACAAAACGTGCGACGTTATCTGGATTTTGATGATATTTAATTTTTTTACTATCTTTTGCAACTACAAGTGTTGGTTTGCCAATATTTCCAACTAATGTTGATTGTGCAAAACGATTCAATGGAAAACTATTAATTCAGCGAATAGTTAAGTGGTAGGGGATCTTGGCAGCCGCAGGTGGCTTATCACCCTTCACATATCACTGAATACCGGTGAAATAGGGTATATATTTAGAAAACAATAGAATGGGAACCTAGCTGTATCTAGGCTCTAGGATTTTCAAGGAAATGTGTAGGTTAGCTCAGAATAGGAAGCCATGGAAGTACGCGTCTAATCAGTTCCAGGACTGAAGACCTAATGATGATGATGATGTTATTTTTTTTATTAAAAGGATCCATCCTAAAGGCAAAAAGCGTAACATTAAACTGAAAGTAAGTTTTATGGATAACTAAAGGCTAATCTCATCTTAGCTTATAATTAATAAACAAGTTGTTGACGTTAGCATTTCTGTAATCTTAAGTCAACACAAGTAAACTTTATGAGATTACTTCTACGCGAGCTTATGTTTATCTCAATTGTGCCTTGAAAAACAGTCATGTAATCACATTTTGTACTAATATTGTATAATTAAAGTAAAACCAGAGTCTTTATTTTACCATGTAATGACCACGCGTAAAATTAGAGCACTGGCGTGGTTATCAACCACAGAAAATTAAATAGGGTTTCTATAAAGCAACAACAAGAGAACAGAGTATTTCTACGTGTGTGCCGAAGAAGAATAGCTGAATTGCGTGGAGACCACTTAGTTATCTCCAGTATGTACCCATCGTACATTACTAGCCTACATTTAATACCATCGTAGCCTATTTGAAAGTGCGTATTTACTCACAACGAAACAATTACCCTCGTTCACTTATTACGGAACATCGACTATTTCTGACTGTATATGAACGATCGAAACAAAGCAATGCCTCTTAAAAGGAAGCATCTTAACTAACTCGTACCATCGCGATTTTCAGGTCTTTTCACGTGAAAGAACTGCGTAGTAATTTTCTTTCGCCACTTAACGTGTATATATAGGTGGAGATAATCCACCAAATGATATCGTATCTTCCCCTCAAAAACATTTCCTGTCGATCAAACAACCACATGGGAGGTACTTTTAAATCACCTGCAGATAAGCGAATATAACAAAGCAAATGGCTTCGATACAACTTGAAAAATTTCACGAATAATATCCGCTTGAAAACCCAATCTGGCGTTTTCAAAACAACGCCTATTCAAACTGTTAGGCTATCTGCAACCAACATTGCAGAATTATATAGTTAAGTGCATATCTCGAGGCCTACATCCAATATGAAACCATAGAAATTTACCCTTTCGATTAATAGTGCCTTGAAAAGATAACAAGGTGGAAAATTTCCATTCTTTGAAATCTGTGTTCGTATACAAATTTTTGATAACGAAATACCGCGTTTTAACGTAATAATAGTATTTTCGAAGTTGATACTTTTGATAGACAACACTTTCAAATATTAAAACAAATACTAATTGTAAGCATTTTAACTTATGTTAATTCCAAACACACTTTCAAGCTATTAAAATAAACATATTTGTGATCAATATGTTTATAATTTAAAAAGTGATGCATGTGGTTAAAACAAACTTTCACCTTATTAGAATGTTTCTGAAGCAAATGTTTTGACAAACAACACCTCCTAAACTTATTTATGCGAACCCATATTGCAAGAATTTTTATCCTTTGACAACCAAAACGAGCTTCTATACTTTGTAACAATAAGCTCTGAGGGTTAGCACGCTATTAAAATGGATTAGATTCGAAATATTTAACTTAGTTAATAACAATAATATTGACAGATTTTACGCCTAACTCGAAATAAATTCAAAGCACCTTAAATTTTATAACTGAATATTTAATACAATTCTAGAGGATGTTAAACAAACGATCGTTTAAAATTGAAAGGGAGACAAACCCGCTACTAAGCATGTAAAATAACCGTGAAAACACCTATTGTTTATCTCCTATAGATATAAAATTTAAATTAAGTTTGGGTAAAACGATCTAGATACAAGGACTGAACGTAACAACTTAAAAAAATCACAACAAACATACAGGAAGAATTTATCAGTATGGAAGCTTTTCGTGCGTGTTTTTGTTTGTTTGTACTTATTTGAAATGCTTCAGATAATTGTAAATTCCTCCGATTGTGGAATACGCGGTTTGATTCGTTTTCTGCATGAAAAAGGTGTGAAAACTACCGAAGTTTATCCGCAGATTAGTAAGTATTTCGAGAAAACACATTATGTCCGATGGAATGATACATAAATGTGTTAGGTCATTTAAAGATGTACATGTTCATGGTGTGCAGCGGATTTGGCGACTGTCTGTCATTATTGAAGACTTAATGAAGATTGTTGATGCAAAGGTTCTAAAAAGCAGACTCTTTACTATTTTGTCTTTAGCTAGAGTTTCCGCAAGTTTTAAGGAACATTTTTTTATGAAATTATGGTTGAATGTTTAAATTATCGAAAGTTGTGCTCATTATAGGTTCCGAAAATGTTGGCTGAAGTGCACAAAGTTAATGATATCTGTAGTGTTGTTAGTTTCCCTAAATGGTACCACAATCAAGATTTTGAGTTTTAAATGAAATTGTCACTGACGACGAAACGTGGGTGGCTGGTGTGACATCGGAATCAGAACAGAAATTTATGGAATGGAGGATTTCATCCAAGAAAGTGACGTTTAAGCAAATAAGTTTATCACGCAAGATCATTTGCACCGTGCTTTGGGATGTGCAGATGATACTCCTTGTAAATTTTTACCTTAGACTGACATAATATATTCCAAGACATATTGTGATGACTTAACTAAATATACTTGTGTAATAAAAATAAAAGGCGTAGTATACTCGTATTATATAGATAGGAACATCTTAATCACGGTTCGTATAGGCCTTATCTAACGTCTAATAATTACCATATACACCTTCACTAAAAACATCAAGCAATCGTCGACACGATGATAGTGATGACGTCAAAACGGCCATGCGGCAGTGTTGCACATCATACAGTAGATTTCTATGAAAATTAAGTTCAGAAGCTGATTGTACGATATGAGAATTGGCTTAATATTATTGGAATGGCTTAATTGTAAACCATTCATTGAACTTATTTTATTCATCTAGCTGACCACAGCTTTACGTGCTGCTCCTGCACACAAATATTTTCGTTCTTATGTAATTAAATTTCATATTCCCTACTATATTCACGCAGATACTTGAAATGGATTTCGTGAACAGACATACGTAGTACTAAGTCAAATGGGTTTCTTTTGTTGGAAGATTGATCTCGGATGATCCTTTTTAAGAAACATTAACCCGTTTATGCAAAATTATACACATTCTGTTTCCTTTCATAAGTGAACGCTTACTCCATTTTGGATAAATTCGGGTGAAGATATCTTTGATATTCAGACAAGCAGTACCAATAGAATTTCCATAAAAGCAAGCTTTAGTAAATTTTGTTGATTACTAAACAGAACCTTGGGCATAGTAGTCTCACGCATACCAACTACGCCACGGTGCCGCCTCTAATTAGTCTCAATTCCACAAAATCGGGATGCTAAAATATTTTATATTAAATATCTTATATGTAACAATTTATATATGTTGCGATTAAAGGTCATAGAAAGATCATCTAGCACAACCTCGTATACCTACAACGCTGCGAACTTGAGCAAAATGAGAAAAATTGTATGAAAGGCTCAAATTATGTACATATTTATTTTCATAGTATATTTATAAAAGCACTCAACATTTAACTATAAATGCAATGTTGTGGATAGTAGATATACTAAGCGGTTTCTGAAACAGACCGGTTTTGTGAGCGCTTTCCCGATGTTAGGAGGTTGTGAAGCCACCCGGCACACCGGCAGGTATTTATACGCTTGCACCTGCAAGGACTTCTAGAACGTAAGTGTTGACCTTTATTTTAATCTGATAATTTGTATAAATCTGTGGGCTAGTACGTGCTGTAATCGGTTTGCATTAAGGGGTGTTTAATTGGGTGTATTATAAAACATTATAAACATTGTCAAGTTGGTTTTTTATTACCAGCGGTACGACGTGTGAAGTAATTTCAGTTTGTATTTCAACAGTTAATAATAAATTTTGCCCTCGGCCTTTTGTTGTATATTTGCTAACCTGAACCCCTGAGAACAATTAAGAGTATCACGTCTTTCTTCGTGCTCGAAACGGATTGACATTTACATTCTAGCGCAAACGTGGCGCTCGAATAAACAACTGTGAAGGACCTAGTCAGGTATAAACATTCGTTGAAATACGGATAATTCGATTAGTGAGTGGAAAGGGTTGTTAATATAACGCAGAAGTGCGGTGTTAAAATTAAGCATGCCTAGAGAAAAAGCAAAGAAGGGCAGGACGGTAGCGAATGACGTAGAGGGAGGTGCACTAGAAAACTCATTGCGTAAAATAATGGGCGAAGTAAATAACAGTTTGTCGGCGGTAGTCGGAAATTGTTTAAGCAATGTTTTGAAAAATTTGACCGTGAATTTAAGCAAGGGATTTTTGCAACTTTCGTTGGCCTTAGAAGAGAAAAAGGAATTTAGAAACAAGAAGATAGAAGAGACGGAGAAAGTGGGTGGTTTAGAGAATGTAAATACAGGGGCGTCGGTAGCGATTCAGAATCGAGGAAATATTACTGTTTGGAAAGATGTGGGGTACAAACCTACACTTTTCACTAAATGGGGTATTACACCCGGTGCTATTTATAAAAAGATTGGTAAGTATGTTTAGCGAGGCAGGGGTACCGTATGAAAAACGAGTATTTTTTGCGGTAAATTGTTTAAGAGGTTCGGCTTAAAATTGGGCTGGAAAAAAGTTTTCGTCATTTGAAAATTTTAAATCACAATTTCTCTTCCGTTACTGGAGCATATAACAGGAAAGGGAGACACTTTTTCGAGTTAAATACGGATTTTACGAAACGGGATCTCGTGCAGATTATTTTCTTAAGATAATTAAGGAAGCTAAATATTTAACTCGACCTTTGTCAGAGCGAGAGCTTATTAATTGGGTAATGAACCATTTTGATATGGAGATAAAAAGGGGCATTTTGAATTCGGGTTTGGTTACTATGGAAGAGGTATACGCTCATTTGAGAAAAATTGATGCTTCGTACGAGGTACTCCCGAATAACAGGGATCAAGCTCCTTGTTCGAATAGTGGAGGTTATAATCGGAACACTAATTTTCGTTCGAGCAATGTTAATAATGCCGCTCAAAATAGCAGCGCCATATATGTAAACATATATTAATCTTATATTTCATAAGATTATTTAAAATATGGGCACTGCGCGCTAAATAAATACATGAGCCTGGTATTTCCAGCTTAGCTAATAAAGTATAGGGTGCTTAGCTAAGAAGGTCAATCGGGGGGACGAGTAGTTAGTTGATGTTTACAAGCGCGTGGATACAGGTGGCTATGCCAGCTATCTATGCCGAGGGTGTATTAGGTTTATTAATTATTATGTAGGTAGTCGGATGTTCACACATCTCTAGGATAAAGGCTTTGATATTTACTTGGTAAATATCAATTGCAGATGATTGCTAGTTGTGTTTTAGAGGTTCAGCGAGAAGTATTATGTAAATCGTTACGGGTGATGAAGATGCTTTTGTAGCGTAATTTAAGGTGTTGACGATGGTGTTAGTGTAATCTCCGAGTAGAAGATAACGTGAAACCACCCGGCACACCGGCAGGTATTTATACGCTTGCACCTGCAAGGACTTCTAGAACGTAAGTGTTGACCTTTATTTTAATCTGATAATTTGTATAAATCTGTGCGCTAGCACGTGCTGTAATCGGTTTGCATTAAGGGGTGTTTAATTGGGTGTATTATAAAACATTATAAACATTGTCAAGTTGGCTTTTTATTACCAGCGGTACGACGTGTAAAGTAATTTCAGTTTGTATTTCAACAGTTAATAATAAATGTTATATTGCCCTCGACCTTTTGTTGTATATTTGCTAACCTGAACCCCTGAGAACAATTAAGAGTATCACGTTTTTTTTCGTGCTCGACATGGATTGACATCTACATGATATTAGCGGATATTTGAAAATATATAAAATGCATGTTTGATAGGAAAGGTCCGCCCAATATGAATTGTGATGCCAATGATTGTAACTATTGCATGCACACAATTATGTACTTACCGACAGTGTCTTTTATGACGAAGCACACTGTGGTCAAACGAAAACTTGCGGTTTACTCAAAAGTGCACTGGTGTGTTCGCTCTGCAACGACCGAAGAAGAAGTACCACATGTTTGATGACGAATGATGCACGTAAAAGAGTTACCATCACGCACTCACTCTAATACCCTATTGTTTGTGAAAAATGGTAGAAGTATAAGATTTAGAGACGATTTTGTTGTACTACTTGGAATTAAAATAGTATGAATGATATATCGTTTTTTAAGAAAACAGTTTAGTGATTAATGGATCAAGTAAGATAGGTAGAGTTCTGTCAGATTTCATTTGATGTGCTTTTGAAATGTGTTTTACGCTTGTTTGTTATATTTATATAATTTAAATAAAAAATTAATGTTGAGCATGCCAAATGATTATAAAGTTAAACTAGAATGCAGGATATAACAGTGGCGACGAGGATAATGGTAAAAAATTAAAAAATTGGAAGCTTTGTAGGTATATAGTTTTCCTATTGCAAGCATTGTGAAAATGGAAAAACTGACAAAAGAAATTAAAATTTTGTCGAGTTCTAAAATATCTGTCATTTTGAAGTATTAAATCTTTTGAATATTTTAATTTTAAACTTTTTAAACTTTACGAATTATGTTGTTTCCTTTTTTTATTAAGTAATAAGCATATGAAGATTATGTACAATTGTTCGTGTTACATTTTACAAACCCTAAAAATTTTATGGGAGACAAATTTTGAAACCTTTTCTGTGCGTCACGGTTAAGTTTTCGATGAAGAAAGATACAGTTACCCATAAGGAAGCAGACCAGTTTTGTGGATACTCGTAATTCCGTTGGGACGACAAGTGGCTGAACACAGTTTTTTGAAAACGATATTTCAAAGGATTTTCCTGGAGAAAGATTTCGTCACGGAATTCAGCTACCCACAGGACATTGAGAATTTCCCGGAAGTTATTCAGCGTTTCATTTTGTCAAAGTCTTCCACAACTACTAAATCTGATACCGAGTGATTACAATTATCACCTTCCAGAGACCTGACTTCTTTCCAAAAGAATTACAATTGCACAAATTATTACGGAATTCCGAATTACAACAAACATCCGTCGTGTTATGGAGAACCCTACACTATGTGCATGTGGGATTAACGACAATTCTTCAGAAGTATGGATTTCATGTGACCGATGTCTAAATTGGTTCCACTCGTCTTGTGCTAACCTAGATGATAAAAAAAACTAGGGACTTGGGACTGAGGAATGATCCCTGGTTTTGCAACAACTGCACTGCGGAGAACATCAACCACTCACAAAAAATTCCTTGCCCATACTGTAGCAAGCTCTATACTGATTAAGGTCTACCGCTTCACATAGGAAAAAAACACCGTTTGGAAGCCAACGATGGGATCACCACATTTCTGACATCACCAGCACCGAGCTTGAACTCAACTAAAGATTAATCTTTTGAGTTTTCTCAGAGGAAGAGGACCTTCAAAGTTCTCAAAAGGATTCCTAAAGGGGCCAGATTTGCCGCGGCAAGTAAATTCACAAAAATACTTGAAACCTGCGTAGAGAAAAACGACGTTACTTCCTGGAGAGCTATGTTTATCTTTAGATTTTCAAGTCTCAGTGTGCCCCAATTCTGTAAAAAAAAAATCTCTCACTACATTAGTCAAGGCGAACATTAACGGACATGAAAATTTTTCGACAATTACGACACAACCTACGTCTTTGTCAAGACGTGTGGACTCTAAAGTAGCCGAAGGGGATATCAAAGGCGCCATCAAAATATTATCGTCTCAAGAAGCAATTGCACCTATGACACAAGATACGTACTTGAAGCTTGTCTCGAAACACCCATCGCCCACTAAAGCATTGTCGTTCAATGAACCTACCAGTAGTCAAGAATTTTTAGTTGTGTCAGTGGACGAAGTGCGGAAAGCCATACTCAGCTTTCCAAATGGTTCCAGCAGTGGAATTGACGGACTCAGACCCCAACATTTAAAAGATATGATTAACAAAGGAAACGGAGAAGCGTCTAACCGAATATTAAATGCACTTAACGAAATTTTCTAACTTTGTACTTGCCGGGAAAATCAAAAGAGAAATTCTTCCAATTTTTTACGGAGCCAGTCTTTGCGCATTGAATAAAGAGGACGATGGAATACGGCCTATTGCAGTAGGGAATACGTTATGCCGTTTGGTGGCTAAAATTGCCTGCTCTGCTGTTACGGAAGAAATGGGAACATATTTTCGTTCTAAGCAGTTAGGATACGCAACGCCAGGAGGTTGCGAAGCTGCTGTTCATTCTTCCCAAAGCTTTTTATCTCGAAACATAAGATCTTCAAAAATAATACTGAAGATTGACTTTGCTTATGCTTTTAACACTGTTCATCGTGACACGATACTTGCTGAAGTATCAAAGTTAACACCAAAGCTTAATGCTTTCATATGGCAAGCTTATTCAATAGAATCACGTCTTTTTTTGGAGAATGGACTATTTCGTCAGCTTCCGGTTGCCAGCAAGGAGACCCAACTGGACCGCTCCCTTTTTGCCTCGCCATTCATCCTGTTGTGGAGTTATTGTTATCCGAGCTCGTATGCTTTTATCTGGATGATGGACTGGTGATCACGATATAGTTCCCGAAGACTTCAAATTACTTATTGACAGATGTAAATCAATCGGATTGCAAATCAACTCAGACAAATGTGAACTATATTCCTGTGGCGAACCAAACGAGAATTCTATCTGGACATTTCGACAGATATCACCGGGAATCAAAATTGTTCGCAGCTTTTTTTTACTGGGATCACCGATCACGGAATCTTTGTTTGAAGATTCTTTGGAGAACAAACGGGATAAAATGATGCTTTTATTTTCTCGAATTAAGGAACTCAAGAACTTTTACGTAGCCTACTACCTTCTCCGTCACTGTTTTGCAGTTCCGAAATTGACGTATCTTCTTCGTATTATTCCTACACGGTTTTGTCGTGATGTATTGGAAAGGATAGATGAAAACATTAAGGACACTCTAGAATTTTTACTGAATTCACCTCTATCACCTGAACTGTCTGAAAAGACTTCTCTGCCAAGGCGACTAGGAGGACTTGGAATTCGGAAATGCAAAGACATCTGTGTTCCTGCCTTTCTCTCTTCTTCTTTTAGTGTCAGCAAGTTTGTCAATTTGATGTTTAGTCTAAATGACTCCGACAGGCCCCAGAACAATTTCTATGAAGAAGGAATAAATGAATGGGCGAACTTGACCTCTGACTCGGAGATACCCAACGCTCCTTCTTTCCAGCGATCATGGTATAATATTATCATTGATAAAATTTTTGAAAAGAGTAAACCGACCGCACCTGCGGATAAAGCTATAACTCTGGCTTTACAAAATCCTGAAGCTAATGCGTGGCTAAACGTCATCCTATCCAAGACAGTCGGTACACTGTTGGAAAACAATGCATTTCGAATAGCAATGGCTCTTAAACTCGAATGCAAAATTTGTGAACCACATATTTGTGTTTGCGGCCTAGAAGTTGATTCATCAGGACATCATAGACTAAGCTGTGCCAAATGCGTAGGACGGTACTCAAGACATCAGGAACTTAATAACATCTTGTCCAGGGCCCTCACCTCCGCAAAGATCCCGTGTCGTCTTGAGCCTTGCGGATTTTTCAAAGATGATGGAAAGCGAGTAGATGGAATGACCTTGATTCCTTGGACACAGGGCAAAAGTTTGGTATGGGACGCTACCTGATCCGACACACTTGCACCTTCTCACCTAATACATCCATCATTAGAGTCGAGATATGCTGCAAGAATAGCTGCTTCTGGGAAAGTAAGGAAATGATCATCAGTTTTGGAACAAAATATGCACTTTCTTCCTTTCGCAGTAGAAACAATGGGAACTTGGTGTGAAGAAGCTATTCAGTTCGTGAACAGCCTTGCCGGAATATTAGCATTACACACTGGAGAACCTAGGTCGAAACAGTATTTGGTTCAATGGATAGGTATCGCCATTCAACGAGAAAACACAGTTTCGATTATGGAAACTTTCCCTCCTCAAGAAAATTTGCACGAAGTGTTTTACGTTTTAGAACATAGAAACAATTCAAATGTATAGTTCAGTTTGTTTGTTATTTTCTCTGTGAAATGTTACAAAATATACAAGGATAAAAAAAACTTCAATTAAATTTCAATTCGCCGAATTTAAAGAAACGGAAGGTGTAAATGAATATTTAGACAGATTTAAAACCGCTTTAAACTTACATAATGTTCCAAACGAATTACAGGCTGATCATTTAAGAGTTCAAATGGGACCGAATTTAAATGCAACGTTAAAGTACCTAATTTTTCCAAAGAATTCGAATGAACTTTCATTTAAAGAGATTTGTTTAACATTAGTAGAGCACTTTGTACAATCTAGGAATAAATATAGCGAAGAGATATAGTTCAGACAAATAATTCAAAAACATGAGAAATCGATCGGTGATTTTATTCTACGATTAAGACAAGGTTCGCGTTATTGCGAGTTTGGCGAATTCTTGAGTCGTTTTTTGATTGCGCAATTTCTTTATGGCGTTGCAGGAGAGGTCATTAGAAATGAAATAGTTGCCCGCAAACCTGAAAATTTTGAGGCTACTGTAAAAATTGCTACCGAAATGGAAGCGACACGCTTGGCAGCATCGCAATTAAAGTCGAATACTAATAAGTATGATAACATGCAACAGCATAAAGTATTTGGTAAAAAACCACCGTTCGCAAAGAAGCAAAGGAATTACTCGATCATCTTTTCAAAGATCCAGTTCAGTTAATAGCAACATTAATAAGGATAAAGGACCTGATCCTTGTGTAGGTTGTGGTCAGTTACATTGTAGAAGTCAGTGTAAATTTTGTAAGGTTAAATGTTATAAGTGTCAACTTCGGGGACACATAGCAGCTGTTTGCCGCAACCGGACACAGGGTAACCTTAAGCAACATTCCGGAAACGAAATTAATTCTTGCACAGCAAATAACAAAGGGATCGGTATAGCAGCTTCTGATTTAAGTACTCCAACCTTAGATTATTTCAATCATTTGGTGGATGCGATGAACATGGCTGAAAAGTCAAATTGTGCAAAATTTGCTAAACCGATTATTACGGTTAAAATAGACGGCACTCCAATTCAAATGGAACTTGACGCCGGCGGTACGTGTTTTATTATAAATTTGAATTTGTTGCGTTCATTCAAATCAAAGTTCACACTTCTGCCTAGCAATCGTACATTTGTGAGATACACGTTGAATCAATTCCAAATTGTTGGTTATTTGCCCGTGAGTGTTGAATACGCTGGAAGAAAGGAAGAGCTTAATCTTTGTGTTACCGACCAGCCATTTGATTGTATTTTTGGAAGGGAATGGATTTTCCCATTAATGGATTCAATCCATTTGTCCGATTTCTTTCGCGTACATAAAGTTAAGTGCGAAGTAAGGTGCAAAGCCGTGTTGGAAGATCTATTGGTAGAATATTCTGACATCTTTAGCAACACGGCTGGTAAGTTAATCGGTCCAAAAGTTAGGGTAAATTTTCTGCCCGGAATTACACCAGTTTTTGCTAAGACTCGCAACATTCCATACGCATTACGCGAACAGTATTCAAAAGAAACAGAACGATTGTTGAATTCTGGTGCATTTGAACGAGTTACACACTCCGAGTGGGCATCTCCGACACACATCGTTTGCAAGAACGAAAAGATAAGGATTACTGGTGATTATTCGTGTACGCTTAATCCACGTCTCAGTGTTCATGAATATCCAATTCCACGAGTTGAGGATATTTTTAATCAAACGAATGGAGCGAGTATTTCTGCCATTTGGATGGTACGGATGCGTATATGCATTTGGAATGCAGTGATACATTTTCTGAAAGTTTAACCTTAAACACTCCTACGCACGGTCTAATCCGACCGAAGCGAACATTGTACGGAGCGGCCAATGTTCCGGCTGTGTGGCAACGTAATATAGGAATCGTTTTAGGAGGTCTTAAAAATGTTGCAAATTGTTATGACGATATTGTATTGTTCGGTTCAACGTCAGAGGAAGTATTTCATTCGTTACGAGAGGTTTTTAATAGAATTTGTGAATTTCGTCTGAAATTAAAAAGTCTAAATGCACATTTCTTCAGTCAAATATCGAATATTTAGAACATAGAATCGTTATGTAAATGCATTGGTAAATGCTCCTAAACCTAAAAATTCTAAAGAATTACAAACTTTCCTTGGAAAAGCTTGTTATTATGGTTCTTTTATTCCTAACATTTCTACAATCTCCGAGCCATTACGCAATAGTATATGGTCTGACAATTTTGTGTGGTCTAGTGATGGTGAAAAGTTTAATAAACACTTGATACGAGTATCAACATCGGATAGGGTTTTAGTACCTTACAACCCAAAATTACCATTAATTCTTGCCACCGACGCTAGCTCTGTATGCTTGGGCACGGTTCGTTCACGTATAATGGCTGATGGGCGCGAACGTCCAATTTCATATGCAAATAGAGTGCTACCCAAGACTGAAAGAAATTACTCCCAAATTGATAGAAAAGCTTTAGGTATTGTCTGGGCCACGAACAAATTCTTTCCTTACGTGTATGGTAGAAAATTCGAATTAATTACAGATCATAAGCCATTGACACATATTTTTGATCCGAATAAAAACTTACCATTATTGGTTCTTAGTCGGTTAGCACATTACGCAACATTTTTGCGTAGACTAAATTACAATATTATATACAAGAAAACCAAAGATCATGCCAACGCAGATTATTTTTCGAGAATTTGTTCAGTGGAGATTTTAAAAGAGGAACACAGTTTTAATGAAGTATCCCTAAATGCAGATGAATTCGACCGCTGGAGTCTACATCAAATTAGACAACTTCCCATTACTGCGGAAGAGATAAAAGAATGTCTCAATTACTCGCAGCTATACGAGAAGGGCGCGCCTTAAAAGAACTTGGTTATTCTGGAAGAGATATATTTCCCAAACGTCAGGCTGTTTAATGTTGGGTCATCGTCATCGAGTGGTTGTACCCGAAAAACTTCGACAACTGTTGCTGAATGAAGTAGATGCTGCTCATATCGGGGTCACATAAATAAAGGGTTTAGCGAGATTTTTAATTTACTTGCCTAGAATGGATCAAGACTTCGAATCGCTGGCACGAGAATGATTTGAATGTTCCAGAAATGCTAAAATGCCTGTACAATATAATAGACACTATTTATCCGAATGCGCCTTGGGAGATATAAATTACGCCGGACCTATTTAAAACAAATATGTCTTAATTGTAGTGGATGCATTCAGTAAATGGTTAGAGGTCAAGATAACAAATTCAATGACTAGCAATGTAACCATAAATCTGTTGGAAGAATTGTTCTCGGCGTACGGTATCCCTACAACAATTGTGAGTGACAACGGTTTACAATTCACTTCAGATGAGTTAAAAATTTCCTTAAAAATGCAAGAGTTAAATTTCATAAACGTACAGCTTCTTATAAGCCGTCAATCAACGGACAGACTGAACGTTGCGTACAAACAGTAAAAGATGCATTAGCTGTTAATTCATCGAAATTAAATTCAAGTAATATTTCTCATTTTTTGAACACATTTTTACTGCAATATAGAAAATCTCCACATCAAACTACATGCGAACCACTTTCACTACGATTAAATCTAAACTGGATTGTGTTAAACCGGATATGAAAAAGAAAATCATGGATAAACAGCAAGCTGAATTCCTTCCCAATTTTTGGGAATTTCCGGTTAATGGACATGAACTGGTTCATGGTCGACCTAATAAATGGATTTGTGGACAAATAATTTCACGGTTAGAAAATTTGCATTATGAACTAGAAGTCCAAGGGCGACGACGCAAATATCATGTTGATCAAATGAAAAAGTGTCCTAAGGACGTCTCCAATTTGACATTAGATCAATCATGACGAGTTCATTTTTATGACGATGATCATCAAAAGGAAGACGAAATGGTGTTACCAACCGTGGCCGAAGCGCCGCTAGTAGAGACTCCAATATTGCGTAGGTCTCAGGGTGAACGCCGACCTTGTGTGCGGTTTTCGCCAATAACTCCACATGTGAATTATTTATTAACGCTATATTTAAAACATCACTAATAGAACAAATTTGTATTTTTTAATAATATTCGTAAATTTACCTACGATTGATTTATCGATGAATTGTATCGAACATCCGAAGTTATGTATATAAAAAATAAGCGACTTACTAATGTGAGTTTTATTTAAATAATCGTCACAATCAAATTTACGAAAATGTGGACTTTAGACATGCATTCATTGCCCATGCATTTTTCAAATAAAATGATTACACTCGAGGTTGTAGATGCTATTCACATATAATAAGGTACTTAGATTTTAGGTATAGACAATTTTCATATATCAGAAAATAAAAACAACATTATTAAACTTGAAAAATTCTTCAACTTTGTTGCCAATGTAAATTTTGCTCATACAAGTAACGCCTCTTTTCCGATGAATTTATAGTCAATAGCATTATCTAAGTCTTGCTTAACATGATTTGTAGTTCATGTGTTAGTCGAATGCATTTCAGTAGACATGGATGGCATCTAAATTGCACGATAAAGTAATCGGGAAATCCAAACAAGAATACTAACACCAAAGCAGACAAACTGGTCGCGTGCGTAATTTAAGCGAATGAAGTATAAATTCTCAAAGAAAGGAACTGAATTTAATTTGATCTTTTAGTTTGAATAAGGTCTATAGACTGACTGATGCCTCATGAAGAGCAGTTATAAGGCGCGTAATATAATTATCATTATAATATTCGAAACGATTCCCACTTTATAACCAGGGGAGGAGTGAACTGAAATGACTCACGCAAAAGTAAATTATACATTGAAAAGGCTTTAATATAATGAATTCATTCATATGCATGAGGCAGTGTAGAATGCTGGAGCAATATTTGGTGGCGTAATGAAATGAATTTATGCAGAGCTGTAATGCTTGAATATTTAGCATATACCCCTTCATCCTCTTTGAAACACCGAACACTGTGTACCTAAGCTTGTCCTCTTCCACAATAAACCACCTCTTATTATTTTCGCCTCTCCACGTTTCTCATAAACCCCTACTGATTTTCTCAAATGCCACATCTTTCGTGTGTGGATGTATACTAATTGTCTTCGAGCCAGCTCCATTGTACACTGAATTCCTTGTTCGCTTATAAAACTTCGAAATCTCACAGTGCGATAACATTTAGTGCAGGTCACAAGTATAGGATAAACACAATTTTTTACTTTAAGTAAGGTTCAAGTAATTAAATCCAATTAGGAATTGACTATTATAGACCAAACAGCGTTGTTCGTAATTAGCTAGTACAGAAATAAAAAAGATCAGATTGCTGTTACCAAAGAGCTTTCATAGCTAATGTCTACTTCTCGCGTTTTAGAAAACAGCCTTGTTCAGTTCTGCGTTAGCACATAATATACGTAAGTTTTCTATTTGTAGTTTGATTACTTTCGAATGTGACGATGTTAAATAAAAGCTTATGTAACAAGTAACTGAATTGATTAAAGATTATTTTCTAGTTTCCTTTGCATTTGAAGCAATACAAATTTCATTAAAAACTTAAATTGACGAAAGGATGTTACTTTAAACACTGTCGATTACGTTTCCTGTTGTTTTTGTAAGCAGCACAATAAAACAGAAACGTGATTAACGATATATGGCATACAGATGCGACTCTAAGCGATAAGTGCTATCACTTGAAGTGCAAAAAATTACTCTCACATAGAAAAATTTCCGAGATAGAAAAAGTCACAAATTAGTTATTTTTACATAAATTAGTTTTAATTAACGCCAATACAAAAATGTTTTTTTCGTTGTCTGGAGGTTAGGTGAAACAGGGCTGATTTCTTGCGCCGCCAAGACTTTTGTTAAGTAATATAAAAAAGATATGTTTGTATAACACTATGGTCAAGCACGACATAATATTCTACTGTTGAAGAAAGTGGGAAAAGCTCAGAAAAATTCACACCATAACAATGTAGTTATTTTCCAAAATATATAAACAGCGGGGAAATTAATCGACTCCTTTTAGAAAGATATTCTAACACTTTAAAGTAATGAAAGTAAATCAAGAACAGCTAAACAGTGCAATATGCAGTTGGAAAGTGTTGCTTCAAATATTATTTATTTTTCTGTGGTGGGGTGGAGTTGGAGTTATTATTATACATCTTCCTTCAGCGCGGGCGCACACATACACACACAGCACCCGCATCCGAACCCGCAACCGCACCCGCACACTCACCCTCAAAGGCACCCGCACCCGCACATGTACCCGCACCCGCACCAGCATCCGCACCAGCACTCGCACCCACACATGCAAGTTAATATTGGTGCCGATCTCAATGCATCTTTCACCTCTGAAAATGCTTTTCCACACTCCGCAGCCCAGATAAATTTGGTATATTTTTTAGTTAAGTTGGCTAATGGAACAATCATGTTAGAAAGATTAGGTAATAATTTTCGGTATCACGAAATCATTCCCAAAAGACACTTGACCTGTTTGGGTGTTTTGGTATGGGCATACTGATTTCTTCACTAACCTTTTCCGGATCAACATTTACTATATAACCTAAAAAGACTGCTTGGCTATAACCTCATAAGATAACCTCAATTTGTTTTTTATGCTATTTAGCTTCAAAGGAAAAGTGTTATTAAATACCGTTGAACTTATAATACATTTATCGCGCAAAACTACAAAACTAATGTTTCAGTTTTCGGGTGTTTTGGTGATATAAGTAAACAGAAGTGAGTACTAGCAGTTTTATTATAACCTATTGGGAACCTATTGTTGCTATCCGTGACAATCGAATCTGTGAATTTAATAAAGTCAACCTCAAACTGATTTGTGAGATTTTAGATAGTTAAAATTCATTTTCGGGAGTGCCCTCCCTACAATTTGTAATATATTGGTAAGAATATATGCACGCTTTCTTATAATGCATTCGATTGCTTATTTAACACTTTGGTTTTACCACATGCATAAACCCATATCCCTGTAGATAATAATCCCAATGTTCAATGAGTTAGGGGGTAGGGATCCTCCAACCTCATCATTATACCAATTATTATCACCCAAAGCTAAAAACATAATCAATCGCAATGAGGAGCATGAACATGTCAATACCGAGGACACCATAATAATACTACAAGAAAAGATTACAGCCCTTGAGGCAACGGCAAAAGTGAACAATGTACTATTAGAAGAAATTAGGTCATTCAAATAGCAAAATCCTGATCGCATAAATCAAAGCCCTCGTATCAGCATGGAAACTAATAAAATGCCTGAAACACGGAGGGAAAGTAAAAGAACACTTCATTAGAATATAGCTTATGGTCCGTCAGACTTCGGCCCATTTGTCGTTATGATGGAAGCTGAAAAGGAAGGGCAAAACATAGGTAGATATCACCCCCCTGGCTATTGGAGAAAGTTAGGTTAACGTAAATGTGAAAGGCATAAGTAAAATAAAAAACAAGGAATAAATAGAGTTTCGGTCGAATTTAAAACACCAAAACATACGAAAAATTTCTAAAAATGAACAAATGTCCCAAAAGGGTTATAAAAGATTTATACCGGAAAATATGGTCACGGCAAAGGTAGAGCTAAAGGGGTATCTGAAGGGATATCGGAGCAGAAACTGCTAGCTCATACTAAATCAAAATATGAAATATTAGCGGTTAGAAGATTTGTCAGGAGAGGTTTAAACAAAAATGGAGAAATGGCGTATGTGCCCACTGGTAAAGTCTTTTTACATTCCGTGGGAAAATTCTGCCACGTCGAGTTGAAATATTTTATAATGAAATTGAAATCCAACCATATACGACCCCCCAATAATCTGCATGAAATGTCTCCGATATGGGCACAACAAAACTCAGTGCAGAAGACCTAAAGTAAAATGTGCGAGATGTGGTGAGGAGCACGAGCGGCAACAATGCGAAAAAACTTTGCCCCATTGCTATTACTGCAAGGAAGATCATGAAGCGTCTGATTAAAAGTGTCAGGAATACCAAAGACAGGTAAAGATAAAGGACATTGTGACATTTGAAAACTTATCATATTATGATGCTAGAAAGAAAGAGATTTTCCGGAACTCAGGAATAGAAAGTAGACAGACCCCCTGGACGAAAATATAACCGTAAGTCAACGGAGATAAAACTCGAATAAACCTAAAGAAACATACTCTCAAATCTTCCTAAAAAGGAAGAAGCTTAACGCCCCCCCCTCTCCTCCAACTGTGAATTATAAAGCCCATAATGCATGTCTGAACCCACTAACAATTTTGCCCAATCCTAGGGCTATATATGCAGCCCACGAAAAAGTTACGAACAATAACAGAAGCTGCGTCCAAAAAATTATTGAAATCATGAATCAGGAAAACTTCAAGAAAGACAATAAAGTCAGAATGCTGGTAGAACTTAATGAAATAGCATCGATTGATTTAACTCAACCAGAACTAATAACCAGAGAAAATATCCAAAATAACCTATCAGAAGACTGCACCAATTCTAATTTTTCGAACAGAATGCAGTCTCCAACGGTATACTTCTAAATAAGTTCTAACTTGCATAGCTTAAAATAATAATAATAATGAAAATTATCATTCGGAATATTCGAAGTTGTAAAGCTAACAACTCAAATTTAAAAATTCTACTCCATGATGAGCAACCTCACATCATTTCCCTTAATGAAGCGTGGTTACATGAGAACCAACCATTCAAAATCCCAACCTATGATACATATAGAGAAGATAGATGGGACAACAAAAGTGGTGTAGCTATTATGATTAAATCAGGAATCCTTAGAAAACTAATTAAACTAGATACTACCTTCCTAAACTATAAAATATAGTGTATTGCAGTTGATTTTGGAGTAGCGTCGGAGCTGAGCATATATGTCCCACCTGACATGTGTATGACCGCCAATGAGTGAAAGAAGGTTACTGGCCAAATAACAACTCCCGTTATAATTGTTGGTGACACTAATGCACACTTTCCTACATGGGGGGTTTACGATCTCAAATAGAAATGGAAATGAGGTACTTAAGTTTTTGGAAGATGCTGAGTTCACGCTGTTAAATGATGGAACCCCGACAAGAATAACAACCCCAAATAATAATGTAAGTGCACTGAATCTCACGATTTGCTCGGCTCAACTAGCGACACAACTACTAAGGAAAGTATATCCTGATCCAGGAAACAGTGATCATTTCCCCACAGTATATGAATTCACACACCATGGCCCGAAAGCAAGGTACTCGGTCCAATCTAATTATACTTGGAAGACCTCCAGAGCGAACTGGGAAGAGTATACAAAGTATGTTGACGCCCATTTAAAAATGAAAGAGAATGACTCATATGAACAGCTCATAGAAGCCATAAACAAAGAGACGAGGAGGCTATACCCAAAAAAAAGAGCAAACTCCACATTAAAAAATTAAAGCACCCAGTTTGGTGGAACAGAATGTGCCAGGCAGCTATTATCGAGAGACGAGATGCAGTGAAACAATTGAACAATGACTTCTCATTAGACACTTTCCTAGAAGTTAAAAGAAAACGTGCTAAATGTAGAAGAATTCTCCACGATAATAAGAAAAAGTTTTTCACACAATTCTGCGAAAGCTTGAATAGGAAAACGTCGATAAGAAAAATTTGAAGGACCGTTAGAAGCCTGACAAATTATCTTGGCAACGGCATCTCAGATTATGGCAGCAAGAACTGCTTAACTTGTTAACAAAACATCTTCATCAAGGGGACGCTAATATGGAAGATGAAGAAAAGGTAAAAGACAATAATAATCCCATAACGTTAGACGAACTTCAAATAGTGCTAGAGGGAAAAGGGAATCTGCCCCAGGACTAGATGGAATTTTGTACACGAAGCTATTGCACCAACCGGAAGATGCTAATAAGTTAATGATGACGTTATTCAATAGGTATTTGAACTTTGACCCAATCCCAGATAGCTGGAAAGAATGTGTTATTATTGCATTCCTTAAGCCACACAAAAATCCACTAGAAGCATCGAGCTATAGACCATTAGTCCTTTAGAAAAATAATGGAAACCATGATCAAAACTAGGATAGAATTCTTTGTGGAATCATTACGGATTCTACATGAGTTCTCTCTAGGATTTCGAAAAGGCAAAAATACTATAGACTGCATTGCAGCCTTAACAAAGCAAGTATACAATAGTTTTGCCCGGGGAGACAGAGCAATAGCTATCTTTTTGGATATTAGATCTGCTTATGACAATTTTTATTTAGGAATTCTAAACAAAATACTTAAAGAAATTAAAATGTCACCAAACACAGTCCAGTTTATACAACAACTTTTGAGGCAAAGAAATATCTACCTTAGAGATAAATACACAGGTACACTTTTAGGCCCACAGATGACTTATCGCGTATTACCGCAAGGCTTTCCGCTTAGCCCTATCCTATTTAACATATACACCAAGGACATCCCAAAGCTGTCTGATGGTAGAACAAAGATTATTCAGTATGCAGATGACCTAGTAATAATATGATCAGGAACAGATTATGAACAAATTGCTCATAACATAAACATTACCTTAACTCAACTTGAAGAAAGACTGGATTAGTTACCATTAATGGTATCCATGGAAAAAAACATCATATCTTGCATTTTCCAAAGGAAATACCCATAAAAAGATCTCGGATATTGTATTCGAGGATAAACTAATAAAGAGAATGCACAAAGTAAAGTATTTGGGAATGATCATAGACAAGCACCTTCATTGGAAAGACCATGTTGAAATGTCGATAGCAAAAGCCCAGATAGGAATTAACGTCATGAAAATAGTTGCAAAAATTTGGTGGGGAGCAGACCCATCTACCATGCTTAATACATACACAGCTATTATTAGATCACACTTGGACTATGGTTCAATTTTGATTACTTGTAGCAAGGCAACATTATACAGGATATACAGAGTACAATTCCAATCTTTAACAATTATACTAGGGGCTATGAGATCCACTTCAACTAATGCTCTTGTTTCGGAAGGTGCTGAGACGGACCTGAAACATAAACGAATCTTTCTTGCCACAAAATCAGTTGCTAAATGGATCAGCTTGTAAGCAAGTACCCTTGGGAAGGAGATATTGAACATGTATGAGTCTTATAACGCAACAGAGTATTGGAAAAGGAAAAAATGTCCAGCGATATTGGAAGCCATGGACATCATACTAAAAGACATCAATAATTTTGAAAAACTAAAATGCCACTGACCTTTATGACCAAGTTTCAAACGTTGTTCACGAAATTGTACGTACATGATAGCAAGCTACCTAAGGAATGCTTTAGTAACAATATCGAGTTTACCAGTCTAGTAAGTGAATTGTTTTATGGATACTACAAAATATATACAGATGCCTCAATATTCCCAATGGAAGGGGGCATTGGAGTGGGTATTTTTAGCCAAGACTTTCACATAAACTCAGCTATCAAGATTAATACAAAAATGAGCATCTGCTCTGCAGAAGTCTTCGCAATCAAAACGGTCATTGAAATAATTCGCACAGCAAATGATTAGTCACAATAATTACTTGATAGTTAGTGACTCAAAGAGTGCATTAGCTAAGATTTCTAGGAATGGCATAAACAGGGAATGGGACCAGGTGGCCCTGAACACCAAAGCACACATAATAAAGCTGAGAAATAGGGGATTTAAAATAGAGTTATTGTGGATCCCTAGCCATACAGGAATAAATGGTGATGTAGTCGCAGACACCTTAGCGAAAAAGACTATCAAAAATAATTTTGAGGTCAAGCCTAAGGTGCACATAGATGAATTCTCTCCCGACTGCAAAATCATATTAGGAAAATGTGGGTGAATGAGTGGCAGAATCAGGCATTGTCTAAAGGAGCACGATACGTGGAAATAGTTAAAGAACCATTAAAAACCCCGCGTTTAAAGAAATACAAAGTTTAAGCAGATTTGACATCACAACCTTCTGTAGATTAAGAACGCAACATTGTAGTAGCCAAAAACACCTAAGTAGGATTGGAGTTCGAGCAACAGACTTGTGTGAATGTGGACAAGAAGGGGACTTACAACATATCTTCTTTGCACGCTCTAACAATTTGCAAAACTGTAGTATGTTATATATGAGATTAGTAGAAATCATTAATGGACCTGTCAACCTGCTGAATCCATCATCATTCTCCACCACATTAGAAAGGAGGAAGGGCATGAGACAATCTCAGATACACTTTAGTGGAGTGTGCCCCCCACTCATTTTCTAAACAATAACGTATCGGAACCTTGAATGACTGCGTTCCGTGTGGCTGAAGGCCAATAAGTGAAGAAGAAGATAACCTAAAAATTTAAGTTAGTTTCTACAAAACTTGCACTTTATTTAAAGTAAGACCCACCTGTTGTAGTCTTTTAAAAACTTCATGTAAAACTGTTAAAGGATTTACAGAATCTGTTGTAGCTATTATTAGATCATCAAAAAATTTAAATAAAAATGGTTCTAGATCTGGACCAAGAATTTTGTAAACCAGTGCTTGAAATGTTGCCGGTGCCTGAGAAAGTCCAAAGGGCAATCTATTGAAATGAAATAATCTCCGTGATGGAATAGTAAATGTTGTATATTTCTTACTATTTTCCTCTAGAGGAATTTGCTAATAAACGCTTAAAATGTCAAGACTACTTAAATATTTAGCATTATCTAGCTTGTCCAATATCGCACTAACATAAGGTAACAGATATGCATTTATTTGTTACAGCATTTAACCTGCGAAAATCAACACAAAAACGATATTCCTTTTCCCCTGTGGGAACCATTAAGATAGGAGATGTCCAACACAAGTCACTCCTTTCTATAACATCAAGTTGTAACATCCTGTCCACCATATCATCAATTTTTTTCTGCATAACTGGGTCCACAGGAAAGTATATCGATTTTATGGGAGGACTATTTGTGACTATTTTGTGCTTCACTAAATTGGTACGACCCAATTTAACTTGACTAATACAATTTAAATATTCTACAATAATATTGTCTAATATTGACCATTGTTCAAATGTTAAATCATCTAATGTATGAAGCAAATTAATTTCTGCATTCTGGTTCTCAGAGCTAAACCTCCATCCCCTTTTTCTAAGATCTGGTACTAATACCATTTTAATCCAAAAAATAGTACTTAAAACTAATGTGTGCCTTAACTGTGGAACAACATATGTATCAAACAGATGAAATTTTATTTTTCAGCCGTATGGGTAAAGTTACAACTCCTAAAAACTCCATATTTACAGCTTTAGCTAGTGTACATTTAATGTTATAAGTCTTCTTTATTTCTACTCCCAAATTATTTATGAAATCCATCCCTGCATTTTCTAAAAATATTTTATTTGCTCTAGAATCCAATAGTCCATTTATTTTACTACCATAAATTTCAACTCTTACATAAGGACATTCCCCTTCTTCGGTTTGTGACAATACATAGTCCAATAACGGTTTATTTTTATAATTATAATGGTTTATCTGCTCTGTTGTGCAAATTTCGTTGATCGTTTCAATCTCTAAAGGAACCTGCTCATGGTCTAAAATCGGTTTCTTAGGAAGTTTCCCCGAATTGCAAGTAGGTTTGTTATTTTGGTGTATCCTATTCTGCCGTAAGAATAACATTTTTTAGTTAAACAACGCTTGTATAAAAGATTCTCATAATTACATTTATTACATATTATTTTTCTCCAATTTGCAAAATTTTGTATAGAATTTCCCTAAAAAGTAGAAGTATAATTGCTTCTGCTACTATCACGTAGATATCTGGAAAAATTTAAAACACCTCGATGCAAACTTTGATCTCTTGAATCTGAAAAATCTCTGTGTACTCCTGCCGTTACTAGGACTTTTATATTTTTGATTTCTCCATGATTGGTCCCTGTCTCTACTAAAATTTCTCCTACTATGATGCTGCACGTTATTATCTTCCCTATCTTTATTAAAATTGTTGCTACTTTGTACCCATTCTTTACTATCATTTCTACTCCTGCTCCCCTTCAAAAGTCAATAGTAATACACCCCTATATTATAACTTAGTTGAAAAAAGGAAGTTGGTATTATACATCCTTGGGTAAAATTGGATAAAATGTTAAACCGAAAGTGGTAATAAGTTGCAATTAAATTACAGTTAGCACTCTCTAAAACATGAAATGTAAAGTACTGACATATTAAGATTGTTGGGCGCTAAAATTATATTACTCTCTTGGGGTAAGGGTCATAGACTACAAGTCTAACGTGATATTGTCGGAGGCTTTCCCGGCCGGAGTCATTATAAATATTTATGGTTCCGGGTTGGGACCGTGTCATTTTATAAATTAAGTCCGACGTTTTGCCCATTTTTGTAAGGGGCTTCATCAGGACAAGAAAAGAAATAAGTAATAAAATAAAAATGTAAAAAAAATATTTTAAAGATAAGAATGATAATATTAAGTAGACAAGTTAAAGTGTAAAGAGAAGAGTTACTCCTGAACTAGCAGACTCACTAGCCCATTCAAAACCAAAAGGTGTCTTGTGGCGCCACAAGACACAAGACACCTTTTGGCTTATGATTATACGATCGGTTAACTGTATAGGAGCATTAGTTCTATGCACATAAGCGGTTCCTTAGGCCTTATAAAAGTACATATGAGAAATAAAACAAATAAAAGATTTGGGGTTGCCCTGTGCTGTCTATTGCTTCTTACGTTAACAAATTATCTTTATATACATTTATCTCAATACTTTAATGAATAAAATATTAAAGGCCAAGTACATGCATTTGGGAAATATTTATAATATATATTTTGTACGATACAAAAATTATTTAAATAAGTTGAACTAACTTAATGTGAGTACATCATCGACTTAGCAGATAATCGATAAAATTCTACGAACGTTAAGATGGTGCCGTGTATTTCTTTTGCTCTTAGTAATAGGAAATAGGATAACTAGTATCTCCTCATCAGTAGCACTTTTCCCTAGAAGATAATTTCGTACGATGACCCCAACAAGTTATTATGACCAAACTTGCTCTTTATACAATAAACTCTAATATGCCGAATAAAGCATTAATTTCTATATCTTCCAAGTAAGGGAAAATACATATATTCAATCCTATAGCAGATTCACATTAAAAAAATCGTACAAGGAATAAAGGTCCCTAAAATAAATGAAATTACGGAATGTACATGGCGTACCGTCATACTTACAAGAGTACTCCTCTAGCACTAAATGATTATCACAAAAACCGGAACCATTCCGTTAAGTACAATAATACATAATTTTTAACTTTCCTAACATTAATTCTAATTTCCAATTAATTAATTTGAATTATTAGAAATAGCTCTAAACCATTCGTCCGCTTTCATGAACTTGTAAACTCAAAGAAATATAATCTTGCCAAACCGTTGATAACGCGATTTTAATTTGAAAACAACACCTGTCTTATAGGCGTCATTGATTCTCATACAACTAAATGACTCGAATTATAGTTTTATACGGAATATAAATAATGAACAAGTTTGTACCCTCTAGAAAACTATAACTAACGCCAATACTTTATGAACCAAGTCTGAATGGACTAGTTTTAACCCTAACTAGACATCAAAGAAAAATAGAGCGCCATCGGTTGGCTAAAACCAGCACTAAGGCTGAAACTGTACAGAAATTGATTTGAAACTATCCTGTGTTTTATAGATGGCTATACATATACGTTCTGCCTTTGGAATTTTTGGTAACGTACACGCATATTTAATGCAATATGTAACATTACTTCCCGTGGCGGCGTCTAATTCTTGCCTTAAGTCAAATAAAATATATAAAACACTTTCTCTGTAATCTGCAGTTAAAATTAAACCAATTACATGAGATGTATCTGTAAATATATATTGTATTTACCTATACAAATCGAACTGGTATTGCATAGCCATAAAAGAAACACATACTTGATCGTTTTATAGGGGGAAAAACATCCATTGACCAGGCTTCGATCTTATTGGGTCTCATCAGAATGAACTAGTTTTAACCTTAACAAAACATTAAACAACCTCAATGTATATGCACGAAGAAATTTCTGTATCTTGGCAAAAGAAAAATAGAGCGCCATCGGTTGGCTAAAACCAGCACTAAGACTGAAACTGTACAGAAGTTGATTTGAAACTAACCTGTGTTTTATAGATGGCTGTACATATACGTTTTGCCTTTGGGATTTTTGGTAACGTACACGCATATTTAATGCAATATGTAACATTACTTCCCGTGGCGGCGTCTAATTCTTGCCTTAAGGCACATAAAATATATAAAACACTTTCTCTGTAATCTGCAGTTAAAATTAAACCAATTACATGAGATGTATTTGTAAATATATATTGTATTTACCTATACAAATCGAACTGGTATTGCATAGCCATAAAAGAAACATATACTTGATCGTTTTATAGGGGGAAAACATCCATTGACCAGGTTTCGATCTTATTGGGTCTCATCAGAATGGACTAGTTTTAGCCTTAACAAAACATTAAACAACCTCAATGTATGTGCACGAGGAAACCTCTGTACTTTCGCAAAAGAAAAATAGAGCGCCATACGTCTCATGTAATTGGTTTAATTTTAACTGCAGACTGCAGATAAAGGGTTGCTTTATATATATTGCTGTGACACAATATTCATTCATGTTGTAATTTGTTTCGTGATTCATCATACAAAAATAACTAGCAACTTTAAAAAATGCTTTTATTGTCAGTAGTTTTAAAATACATAATTTTTCATATTACATTTCAAGAAGCTAAAATTCCATAATCCTTTAAATATTCTTGAAGTATAGCTGGTGTTATATTAGAAACGACCCCGTGTAGAATGAAGCATTTAAGTTTTATAGTTAAAAGCAAACGTATTTAATGAGTGTAGGAATATTTTCTAAAAAGCTTTTCTAAGATTTTA
Source organism: Platerodrilus igneus (assembly GCA_036346225.1). NCBI lineage: Eukaryota > Metazoa > Arthropoda > Insecta > Coleoptera > Lycidae > Platerodrilus > Platerodrilus igneus. The sequence continues at coordinate 575,139 of JARFIW010001357.1, forward strand.
AATAGTCTAGTTTACAAAGTAAGGTTGGCTGTTATGTTATTTACGAGAAGTTTCAAACGTGTTGTTTTGAAGAAACCTTTCCCAATATTATTAAATTCTAAGCGAAAGAAACCGTCGCAATTTTTTTGAATTTAGTCAGAGAGGGTAGATTAGAACTTTGAATAAATAACAGAAATTCTAGGTAGTGTTGGATACCGCAATCAATTAGGATAGATTTGTAGCCTTATTAAAACGATATAGAACTTAAGTTGGAGTGGGTTATTTTGTTGGTTACGAAAGAAGCTTGTCAACAGGGAAAGAGAGAGGGATTATTGGATGCGTGGGTACAAAAAAGAGAGAACTTGTGTTATGAATACAAAGTAGTGGTGTGCGAACTAGTCGTTCGATATACAATGTGGATGGCAGACAAAGTAAAGGATAGTTGATTTAGCATAGATGTTAAAGCGAAATGGAGATAACACGTGTTAACATAGGCATAGTTTGAACGTTAATTGAATTGGTAAGCAGTGACTCGGTTACAACGAAACTTGAAATGAGATAGTTGATTTAGCGTTTATGTTAGAGCAAAACGGGGATAGCATGTGTTGCATTAGGGGCGTATTTTAAACGCTAACTATCGCCAACTGGGATGAATATACACCACGTATGGGGAGTGAAATGTTGAAATACAAGGAAAGCATAAGTAATATATCGTTAAATCAGCACATGAAATTTTTTGGGGACAATCGGGTAAACCCGCAAATTTTTATTAACAGTGTTAGAACATTGGTGCATAATCTATATGAGGAGCAGGTAAAATTAAATATAGTAAAGGTTTTACTAAAGGATAATGCAAAAGCATGGTATAATCTTGTGGGGCAAGACATTGAGTCATATTTAGATTTTGAAGCGAAATTTTTGAAACATTATTGGGGAGATCATAAACAAGACCAAGTGAGAGATGGTTTGATTACGGGAAAATATAAGGGGAAATTTGCAGGATCTCGTGAGCAATATGCAATTAGAAAGTTAAGTATAGCAAAACAATTAAGTCCGCCGTTAACGGATTGGCAAATTATTAAACACTTATTAAGGCATTTTGAGGTAGAGGTTAGACAGCACGTGCCACTTCAAAAATTACAGAGCGAGAGACATTTTTGGAGTATTTACAGAGATACGATGATGTAAATACAGAGAGACCAAGGGAATACAGAGATAAAAATGTGAATCAGGTGAGATTTGAAAATAGAGGAGATAATTCTTACAATAGACGGGAACAAATTTTAACAGACCCCAATTCAGAAATAACCGTTGGTGTTAAGAAAAAGCATGGACAGAGTGCCAAGTTTCAACATCACATCTCTGCCCCCTTATAATTTTATTAAAATTAATGGTGAATAACTGTAGAAAGAGGTGCGGTTACTCCGACTTTGCCTCGTGCCTGGAATAAAAGAGCATACTTTGTCAAACTTGACTTGACAAGGGAGATCAGAATAATATTGTAGTATATTGCAGTGCGTGATGAGGTCAATTAACAACCACCTGACAGTAAAGTATAAAAATTCAATGGCACCACCAGTAATGGCTATAATAAGTAATCTGAGCGATGTGTTCCTAACGGACAAATATTCTTAAAAATGTAAACCTGTGATTAGTTAGCGTGAAGATATGAAAAGGATTATTTATAGCGACATAGATACTTAAAGATAAATAGACTACACGAAACAAAATTTCGGCGTAATGTAACTCGAACTTATAAAAATAATGCGAAACGGTGGAAGTAGAGTTAAGGAATTTTAACCATGTTACTATGGCTCAAAAGGTCTATTGAGTTGGGGAAAATGTTCACTACCCTTACAACTATTCCACAAATACATGATGTCGTCAGGACGAACTCAATATTTTTCAAAGACAACTTCTGTAAAATAACGTTATTTTTCATAAACAAGTTCGTATTTGATTTGCTCCGATGCAGTAAGCTCCGATTCAGTTTACTCCTATGCAGTCGACTCGTATTAGACCGCATTGGTATGAAAATTAGTTTAAAAGGGTTTCTGCAAAACAGAATGCTATAATACTATCATAAGGATATACATTGCAACGGATACACAATATATGTATTCATATCGATATTTACAACTTCAATTCTAATGGAAGTGTAAAGTACAATTCACGTGTATTAAGTTGTATGAAGTCACATCAAGAATTATAAAAAAAGTTTACACTATGCATTAGTAACCCGTTAGTACTCGCCAAATCTAAAATGCATCGCTAGTATCCAAAAACTACAAATAAACAATTTAAATGGGCCATCCAATTTGACGTCAGGTTAGTTGAACCCACTTTAACGAATTGATATTTTAAACATTCGACTCAGCCAATCGTTAGTATTTCGATAGTATCCGCCAAATTTAAAATTGCATCGTTCGTACCCAAAAATTACAAAAGATGGACCGATTTAAAAAGATTGAAATTTGAAATTTTTAAAAACCGACTTAGCCAATCGTTAGTATCTCGTTGGTACCCACTGAATCTAAAGTTATCGTTGGTATCTAAAAATTACAAAGTTATTAACGATTCAAATTACGGGTCGTCCAATTTGACATCAAATTAGATGGGCCCACTTGAAAAGATTGAGATTTTTTAAAACCAACTTCGTCGATCGTTAGGACCTCGATAGTAGCCCACAAATTCAAAATTACATCGTTAGAATCCACAACCTACAGAAGTTATTAACTATTTATACGGACCAACCAACTTGACACTAGGTTAGGAGGACCCACGTAAACGAATTGAATTTTTTATAAACCGACTTCGCCGATCGTTAGTACCTGAACCACACCAACCAAATTCAAAATTTGATCGTTAGTATTCAAAACCTGCAAACGTTATTAATCATTTAAATTTTGAGCCTTCCTATCAAGTTAGACGAATCCTCTTCAAAGGATTGAAATTTTTAAAAGCTAATTTTGCCAATCTTTAGTACCTCATTAGTTCCCACCAAATACAAATTTTTAATGTTAATACCCACAAATTACAAAAGCTATAAACAATTTCTCTTTCAAAATAAAAATTGTACAATTGTAGCATTGGTATTAACGTAATTATATACAGCTTTGACAAGCAGCTTTTGCTAGCTTTAGATAAATAAAATCTGATTGGAAATAAATAATATGCATTTTAATTTAAATAGACCATCCAATTTTACATCAAGTTGGAGAACGTCATTTGAATGAATTGGAGTTTTAAAAAGCTATCCTAAAACAAACCTACATCACTTTCAGTATAACAAATATAAATTCTTAGGTACTAACCTTTGAAGTCGCTTCTATTTGTTACAGTCCTGTGGCATCTGATTTCATTAATTTGCATTATAATACCAGAAGAAACAATTTCGTAATAGAAATAAACGTTTTACCATTTAATTCCCTTTAAATTCATTTTAAAAATATATTCTGTCGTAGCAAATACTATAAGATTGTTCTGGGAATTGAACGTCTAAAAATACATCACTATTGTTTCCTATTCCGTAGGCGGTCTGTATCCAATTTTAAGAATTATTAAGTTAATATAGCACTTGTGGAAAGTGTCACGAGGTGACGCTTTAGACAGCTCACCTGTTCCATATATTGATAGGAGCGAGGATAATTCGGCCATTTTCTTGAGTGAAATGATAAGGCGGGTGAAAGAAAATGTTGGCGCATTTATGTGCCAACTGGAGTTTGAGGATCGCTATTTAGGTCAACGTAAAGTTGACGGTTGTTTAAGAAGGGCAGGGATGTTAAAAGTTTCTCGGGCTTTGGTAAAGCGGCCTAAATGTTAAATAGACGTAACAACGTGGGTATCTAACCTCGGTATCCATTAAGGTGCATTTTTTTATTATGAAGAAATGTTTGTAACAGGAAGTATTTGAGATCGCTCACATGGTGTTTGTTTAATTGAGTAGTATGACGTCATGATGTCAGCCGTTTACTTCGGAACTCACATAAACGAAATTTTGTTGCCAGGGTGAAGTCCGGTGCTTTTGATTAGGAAATCTTTTTCTGAAGCTGGAGTTTTTACGTGTATGAACGTCAGGTATTTAGAATCCCCATAGGTGCGGAAGCCGATTCCCGGTGAGTGTTTCAATTTTTTGTATGTTGGCTACGCTTGAAGCTGTATTATCACGTTTATAAACTTTTGAAAATGTTTGTGCAATTATTAAAGATATTAAATTTAATGAGAGTATAAATTTTGCATTTAGGATTTCATATAAATGATCGTAAAAATTATAATGTTCAGGAAAAAAATTGTGTGTCGGATATTTTTTGTTAAGTGTCAAAATTTAAAATTCTATAAGAGAAAGGGAAACCTTGTTTTTTTTTGAAGCCAATTAAAATATTTTGTGAAACACGTGAAATAAGCATGTGGTCTTATAATAAGTTTGTAAAGTCTAAATTTCAACTAAATATGTCTACTTATAGTAAGCTTGGTAATTACTAGATTAAGTGTGTTATTCCTATGCCATGTCAACCTGTACAATTTTAATTTATTTAATCTATATGCTTTTTGAATACCTTTTTGTAACAAAGCTACGTGTGAGTTTTTTTTTAAAATTTGTTGTGAACCAATCTAACAGATCTGTCAATTGGGATTATTAAAATTTTGTTTGTGAAAATGTTATCAAGTGTCAAAATTTCATTATCTAAAGAGAAAATTTATGAATCTTTATTACATAGAAAAATTTAATTTTATTCTTGAAGATCAATCTTGTGATTTTGTATACATGTATGAAAAAAATATAAAAGAAAAGGGAAGAAAAGAATTACTTTACATTATATTTTTGGTTGAAAACACTAAGCCTTTTATTTATGAGTATCTAAATTTAATGACAGTACAATTTAAGAAAATAAATTTTGAGTAATGAAACTTGAGGGACACTTAAGTAGACCAATGTTATAGAAGTGAAATAAACGACTTCTTTCTAATATTTATTCTTAGGTATAACACTTTCAGTGTTATAGTTACAAGGTGATAAGAGATAAAACTTAACAAAGTCTTGTGTAAGTGCGTAGAAACAATCAACATTTTTGATAAAAAAATGCAGTTCAAAGATGCTTAAATAAATAAACATACACGAAAATCAAAATTGAATATACATCATGTATTTTTGTATAATATGGAAAACGCGATATTTACTAAAAACAACGTATGGTCTGATAACGAGGCATCTATAAGCAAATAACCATCACCCGGAAAACCGAATATAGTACATCAGAAAACCACTTCAAGTGCAGGATATACAAAGACCTTATTGGTTAAGATAGCGAAAGACTTGTTGCAAACCCAATCCACATGCAAGTGGGATCTGCCTATATTTAACAAGCGAGGAATAATAAGACAGTTCAGTTTTAACTCAAGAGGGCAAAGCTGCGCCACTCTGAATCAAAAAGTCACGCGTAATATTTAAATGTTTTATGAAATAGATAGTGACAAGTGCTACAAATATGAAAATTTCTGTTGCCGTTTAACGTGAGTAGAATTTGGGGTAATTTATTTAAATTAATAAGATAATAATAGGGCTCCGAGTGGATAGATATAATAATCCGAGGGTGATAATCCTAGTCCTAATTGCGTGGTAATAATTCCGAATGTGGTATAATAATTCTGAATGGATGGATAATTAAATGTATGAAAATAATTCTAATTAATGGTATAATATTTCAAATGAGTGGATTGATATTATAGTTAATGATAATTCGAATATGGGGACATTTTAAATGGATTAATGTAATACTTCAAAGCAGCGTCGACGATTTTGGTACAGTTTTTGGGTTGCGAGATTCAATGCAAATAGAACGAAGAAGCAAGAAGCAATTTGGAAACCAAGGGGTTCAATGTAAAAGATCAGATCTAATTAGTTTTAAGATATTTTTTTCTATTTTTGAATACTGAATTTACGTAATTTACATAAAAGTGTAACGAAGTCAGCACAAGCATTGCATACGTTCAAAGTACGTAATATTATAAAGGGGTTTAGAACGTTCTAGGTGTCTTTGATAAAAAGAGTAGTTTTTGATGACTTTAGATTGATTGCAAAGCATATAAATTTTGAGATAAATAAGACTTGTGATATTGATTGATTGAAGGGTGTATTTTAATAATTTTCAAAACTTGTACATAATATTTCTTTTCAATATATGAAATTAATTAACTTCGTTTAATAATTCAAACAAGTAAGTAATCAGGAAGGGGTGGAGAATAAAAAATTTGATCATCGTAACGTTGTGCACTCTGTGTATAATAATAAAAGCTAGCTGTGGCATAATAATAAAATTAGTGAGATTTAAATTTGATTAGACAACACAGAGAGGTGGAGTTAAGTAGAAAACGTCCATTGACACCGAGTACGGCGTTATCATATCAATTTTATTGGACGGCCCAACGTCGGGGCTAGATTGTTCCTGAAAATACATAGCAATATATATAAATATATATATATATATATATATATATATATATATATATATATATATATATCAAAATTATACGCGGCAATAATATGTATTTTATTTTTATGTAGGTCAGAACTAGTTAACTTCAAATATTATTTGAATTTACATTTAAAAATAAATTTTGTAAGTCGAGAAGAGTCATTACTTCAATGAGTTAAACCAAATATTGCAGTAGAACTCTATTAATCGATGTGTAAAACTTTACAAGTATTAAGAACCTAATAATCTAGATACGTATAAAGTTTTAGATATTTTATGTTAGTTCATCGGGTTCGTTTTCATCACGAGGTTTTTGTGAATAAAATTAAATTCATTATTTCGAAAAATAAAATTTTTAGTGGCAGTGCTCCTAATATGTTAGCCACGGCGACCAGAAATACTTCCAAGCACACTAATATGAACAATTAATTCAAAAAGTAGTATAAAACTAGCATGGGCATGTAATAAAAACCCTTGTATATAATTAGAACTTATGCATAAAGCCACAAAGTAGGACATCAAGTAAGTTAAAGGCAAATCACTTTAAGGAAGAACCCAGGGCATTTGAAAGATTGCGCAGAAATGTAATAACAGTGGCGTAGTTGAGTTATTACGGTGATGTTAGGGCTGTATTTATGGATATTGTAGTTTAAGGGTGTCCATCCCTTGGCATGTGTTCCTTGAACTAGTGTAAATTTGTAGAAATAACTTTATTATAAAATGTTATTTAATGGTTCAACCTGTAGTTTTGAATTTAACACGAAGGGATGTAAAGTACCGATATTTACTAACATTTGTCTGTACAGAGTGTTCCTAGCTAAAAGTTCATCTAGCTAATCTAATTTATTAAATTCCTTTCTACTAGTTACTAATTACTTAAGTAACCCTCCATCGTATTCAGGGTGTTGAAGGGGAAACTACGTAACTGTATTTAAAAAATGATATTTTATACATAAAAATCGATGTGTTTATTATTTTCTTTCTAACGAATTAATTAGGTAGAAAATGAATTTATCGCTGCTTTAGGACCTGAAGGTGTATCAAATAGATATTTACTTAAACAACACACCTCGTATCTATATTTATAAACTTCTTTAAATGTACGTTGTAAAACTAAGAAACTGTATGCTGATTGTGACTAATAACCAAGATGTTGAATATTTAAATAGAGCAACTCATTTTTCGGTCAATTATTGTTCTATATCAATTAGCCGTACTTGTTCGCAACTTAAAATTAATAAAAATTCTGTTAAAGTTTGGAGCATTACATTTAATGAGGCGTTTATTCAGGCTATTATAGTTCAGTTCTAGTAGTTTGTCTTTGAAAATGTTCCAAGGTAAAAAGAAGTGATATTAACTGCTTGTATTAGTTACTTCACAATACTTTATGAATTTCTTTGGATATAACGGTGTACACTTAATTTAAATGCAAATCATCTTTATGCTAATTTACATTTCTTCTTACCATTAATTTAAGTAGCATATAATTAAATTTTATTTTTCCCTTGCAAATAAATAGTATGGAGTCTTGCTTGTCTCTAGTGATAAATGATCCCATCAAGGAAAGCTTCCTCTACTCCATCGTTCATTTAATTACAAACCCAGAAATTTATAATTAAAATTTTTGGTAGTTCTAATAAGAATGACATTTAACCCCCAGCGGCTTAAGAAGATGAATAAGCCATGGATGTATTTCAATAAATTTCCATTTATTGAAATCTTTTAACTTTAACGTACTTTTAGAACACGTCTGAATATTTAGAATTTAATGAAATACATAAAATTAGTCCCGAAGGAATTGAATATTTTAAATAAGTAAAGCTATAATTGGCTTCATAATGCGTACAAAGCGAACGGTTTAGCAAATTCACAAGTTAAAGGGGTGAATTTTGAAAGCTCTTTAACCTCTCAGTTCCACTAGAAAATCAGCATAATAAAACATCTAAAATTCCATAATTTTGAATAACAATAATTACAAAGAAAGCGTCGCGCGCGATAATTGCCGAGATAGGCCGCACAAAACTCGCTAATTTATTCCTAAAGCTAATTTAAAGTTGTATTTGACTTGCACATAAACGCTATTATTGGAAAGTTAGTTAAAAGTTGACAACTCTATCTCTGCTGTACAATTACCTATATAATATTTAACTTTGTTCAAAAACTACATTAAACCTCTTTCTTACTACAACTGAGGGATGTAAAACTTCATCTAATCAACTTATATAATACATTATACAGTTCAGTTAAACTTTGGTACTTAGTAAATTATATCACTTTAACAACTAAAGGGAAAAAGCGAACTGAAACTCAGATGCTGAGCTGGTAACTTAATACGTATTTGCCCTTAGACTTTTACGAATATTTGGTATTCTAATGCAGGATGTTTTCTTGCACATTCAAAATTGAAATTTAATTGATAAGATGATTTGATTATAATTGTGTCCTCGTCAGTGATTTATTTGTAGCGCTAACACAAACCAACAATTATACAGTGCCCAAGATGGGAAAGTTCTGCATGGGATCTAGGAAACTCCAATAGTGACAGAGTTAGTTAAATGGGAGAAAAGTTGCGCAATTGTGGGACTAGTAAAATGGCATTAAAAAACTTTAAATATAATTTTTTGGTTTTTGCAGTATTTTGGATTTTGGATTTTTTGCTTCATTTTTTCTGCCGCTAACTCTAAAGCTAGAACAAAACAGAAAACATTGCCCTTTTTGCAAGTGAGTTATAGCATGGTAATCTGTTTCTTATGCTAATTGTCTGCTATTTTTTATAATATGGCGCTGATATTTTTGGAATGGATTTGTAAAGCTTTTTAAGTTTTACCATCTATCGCACTTAACTATTTTCGGCGATTATCGGAGCTTCTTTTAACTGTAATTCTGTATTTTAGAAAATATTCATACAACTTTCTAAGCAACAATAAGGCAGTAAAATGTGACATATTTTTTTCCACTAACGATTAAACAACGAAAAACATAATAAATAAAAAATAAGAAATTAAATAACACTAATACATAAAAAATGTTTAAAAATGGCCATTATTCTCTAAACATAAATAGCCCCTTTTAATTGTAGATTCTATCAGGATAGTTAGAAATATAGAGTAAGTATTAATTGTGGATACTTAAGGCGGAAACATGCTATCTTCACGTCACGTGAGCTAACGTGCTGTTACGTTAACTCACGTCACGGGTGAAAAGTGTAGAGTATTATTTTATATGATATTTAAATCGACTAGAACCAGACTGCGGTCACCCGTATCCCGACACGGTCCGCTTGAAAAATGTTAGGCGAGCATTTTTCATAAAAATACACCCTCGTTCGGATTAGAGGTAAAATGGAGGTCCCGTGTGTGTTGTCACGCACGTTGAAGATCCCTACCTTGCTTGGAACAGAAAGGGTTCGGCAAAATTCCAAATTTTCCAGGTAAAAAAACTCGCTTCCTGGCCAATGTAGTACCTTCGGGTGGAGCATTGGAAAATCACATGTAAGGTCACCTCACGCGAGCCGCTCCGTGGCGTAGTGTTATATGTGTGACTACTAAGCCCAAGGTCCCGGGTTCGAATCCCGACACGGTCCGCTTGAAAAATGTTAGGCGAGCAGTTTTCACAAATATACACCCTCGTTCGGATGAGAGGTAAAATAGAGGTCCCGTGTGTGAGTGTTGTCACGCACGTTAAAGATCCCTACTTTGCTTGGAACAGTAAGGGTTCGGCAAAATTCTAAATTTTCCAGGTAAAAAAAACTTGGGTGGAGCATTGAAAAATCATATGTAAGGTCACCTCACGCATACTACGTTGTATAATCTACGCCTCCCGTGAAGGCACGTTTTTAATTTCTGGTCTATTAATATTTTTAGCTCACGTGAGCAGGTGTGCTTACAATTTTTAGCGTTTCTGATATTTGAGTTCAGCTAAAAATGGATGAAATATTAATTGAGAAGGTGCGAGAACATGAATTTTTATATAACCACGCATCGCATGTATATCGCGATCAACAGATGCGTCAGTCAGCCTGGAAGGAAATTGAAAATGGACTACAAATACCCGGTACGTATTTCTTAACATTTTTTTTTGTATTTAATGCTTAGTTAATATTAAAGTAATGTCGCAAATATAATAAGCTAACGTAATTATTTTTGGGTATATTTGGAATTAGTAAGTAATTTATTACAAATTATAAAAAAGGTTTAATTGGCTTGGTTTAATTATAAACCTGAAATATGTTTATAACTTAAATAAACAGTTAATTTGAACCAATTTTCTCAGTAGGCCATTATTACCTATGTATGCATTCGTCCCTTTCCCACACTCTTTATTTACCAGGCAACACTACCAGCTTCCGAATTGAAGTATTCTTTAAAATTTTCTCGAACTTGACATGCTTCACTAATGCGATTTCTTTTTATGGGGTCCAGATCTAATAAAGCACCTTCGGAAATTCATTGTGATTCATCGTATGGTTCAAACATATTGTCTGCACATAGCATATTGTGCAGACAGCATGATGCAAGAACAATTTTTTCAACAAAGTCTGGTTGAACTTCTAAGTACCTCCGAAAACATCCCCAACGCGCTGCCAGTAACCCAAATGAATTTTCCACGGCACGTCGTGCTCTTGATAATCTATAATTAAATATTGCGTTTGGCTCATTGTTTCTTAAATTAAGTTAGTAGGATTTTAGAGGAAAAGTTTCATCTCCAACGACAACATATGGCTGTGGTCTTCCCTTTTCTACTAGAGGTGTCGGTTCTGGTACATTGAACTTTTTACTTCTTAGCTTCATACCACTCTCTGATTTAGAAAAAATTCCGCCGTTGTTGTTGCTTCCGTATGAGCCGACGTCAATAGCAACAAACTTATAATCAACATCAACTAATGCAAAAAGTACAATGGAATGGCTGCCTTTGTAATTATAGTACGTAGATCTGGCATTAATATGGCACTGGATGGTAATATGCTTGCCGTCAATAGAACCTATGCAGTTTGAAAAATGCAACAATTGTTTGTACCTATCAGCGGTATTTTTCCACATTTCTTCTGTATGTTGTGGCACTACAGTTGGTCCTAGATGTACCCAAATTGCATAACAAACTTCTTTAACTATTTCTCGAACGGTACTAAATCCCAATGTAGTTAAAACCAATACTTCTAAAGGAATTACCAGTTGCAAGAAATCTGAAAAATGAGAATATAAACAAGCTGTAATGTTGAAATACTTTGTTTTAGCGGAAAAAGCCAAAGAACGTTGGGACAAATTAAAACGATGCTTTTGCAATGCAAGAAGTAGACGCCGTGTTGAAACTAAAAGCGGTATGGCAGCAAAAAGAATGTCTCCCTGGAAATATGAAAAGCTAATGTCGTTTATACTGCCGTTTTTAGACACTACAAAGTAAGTCCATCTGGTTACGTAATTATTGTTACCTTTATAAAATAAGTTTTTTCCAGAACACTTAGTAATTTAAATGGCTCGCAAACTTCTACTAAATTGGCGACTGAAGCAGAAGATCTATCCGATGAGTATGAGACAGAACAGTATGAAGGAACTACTACAACAACTGATACCTTACACATATCATATCATGATATGGAAACAGGAAACGAGCGCGATTCTCAGACCAATAAAGTAGCAGAAAATCAATTACCCATTAGTAATACTGAAACTACCAATATTTCACTTGAAACATACGGATTCGTTAAGAAAAAATGAAAGCGAGCAAGTGACTCCCAAGACACTTCAACACATCAAATGGTTAAAATTTTGAAGGAAAACTCTGATTTAAGAAAAATTCGATATGAACAAAAAATGCGGTAGCGGGCAGTAAAACTTTTTTCGAAAGTCTGGATGATACAGATATGTTATTTCTAAGTATGTCAAGAATGACAAAGCAATTGGCTAAAACGGAACAAGCTCATATTAAACTTGCTTTAAGCAATTCGGTATTATCAGCAGAGCTAAGATCGAATAATCAACAATCAGTTTCTGCAACATATTCGCAAAAGTCACAAAAAGACGTCATGTATCGACAATCTTTGTTCTCGTCTCCATCGTCAGCGAATAGCTATTCTAACTAAGGAACTGAATATGCATCTACCTCCAGCGAAAATCGAAGATCTACGGTACTGGAGATGATATCTTTGCCAGAAAACCAATACCAATCCCTATAAGTTTGTTTTTTGTTTAGAAATACTTAGAGTTAATAAAATCATCAATATTTGATTATTTTCTACTTACCTTAAACAAACCGCTAACCTCTCCTCAGTACTGACTCTTCGACGCTTAGTGTTTTGCTTCTAAATATCGTGTTTGTTAAGGTCATGTAAGAAATCAAATTCTTCGAAAGTCATTCGAAAATACATATGAAATCGTTTAGGATCTTTTTGTAATTGAGAAACTAATTTTTGAAATTCAAGCAATATTTCCATTTTTCTATTTACGTCATGAATCCACGATATTTTTTATTTTTTATTTTTTCCATTGCTACATATACAAGCAGCAATAGGTTCCAATTCCTCTTCCCAATCTGAAGAACTTATTGAACTCACACTTTCCATTATTTTGTGAACATAACCATTCGCATTACGCCTACAACTTTAAAATCACGACACCAGTGTGTTTCCACACATGATATCACGGTTTAAATTTGAAACCTTGACATGACGTAAGTTCACGTGAGTTTACGTGACGTGACGATAGTCTGTTTCCGCCTTTAGTGATCTTTGATGATGCGTGACGTAACGTATAGTACAAATCTCACGTTGGGTGGTTACGTTCTACTATCGTTAAGAAACATTAGAGTCAGTGTCGTGACTACGATTTTGGGCCGCCGCAAAATTTTTAGTGTCATCATCATTAGGTCTTCAGTCTTAGAACTGGTTAGACGCGTACCATCATTGTATCATATTCTGAACAAACCTACCCATTTCCCTAAAATTTGCGGAGTCTGCATCTATCGCTATCTGATCTGGGTCTACATCTACCTCCTTTTTCCTATCTCTGCTTGTAATATATCCCATACTATTTCCCAAAAATGCCTTAGAATGTATTCTGTCTCCTATTTTTTTCCACAGATATCCTTCTTCCCCTACTATTTCTATAACCTATTTGTTATTAACTTTGTCTGTCCATGCTATCATCCTCATACATCTGAAGAACAGCATTCCAAAAGGCTGCTACTGTTTTTCTGTCTGCTTTTCCTACTGCCCATATTTCATAGGCATACTGTGCTGTGCTACACACATATGCTTTCAACAATTTTTTTCTTGTTTCTATGTTTGACGTCTTTCATCATAGGCGCTGTTCTTTCTTGTTAGATGCAGTTTGGTCCCCTTCTATTGTTTTACAATTATATACCCTATTTCTTCGATATTCAGTGGTTGTGGAGGAGGGTAAGCAGCCTGTGGTTGCGAAGTTCCCCCAGCACTTAACCATTTACCGACTAATATTTTTCCAACATATCTTTTTGCACTCTCAAAATTAGTTGCAGATATTTCACAACCAACACCTGTAGTTGTTTATAATAATCATCAGATTTATCTGCGCTTATTTTTTCGTCATTAGGTTTCCGTCTCAAAACTGGTTGGACACGTACCTGCACTTATTTATATTCTGAGCTAACCTACACAGTTCCCCGAAATTCCCACACAGCCTGTATACAGCTCGGTTTCTCTTCTATTGTTTTCTAATTTTATGCCCTATTTCACCAAGATTTAGTGAAGGAGATTAAGCAGTCTGTGGCTGCCAAGATCCACCAACACCTAGATATTTTCCGAATTAATAGTTTTCCAGTAAATCCTTTCACACAATTAACATTATTCGAGAATATTACCCAACCAATGTTTCAGTTCTATTGCAAGAGAGATAAACCATCTAATCTGAATTGTGAAGTGCCGTTCATAAGATACTTTTTAATTTTGAAAAAGACCTCTCCGCACTTGCAGTGCTAACTGGTAAAGTTAGGTACAGCATTCAAGCTGTACTGCGTTTGGAAAATTGCCTAGAACCTGTAGACTTGGAAAGTACTAAATGTTCTAAAAGATGTGAAATACCCTTAACATTTCTTAAATCATTACAAACGAGTCTATTATTTCTGAGTGTAGCAAACTTTAAACCTGCATCATTTAAATCTTTGTGATAAAATTTCTGCAAATGTTTCGCCTTAGCTAAAATATCGTTTGCAGTTAAATTAAAAAAAAACATTGGGCTCCAGGAAATTCAATTTTTTGCTTACATGGAAAGCGATCTAAAACGATTCGACAGCTAGAAATTATAATATCTACTACGCAAAAAAACATTTATTTTAAAAATTGGGTTCTTTATCATTAAATCAATAATCTTCGGATAATTCATCATAAAGCGTTTTAGAAGCGAGAAAACCCTGGGTAACAAAGGAGATAGATTTAATAGAGAATAGAACAAAGCTTAAACCTTTGAGAGAATTGGATAGTGAAAGTAAGAAAAATATAATAGAGTTAGAAATAAGATAGTACATGAGTGTAGAAAAGCTAGAAATAAATGTATGGAGGAGAATTGTAAGGGAATACAAGATGATTTGGGAATAGGTAAGACAGACAGGGCTTACAGGGCAGTTAAAAGGTTTTTCGGGGAAGATAGAAAAAAATATAAGGGTATTAAAGATGAAAATAATGAGTTTCTAATAAATAAAGTTGAGATAGCAGATAGATGGAAAAGATATTTAGAAGATTTATATAAGGGAGACGATATAGATAAGTTAGAGAACGACCAAGAAGAGGATGTAGAAATAAGGTTCTCAATATTAAGAGAGGAATTTGATAGAGCTGTTAGGGATCTTAAACTAAATAAAGCGCCGGGGATAGACGATATATCCGCAGAATTAATAAAATATGCAAGTCAGAAAACTTTAGACAGATTAGATGAACTAGTAGGAGTAATATATGACACAGGTGAGGTCCGAATAGTTTTCGAAAAAAATATTATTATCCAAATCCCAAAAAAGTCAGGAGCTGATAGGTGCGAGAATTTTAGAGCGGTTAGTTTAACTTCCCACGCTTCCAAAATACTAACAATAATAATTAAAAATAGAGTAGAATCTTTGACTGAGAATTATTTAGGCCAAGACCAATATGGTTTTGGTAAAGACAGAGAAACTAGAGAACCGATACCAATTATTAGGGTAATTATCAAAAAAAGGTTACAAAAAAATAAAAAGACTCATTCGCGTTTGTAGATTTAGAAAAAGCATTTGAAAGGGTTAATTGGATTGTTATGTTCAGGGTTTTGCGAAAAGTAGGAATCTCTCATAGGGATAGAAAAATTATTTACAGTCTATATAAAAACCAAGGCGTAGTAATTAGATTTGATGAAATAGAAAGGGAAGATAAGATTAGAAACGGTGTCAGCAGGGCTGTATACTATCTCCCTTGATTTTTAATGTTTATATTGAGGACGCTTTAAACTTAGCTAGAGAGAGAGAGAAAAGAAATAGGTATTAGTGTACAGGGACAGAAAATAGACACGTTACATTTTGCAGATGACATAGCCATTATAGCAGAGTCTAGAAAAGAGTTAGGAGAGTTTGTAAATATTTTAGATGAGATACTACAGAGTAACTATAGTATGAGAATTAACTCAGGAAAGACAAAGATAATGACAAGTGAGTTACAGCCTAGTTCTAAACCAAAATTAAGAATAAGTAATACCGAGTTAGAGGAGGTAGATAAATTTTGCTATTTAGATAGTATAATTACAAAGGAGCTTTTGAAGCTTGGTATTATAGGAGAATGTTAAAGATTAGTTGGACATATAGAGTAACAAATGAAGAAGTTTATAGAAGGATAGGAGATATATGTGGAAACAATTAAAGGTCCGGAGAAATAGAATGATAGGGCACTAGTTAAGACTACCAAATAAAAATAGAGTAGGAAGACCTAGACAAAGCTATATTAGTCAAATTATTAGAGATTTAGATTGTGAAGGGTATGTAGACCTTTTTAGACTAGCTCAGAATAGAAGAGAATCTGGAGCTGCGTCAAACCGACCTTAAGTAAGTTCGAAAACAAAACAAAAAAAAATAAATAAAAATCAGTTAATTAAATGTCACCATGACATAACTCACAATTAGTGAGCGGTATGGCATGTTGTCAGCGATTCGCTGCTTAAGCCTTACCATTACATATAATTTAACACTTTTCCTTTTTTGGAGGAGATAACCAGGTAATATTTCATTTTTTTATAAATGGGAATCATGTAAATATGTTGGAGTTCTTTAACAGCCATTTGAGCCAGGTAGATAAGAAAAGATAGAAGAGTATAGGAAGACCTAGACCAAGCTATATTAGTCAAATTATTAGAAATTTAGGTTGAAAGGGTATGTAGAACTTTTTAGATTAGCACAGAATATAAAAGAAGTTAGAGCTGCGCCAATCCGACCTTAAGAAGGTTGAAAACAAAATGATGAATGATGATTAAAGCCTTTTTTTATTTTTGCTTGACTTTTTTTAATTCCGGTTTAATATTCCATTGTCTTGCAACTTTCTGCGTTTACTCTTTAATGTTGGAATAGTTTTTTGTGTTTTCTTGAAAAATGCTAAAGTTTCTTGAATTAAAATAGTTATTTCAGTAATATTGGCCTTTTCATTCTGTGTAGTTTGTGAAAGACTGTTACGCTCTTTTAGAATTTGACTTAGAAAAACACTTGTTACATTTATTTTCGGGCTAAATTAAATACCCCTTTTTTCTCTTGTTAATTCATAAGCCGCTTTATAATAATTTTGTTAAATCGATTCCGTTGCTATTCTTATATCGTTCATCAACATCCTATCTATTTTACCTGTTCATCATAAGCCCGCTATACAATAATTTTTAACTCAAATCTAGTTGCGTTGAAACGTAAAGTTTATGGTATAATTAAATAGTCAGTACCTTATTTTAGGTATCCATTAACTGGTTATACAGTACGACCGTGTATCATTGATTCTTATGTGATTTCCATCTAAAGACTCGTCGAACTAAGTCGCGCATTATGCGATAAAACCGTGTTTTCCAGTTTCTAATCATTTGATAACACCAATATTACTTTTTGAACTCTCGTTATTTAGTTAAATCAATTAATATTCACTTGCTTTTCGTTGTACACGACGAAAAAAGTCGTTATATTTTTGCTGTTTCCGTTTTCTTTGGAAGATTTTGCGCACGCAATACAGCGTGGTAGGTACTGCTGGTTTTACAAATCTATACTTTTCGACGACAATAAATTAATTTCACTTATAACCATTCTAGCTTCTTCCGGTGGATAGGCCTACCTGTTACCTTGGACTTAATTGAGGAGGCGATGGCCGTCCCTTTTTATATGGCACCAATTGCGTGGTTCTAGACCCTGCTGCTCCGTTGCGGCCCTAAGGAGTGTGTGATAGGTCCAACATATTTGATACGTGGGTGAGTGTTTATCCACTATTTTTTTTTGTATGGGTTTCATGAACTGGTTGAACCAGCATATTTCCGTTTTGTTGGATGATTACACTTTGTGGTTCGAAAATGATTATCATCTTTTCGGGGGGGTTTGACACGTATGGTTGATATTGTTTCGATTGTATATACTTAATTTTATATTTAAGATGACGATTTAAAGCTTCGGTTTTTAGAGTTGTGATTTTTTTTCTTTCTTTGTTAATTAATATGGGGGTAGATACCTAAAAACGGCAGCTCGCTATGTTAAGAATTGATTTTTTTCCTGCATGCATATGTATATTGTGATTACTACTTATTTTTGTTTTCATTTGTTTTTGGTACAACTGTACTGATATAACATGTTTTTTGTTTAATTATAATTTTTTTATGTCAGTGTAGTTTTAATAAATGAGTGCGTCTATTTCTATTTCAGGCCTTCTTTAATTTTTGTATGTATTATGCCCCGCCCACTCATCGAACGAGCCCGGTCAATTTCTTTATTTTCTTTCTTCTTCCTTTTTCTTGTTAGGCTACGTCAATGCACGTAGCACATTTTAAAAGATAAAAGCAAAATTTTCCATACTAGTTAATATTTGTTTTGGGTAATTTTGGTCAGCTGTTTTTTTATGTCAGAATAATTTTATTAAGAGACATTACTATATCTTTATACCGAAATCTTATGGTAGTTAAAGATTTTAATCTATCGGTCCAATGTGTACGATTTAACTGTTTTAATTGTATCATACTTTCTTTAAAAACAGAAAACCAACCCCATCTTATTATACTATTAGAAAAAATGTACATATGTTTTCTAAAAGTTGAAAAAAATTCAATTACCTTTATACCTTAATGGCTTCATTTATGACTATATTAAATTATGAGCGTTATAATGCATATATAGACCTGCAGGTTCTATATTTAGCGTTGCTTTTTGCACGCCAGAATAAGTGCTGCTCATAACGTTAGTCCCAACGTAGCCTTGCCCCCTACGTTTATTTATCTGTTATTGCATGTAGATAAATTGCTTAAGATAGTATTACATAATCCTTCTGCAAATTGAGACTCTACCTTTGTAAATCCCACAAACGTTGTACAAATATCTATTTTGGTTACCTATCCCTCGCTATCTTTTTTAATTTTACGTAATTGATCAGTATTAGTTATATCTTGTGTGGTGTCCATTATGACTAAAAAGGGGCGGATCTAATTTTATCTAATAAACTATTTTTCAAGTGCGTGCTTTAAGTATTAATAATGTCGTTTTGAATTTTTCTGTGAAAGATATTTAATTGATCCTTTGGGTTGTTGAAGCACTTTTTGTAATATAGGATCATAGTTACTGATTAAATGAACTAAACTTAAGAAATTTCCATTGTATCTGTTCTTTGAATCAGAACGACTTTCTGTGTGTTCTCGAAATGACAACATGTGCTGGCATAGTGTTAAAGTAATGTTGAAAAGTCTGTCTAAAGCATTTTTCCAAAACCCAGTTTCGTGTTTTAATGGTAGAGTATCTTTTTATCTATGGTATAATTTTTTTCAAATATCATAAATGAAACAAGTTAAATGGGATTGCGCAAGCAAATACTCTTTAATTTTTTTCGACCAACCTTGCCAATCATTAGTTACAATCGTCCAACTTGATCTTATTGAAACAACAGCCAACATGCTTGATAGTAAGCACAATTTTTCCATTTAGAATAACACAACCAGCCATTTGAATTGTGTGGCAAGTTTAGGGCATTGCTTTTATTTTCACTTGCACTTACTAAGTTATAATATTGAACAGAGACACTTCTATTTTCATTATCTTTAAGAAACGTACCACTGGTCTACTCAATCCGTAATTAATTATTCCTTTTCTTAAATTGTCATTTTGTAAAACATTAATGCCCAAAATCGGTAGGATATTCTTTCGTCAGATCCAAAGATAGTTGACTAAGTAGAAAAGCACTACTCACATTTGCCTCCGCATTTGTAATGGTGTCGAGTTACAAATTTAAATCGCGATTGTCACTATGTGATGCAATTGCACCGTCGGTGCTTCTGTCCTTCTGAAGCAGAACTAGCAGATGCTACGGACGAAAGCTCAATTTCTTCAATACGCTGTTCTTGATCTTGTATTTCGGACGTTTTAAAAGTAAAAAAGAACTTATTTTGGAATCTTGCTTTTTGATTCTTCCAATAGTTTTCTTTTTCGTTTCTTTACAGCACCGCTTGTGTAGTTCTTTGTATGGAATGATCTTATTTCCTGTAATTTAAATAAGTAAATATTATTTAATAGCTGTTTGATATTACGAAAAGCAAATACATACAACGCTTTAATTAAAATAAATAAATTTAAATTAAACGCTTAAAGATTTATTTGTATGTACTGCTCTACGGGAATTAAAACATGACAAAATCAATAGTAGTTAATAAAAAATAGTTATATAAATACTTACGTTTCAATATGAAAGATCTATAACATCAACACAACAATTTCGAGCGAAACGCACTGGAATGCGTTCTTAATTTCTTTTGGCTGTACAGTACAGCTAATGCAACTAGGTGACTGGACTAGCAACCAGCATACGTCCTAAGACATTTTTTGGGGGAATAGTACGGGATATATTACTAGCAGAGATAGGAGAAAGGAGGTAGATGTCGACCTAGATTACATAGTGATAGATGCAGACTGTTCATATTTCAGGGAAATTTGTTGGTTAGTTCAGAATATGAAACAATGAGGCTACGTGTCTAATCAGATCCAGGACTGAAGTCCTAATAATGATGTTGTTTTTTGGCAAAATTTAAGTTTAGATGTTTTAAAGACGTTTTATCTAATTAATAATACCTATATGTTGTTATAGCGTGTCAGTGCCGCATTTAATTGAAGCCTCACTACAGTGAACGACATTGTAGCTAAAGCTAATTAAGAAGTACTTTTAGCAAACCAAATTCGAAGTAAACCCCGTTTCAAACCAGTAGTTGATATTGATCCTTGTGACGAAATTACAATTTAAGATATTATTTATGACGTACCAAAACAGTAAGTATCGGTCACTTATTACTTCATTGAATAATTATAGTCGAAATCAGGAAAGAATGAATGCACGTCATTAATTTCTGATTCAATCCAAGATATACTTCCGCATATATAATGGGCGTATTTAACATGTAAGAGATAGAAAGAATACAAGTAGCACGTGTTTCGAGCAAAGTAGCTTAGTAACGACTTACGCTGTGGAGTTTATGATACGTAAAGAATGGGAACAGTAAACTGTCGCATGTCCTAACTACGAGGGCTATTTTTCTTCAAGGTCCGATCGGTCGCGAAATAAAACTCCCCTAAAAATCGGATGAACCAGTGCGCAGATGTGTTGCGCAGCGTCACTAGTATGGCTGTCAATCGCGTCGCGTCACTTCCGTTTAGTTGTGTTCACGTAGGTAGCACGTAAACATGTCTACAACAATAGCATCTCCCGCCAAGTGTGAAGTTCGTGCGGTAATTCGATTCTCTCAGGCTGAGGGGTGTAATGCATCCGAAATTCATCGACGAATAAGTACTGTGTACGGCGAAACTTCAATGAGTGACAGCAAAGTGCGACAATGGTGCAGAAACTTTAAAGCAGGACGTACGTTCACGATGCAGGCGGTCAGGGAAGGAAGTCAGTGTCAACCAATGACCTCGTTTAGCGAGTGGATGTGGCAATTCGAGCAAATCGTCGGTTCACAATTTCTGAATTGAGCGATTCATTTCCTGAAATTTCAAGGTCAGCTCTCTACGTCATTGTGAGCGAGAAACTTCAGTACCACAAACTGTGCGCGAGATGGGTTCTCAAGATGCTGTCCGACCATCACAAAACACAGAGAATGGAAGCCTCCCTAACGTTTCTTCAGCGTTACCACAATGAAGGAGAAACTTTTTTGAACAAAATTGTCACAGGGGACGAGACATGGGTCCATTACCGAAATGGCGTTCTCTTGGTGGAATTTATGGAACGTGGCACAGCCATTGCAGCAGCCTCATACAGCGTGACTCTTCAACGTCTACGAAGAGCAATTCAGAATAAGCGGAGAGGAATGTTGTCATTAGGCATTGTCCTTCTCCACGACAATGCTCGGCCGCGCACTGCAGCTTCAACAAAGACACTCCTACAGTCTTTTCAATGGGAAGTGTTTGGTCATCCACCATACAGCCCGGACTTTCACCTGTTTACTCACATGAAACGCTGGTTAGGAGGACAACATTTTGGCACAGACATTGAGCTGCAAACCAGCGTACAAACATGGCTGAACACACAGGCGCCTACGTTCTACAACGAGGGTATTGGGAAGTTGGTACCACGCTACGACAAATGTCTAAATCTGAGTGGCGACTATGTAGAAAAATAGAGTAATTATGTAAGTACTTGTTACAAATAAATAATTTTTGATTTGTACTGTGGTTTTTATTTTGCGACCGATCGGACCTTGAAAAAAAAAATAGCCCTCGTATATTACACTTATATTAATGAAGTCGTTAAGTTGATTTGTGCGGTTTTTTAACACATGTCATTTTTAATACAACATACCTAACATAATCATAACTTATAACTGCGCCTTTATATTTGGGTTTGCTTTTATATTTTGTTGTTTTCATTATATTATTTTCGATTTCCAATGGGAATATTTCTTGAAATCTTTATTAAACAGTCAGTTGATTAATCTTGATGCATACGAATACGGTTGATGACGTGCATTCATTCTTTCCTGATTTCGACTATACCACTTGTTTTGAAGTAAAAATGTACTGTAGATTACAAAAGTGGTGGACTAGGGAAGTTGCATTTGAAAGAGATGATGTAGAGCCGTTAATTCTAAACTTCAACGACACGAATAATGTGGATAATGATTTAAGTGATTCAGATTCAAAGAAGATAATGAAATTTGTTATGTTAGTTTTACTTGTGTTACGTTTTCTTTATTACTTAAATAGTTTACTTTAAACATGTATTTAGGCTAGCCCTTGCAGAAGTTTTTCAGTTGATATAATTATTGCACAATAAAATGTTTACTGGCACAGCTATGAAACAATAACTTCAGTTGTAATAATAAACAGCGGCTATTAAGTTTTGAATACGGGAAAGAATGAAAAGGTAAGTATTTAATATTTTATATGTAAGAGTTGGGTTATGTATGTAGAAAACAAATTATTCTTTAAAAATTATACAAGTTGTTGAATTATTTTCACTTTAGGGATACGTACGTTTTCTTAGTTAAATGATGAATAAACATTAAACGTGTTGAAAATCGGGCTAAGCACTTTCACAAATTTTTCAGTTTACATAATAAAGTATTTGCTGGCACATTTATGAAGCAGTAACTATAGTCTTAATAAACAACACCTGTAGAGTTTGTAAGTAGTGAACAGAATAAAAAGGGAATTTAATATTAAATTATGCCAAAGTTAGGTTATATATATATATATATATATATATATATATATATATATATATATATAGACATGATAAATGAATCTTTAAAAAATGAATATCTTTGAACAGTATGGCAACATGGCAGTACCTAGTGCATGTGAGGTCACATCACTGGTCTGTGAAATTAACTATAATACTTTATTAATTTCACCAACAAGCAAATTATTTACTTACACTTGTTGTGTGCTATTTTCCATTATAGAAAAAACATCATTTGTGTATGCTTTTGCGCTTGTTCGAAAGCAACGTTTTTCAGTTTCTGCTAACCATTAATTTTGATCTTTTTAGCGCCTTTTGAGTCAGGAACATTTTTTTCTGGATAATTTTTCTTCTTACATGCATAGTTCGATAAGGATAAATCTACCAATTATTTGTATTAACACAACTTACTAAGTATCAAAAATTTTATCAAAAATCCTACAGCTCTTGGAATTTTAAACATTAAATTGTTGTTCCAATTTACGGTACAATTTTACCTACTTTCATAGACTGTATTGTTGGAAATCGAGACAACAAAGGTTTACATTCCAATGTTCAAGCGAAAAGTGACAACCTACACGATAATCTAACGCCCAAGCGAGGAAGTATTAACTTATAATTGCAATCTTGGTGTCTATAACTTGATTTTATTGACTTTGACATGTTTGTTGTACGAGGCTTGTTCAATTGAAACCCATATTTAGTTCAGGAAAAATTTATTGACAACTAAATTTACAAATAATTACCACTACGATTAAGGCACATATTCCATTGTTTCGTCAACCTATGTATACCCTACCTAGAAAAATCTTGTGGCTGCTGCTCGAAGAATTCTTTCACGGAGTTTTGTACTTCTTCGTCCGACTGAAAACGGTTACCTTTTAACGCTTTTTTCAGTGGCCCAAAGATGTGAAAATCGCAGCAAGGTGATAAATCAGGACTATTGGGTGGATGCTTTAATATCCTCCATTTCTTTCGCTGTAGATTTTCTTTCACTATGTTAGTAATATGAGGTCGAGCATTGCCCTGAAGCAGAATGACACCACGTGAAAGCTTCCTGGACGTTTTCGTCTTATTGCTTGATGGAGTTTGTTCAAAGTTTCATTATACATGTTTGCGTTCATTTGCACCCGAGGTTCTGTAAATTCTTTCAACAAGGGTTCTTCATGGTCGAAAAAAAATGTTAACATGACCTTACCGACAGAACGTTGAACTTTAAACTTCTTTGGTGGCGGAGAATTTGCGTGTTTCCATTGCATCGATGACAGCTTACTGGATGGTTCAAAATAATGACACCAAGATTCGTCGCCAGCAATTATTGACGAGAGAAAATTCTTACCATTTTGTCTGTATTCCGTGAGGTGTTGCAATGATAAGCCCATTCGCAAGCTTTTTTGGTTCTCTGATAAAAGGCGAGGACCCCACTGCGCACAAACTTTGCTGTAGCGTAGTCTGTGTACGATGCTATGAACAGATCCGATACTCACACCAACATTTTCTGAAATTATTCTGATTGAAACTCGACGATTTTCTCTAATTA